>JANAVB010019799.1:14349001-14366501 GCA_029216955.1 Iris pallida
CTCCGGAATGAATAGAGTAAGTCGAACTGTGAGCCTCTGCCATCAACTCCTGCCATAACTCTCCATTGGGAACATAAATGCGATCACCATATCGCAATATTCCATCGGGGTGGATCCTCAATCCCGTCTGCTCTCCTACTTCGGTCCTCTCCCTGAGCCATCGAAATCTAGCATCAGTAGGCAATGCTGCCTTGATGCGCTCTACCAATGATGATTGTACTTGGAGGTTGGCTAATACGCCATCGACTCCAGACAATACTACCTCAAAACCAAGCTACTCCAAGTCTCTAATCATCTCATTCTGTGTAGTCAAAAAGTGTGCCATGGGCTTACGTCTTAATGCGTCTGCCACGACATTAACCTAGCCCGGATGATAATGTAGCTCTATCTCGTAATCCTTCATCAAGTCCAACCAACGTCGCTGTCGTATATTTAACTCCTTTTGTGTGAACATGTACTTGAGGCTCTTATGATCAGTGTAGATATCAACCTTCTCGCCGTACAAGTAGTGTCTCCATAACTTCAAAGCAAAGATAACCGCTGTAAGCTCTAGATCGTGGGTCGGATAATTCTTCTCGTGCACCCTCAACTGTCGTGATGCATAGTCTACTACATGTCCGTGCTACATCAATACGCATCCTAATCTTTTCCCAAATGCGTCACTGTAGATCACAAGTCCTCCCGGGCCCGATGGTAGTGTCAAGATCGGTGCTGTGGTCAATTGCTTCTTCAACTCGTCAAATGTGGCTTCACACTCGTCTGTCCATACAAACTCCTGATCCTTACAAGTAAATCGAGTCATAGGCCCCGCTATTTGAGAGAAATCTTCTACGAACCGTCGATAGTAACCCACAAGTCCGAGAAAACTTCTCACCTCAGAAGCTGATGTAGGGGCGAGCCATGATTCGACTGCTGTAATCTTCCCTGGATCCACTGATATACCATCATCCATAACAATATGACCGAGAAATGATACCTCCTTGAGAAAGAAATCATACTTGCTAAGCTTCGCAAAGAGTCTCTCGTTCCTCAATGTTCCGAAAACTATCCGTAGATGCTGTTCATGCTCCTCTTGACTCTTGGAGTAAATCAAGATATCATCTATAAAGACTACTACAAATTTGTCCAAGTACTGGTGAAAGATCTTGTTCATTAAATTCATAAAAACTACGGGAGCATTGGTCAAACCGAAAGGTATGACCAAGAACTCGTAGTGTCCATACCTTGATCGAAAAGCCATCTTTGCAATATCTTCCTTCCGAACCTTCAATTGGTGATATCCTGATCGTAAGTCGATCTTGGAGAATACTTTTGCTCCACTCAGTTGATCAAATAGATCGTCTATACGCGGCAATGGGTACTTGTTCTTCATTGTCACTGCATTCAGTGCTCTGTATTCGATGCACATGCGCACGGTCCCATCTTTCTTAGGCACAAAAAGAACGGGTGCTCCCCACGGTGACGCACTGGCACGAATAAAGCCCTTCTCCAATAAGTCATCAATCTGCGTCTTTATCTCTACCAACTCTTTGGGCGCTAGCCGATAAACTCGAGATGGAATAGGCTCGGCTTCCGGAATAAGCTCAATAGAAAACTCAATGTCTCGGTCAGGTGACAGTCCTGAAAATTCCTTGTGGAATACATCCTCGAACTCGATGATGATAGGGTGCTGAGGGGTATCTTGCATCATCTTGTGAGTCCCCAATGCAGGTTCATCGCTCCTCAAGGCTTCCTCTTTGGTGAACTCGAACTCTGCATCTCTCGGTGGTCTAAAGATGATACTGGCCCTATGGCAGTCAATGAGAGCGAAATGCTGGCTCAACAGTCCATTCCAAGAACCACATCGAACGTCAGCATCGAAAATACAAAAAGTCGTGCCTTCATCTCTCTACCATTTATCACTACAGGACAATCTCTATAAACACCATTAACAGGTACTACTCCTCCTCTAGTGAGGATTCTAATATTTTAGATAAATATGACATGGGTATACTTTGTCTAGTGGCGAAGCTAGTGGCTATGAATGAATGGGTGGCTCTAGTGTCAAATAATGTGATGGCAGGAAATAATGCAACTAAAACCATACCTGCTATGACGTCCACCTCTGGTTCTGCCTCCTCTGCAGCTAGTGCAAAAGCCTTCCCCACTCTCTGATTGCCCGTCTGTGCTCTAGCCTGCTGGAATTGGGTTGCCTGAGTAGGTAAGGGTGGTCGGGGTGCTCCTGGCCCTGTAATAGCTGGCCTCTGCTGCTGATTATGTGGAGAGACCCTCTGAAATGAGTAATCCCTAGCCTGGTGTTGACTCGATCCGCAAACTAAACAATGTCCCAGTCGTCGTCTACAATCTCTCACAACATGACCGACCTTGCCACAGAAATTGCAAGTGGCCTTCTCCTGTGGCTGGTATGGCCCTGTCCTCTGCTGGTGCTGATGTGTGGGAGGACGTCTCACTGGCCCTCCTGTAGTGGTCTTAGCTGACCCCATAGTCGATGGAACTCGTCGATTTGCCTTCTTGCTTATGGCCTCCTGAGTTCTAGCCTCTGCCAGAACAGCTGCTTGGGAGACCCTCGACTCGAAGCTGGTGTACCTCTGCAACTCTATACTCAAGCCTCTATGAAACCTTTTGGCTTTCTCCACCTCTGTCGTAACCAACCCTGGTGCGAAACGACTCAGTCGGCTAAACTCGGCGTCGTACTCGTCAACTGTCATATTCTCCTGCTCCAAGTGTAGAAACTGGTCATATAGAGCATCCTTGGCAGTATCGAAGAAAAACTTCTTATTGAACAGTCCTATGAATTTCTTTCACGTCTGATCAACTCCTAGCCGCCTCTCCTCTGTGGGCCACCAGTCGTAAGCATTTTCTTCCAACTGTAACTTTACTGCCGTCATCCATAGATCTGCGGATAACTTTGAAGCCTTCAGGAGATTTTCTGTCTTAACCATCCAATTAGTGATCCCAATGACGTCTTCAGTGCCCTTGAAGTGTGGAGGATTCATGTTGCAGAATCCTTCGATGGAACCCACAGAGGCTTGTGGTGCTCGGGCCAATGCTGTCTCTAAACTCCTCCTGATGGCTTTGTACTGCTGTATCTGAGCCTGTACCAGGCTCTGGAGAATCTGCTCTGTGGTAGCCCCACTAGTCTAAGGCATGGGATATTGTGGGGGCAGGTATGAAACCTGGGGCATGATCTGTGGGGCACCCTGTGGCCCATACTATGGAGGATATGAAGGACATGGAAAGGGATATGGTGGTGGTAGGTACTCTCCCTGGGGTGCAGGATCCTCGGGACCAGTCTGCTGAGTCATAGCTGGGGTCATCACTAGCTGAAGGGATGGCCCGGATGGTGCTGGAGTGGTTAAGGACATAGCTGGCTGCTACGAATTCACTTGTTCCTCTTGAGCAGTAGTGTTCCCGTCAGTAATGGCAAGGGGAGTAGTGAGACCGCTACGAAGATTCATCCTATATTGGCATAAAAATTTAGAGTTGGTTAGAACAATTTCAAGCTGAAGGGAATTCAATAAGTTTATAGGAAAAGAAGATAGAGTAGAGATCAAAGAAGGTAGTAATAAGCAGATGAGATCCTATATTCTATTCCTAGTTTGCAGGCTTGTTGGGCACAGTCATGTAACCCAACAATATTAATATCGGACCGACATGGGCCACCACATAAACATGTAACGTCCCAGTCCCAAAATATGTAGGACTAAGTACGTAGACATGTCAGCTGTACTTATACGAAGAATACACCAACATATGGTAATACTCGTATTGGTACATAAGCTGTAATAATAATACATGATAAGCCACAATAATATAACTAAATCTCATCCACAGCTCAACACAGAGAATATAATAATTCCACTAAATAAGATAAATAATGATATCAAAATATAGCCGGGTGGACATTCCCACTCCAAACAGCTATGGAAAAATAGTCTCAACTAAATGGAGTCCAACCTCCTCAAACAGCAAAAACGATGATAAAAAGATATCCAATACATGGTCTCAGATAATAAAGAATAAAATTAAGTATGAGCGGGAGATGCCTCGTCACCAATGTATGATGGATCCAATGCGGCACCGTATTCCTCGGGATAGTCCTGCTCGTCTAATCCTGGAGAGATCACCAGGTCCTCAGAGGGACGTAACAAGATACAGAAAATATGCCAAGTAACTGAATGTGTAAAATATGCAACTATAACTCTACAGGATCACCTAACCGTCTATGTGAGATGCACTTTCGAGGACAACGTTCTACGCAGGGGCTGTCACAAGCAAGCAATAAAGAGTGGCCAACAAGTAGCGCTCATCCGAGACACTATCGGCCGGGTAACACGTAGCGCTCATCCGAGACACTATCACCCAAATGTATGTAAAAGTAAATGTAGCCCTACGCTAGTAGCTGTCCCCTCCCCCTAAATGCTCCTGTCCAAGATGTATCCATAACCTGTCCAGTTGGCAACTGCTATGGCTTCTAACTCGACTCACTAATAGCAGTTACCTCCTAACCGTCGCACGTCTCGTACGTATCAATGGCCAGTCGAATACGCAGGTTCGTGTCTTATATGAACTCACTCATCACGTGATACACATGTGTCAAGGCCATAGGAGATATGAAAGTACCCCACATACTCATAGGGTAGTCAACTAACACGAGGTCGACATGCAAATAAGACATAAATAAATATAACGACTAAATATAGCCGCTTGCACCCAAGTGTGACTTGGACGCCCAATATGAACAAAATGACAAATAAGAGAAAGAAATATACAATAATAAAATATACTAAAAATAAATGAGCACAATCAGAATCTATGGCAAGGTATACTTGTCTGCAGTGCGAGAAGGGCAATCCAAGAGTAGCAAGTGTCAGCACCAAAACTCACAAATCACAGATGACTCCAGACACTGAAACAAACATAAAAAATGATCTCGGTGAAGAAGATATACCTAGGAAACGCCTGTCCAAAAGTCCAATTCTGGAACAGGGGCAAAATCATAATTTCGAGTCAAAACGATGTCTGTCGTTTGACCCACTTTGCACCGAAACACGTGCCAAAGTCTATGGTCTCTAAAGTTGTCAAACTATATGTCTAAGGATTCAGTTTGAGGAGAGGAACTCAATGGTATGTCCAGTTTTGGATTCCGATGAGCCGTGTACAAATTCGCCTGTTTGAGTGGGTCACGGGCTTGCCAAAATGGGGTTCCGATTCGACCTTCTCAGAATCGAACCAAACTTGGCACAAAGGACCAAAATTTTGATTCGGACCTGCTGGCACAAGTTTTGTCTTGATTTTATGACTGTACACGAAGTTAGGGCAAAGTTTAAAAATTGGCGATACGGGGGTACCTTGATGGATACGGACTGATTTCGTCGCACACACGCGACAAAACTGAGTTTCGTCAGTTCCCACACGTCAGCAACGTCCATACGCGCCTTTCGATGCGTATAGCGTACGACCACGTCGTCCGGTTTGTCGGGACGCACGTCGTATCGGGAAAAATTCTCTAAAATTAACTATTTTGAAAACAGTTTGTCGCACAAGTTTAGAATTGATTTAATTCTTACACAGAAATCGAAAAATAGATCTACAAGTTGCATTTTAATCATAGTTATTTTGTCTCCACATATTTTCAATTAGTTTCTACATTTCTTTACCGCACAACAAGAAAATTGGCCGACAAGTTGTCATTTTAAAACAGTTTTTAGTATTACAGAAAATAGGTTTTTTTTCAACTTCGTTTCGATTTTTCGAGCAAGTCGATGGGTTGTTTCAAAATCCACCTAGAGGATCTCGAAGAGGGTCAAGTCTACTTTCCAGAAAATCTTACGGATCGAAAATCGGTGCTACGAGTAAAAAGTTACGTCGTAGAGAAGTAGGGTATCTTAAGTAGAAAAACTGCTCCGTGGGTGACGAGGGACTGACTTTCGATGCTCCGTTCATCACGCACAAAACTCCATCGCTGGTGAAACGAACTCGTAGGCGAAGAGGGTATGATCAGCCGCAACTTTCGTTTTGGAAGTTTAGGGTTTTGAGGTCTGTGGAGGAAGATGTATTTATAACCACTTGTAGCAAAACCTAATACTATAATGGGTTTAGAACTAAGTGAATCCCACGGGTTGTGGGTTTAATTGCGTGAGCTTGCTGCTGTACGCAGCAAGCATAGGATTGGGTGGAGCCCGCCCACTTTAAGTGGGTTGGTTTTGTTTTTGTTTCTTTTTTTTGTTTCTTTTTTTTTCTTTCCTTTGTTCTTTCTCTCTCTTATTAACAAAGGCTGTGCTGTGGTCGGTCCCCCTTGTGCCGACCACCTCAGTTAACTTTTTTTTAATATATATATATATTTTTTCTTTTTTAATATATATATATATATATTTTTAATATATATATATATATTTTTAATATATCTATATATATATATATTAAAAATATATATATATATATAGATATATTAAAAATATATATATATATATTAAAAATATATATATATATATATATATATATATATATATATATATATATATATATATATATATATATATATATATATATATCTATATATATATATATATATATTATATATATATATTAAAATATATATATATATATATATATATATATATATATATATATATATATATATATATATATATACACATATATAAAATATATATATATATATATATATATATATATATATATATATATATATATATTATATATATATATATATATTTATTTATATATATATATATTTTATATATGTGTGTGTATATATATATATATATATATATATATATATATATATATATATATATATATATATATATATATATATATATACACACACACATATATAATATATATATATATATATATATATATATATATATATATATATATATATATATATATATATATATATATATATATATATACACATATATATGTATATAATCACATAAAAATCTTATAAATTTGTAAATAAGTATCAAAAAATTTTGTAACAATTGTAGGCTATTTTTAGTAGCACTTAAAATATCATGCACACAATCACACATTATATATATATATATATATATATATATATTTTTTTTTTTTCTTTTTTCTTTTTTTTTTTCTATATATATATATATATATATATATATATATATATATATATATATATTATATAGATATATATATAATTACATACATATATACCAACTACCTCTTTAATTCTAAATAATGTAGTAAAATAATTTTTAAAGCACGAAAATAATTAAAAAATATTGGGGATTTACAATCACAGTAGCTCTAGTGAGTAATAGTTCGGATAATCTGCCGGAGTTTCGGTTAAATCCGACGGATAATCCGCTTTGCCTTGCTGGCCTTATTTAAATTTTAAATCTAACGGGAACTATAAACTGCATTAAATGCGTCCAACGGCTCTATTTCTAGCTGCTACTGCCGGATAATCCGAAGGATTTTTGTGAAGATCCGTCGGATAATCCGGTTGTCGATTGATAGTTCCTTTTGACTTAGGATTTGTATAAATAGGCTTCCTCTCTCTTCATAAAGACTTATCCATTTAAGCTTTAAATTTCCAACTACCAAGAGAGCTTTACCATTACTCTACAAAGTTTCCATTTGTCATCAAATCTAAAGTGCTAGAGTATTCAAGTGTTGAAGATCTTTAAGTGTTCAAGAAGATCAAAAGCCTTTTTCCTTTTCTCTTAAAGTTGAAGTTGACGAGCCTTCGGAAGAAAACTTGTGTGTAAGAAGTTGACGAGCCTTCGGAGGAAAACTTGTGTGTAAGAAGTTGGCGAGCTCTTCGGATCCAAACTCGTGTTGAAGTTGATTAGTTCTTCGGATCCAAACTCGTGTGTAACTATTTACTCAAATATTGGATTAAAGCCGGAGAGAGTTCCAGGACTGGGGTGCCCCTTGGAAGGATACCAAGATACATCGAGTGTTTGAATCTCTCTCTCATTTATTATCCTTTAAATAGCTTATAATTGTTGGTAATTATTTTATTACCCTATTCACCCCCTTCTAGGGTTCTTGAAGTGGTATCAGAGCCTTGTCTCTTGATTTGAATTTACATCCTTAGAGTGATCCATGGCCACTAACCCTAGTACCAACTCATTCCACAATGAAGGATACTCCACAAATAGACCTCCTTTATTTGATGGAACAAACTATAACTATTGGAAAAATCAGGTTGAGCATTTATTTGAAATCCCTAGATTTCGATCTATAGGATTGTGTTGTTAATGGCATTCCTACATCTTTCTTAGTTATTGAGGAAGTAGTTTTCGAAACCCTTAGTGATAAACTTACCGAGAACGGTAAGAAGATTGCTAGTCGGGACGCTAAGGCTATGAACGCTCTCTACTGTGCTCTCGATAAAAATGAATTCAATAGGATCTCGACTTGTAAGATCTCCAATGAAATTTGGAAAATTTTGGAAGTCACTCACGAGGGAACATCTGAAGTAAAGGAATCAAAGATTAATAAACTCACTCAAGAATATGAATCTTTTAAAATGAAATAAGATGGGTCTATTACTTTTATGTTTACTTGATTCTTTGATATCATTAACCCTCTCTCTTCTCTTGGCAAGGAATATCCCACTCATGAAAAGATTAGAAAGATTCTCCATGGATTAACAAAAGGGTGGAATCCTAAAGCTACCGCCATCATTGAGGGGAACAATCTAACAACTATGAACCTTAAAACCCTCATGGGAAAGAGTATGGCACACAAGCTAGACATGAACGACCAAGAGAAATCTTCAGTACAAGAAAAAGAGAAGGAGAAGACAAAGGAAAAGAAAAAGTTTCTGGCTCTCAAGGCTACGAAGTCCTTTTCAAAAGATAGTTCCGACGGTGATGAGTCGGATGATGAAGAAATAGCTCTCACCGCCAAACACTTTCGAAAGTTCCTCAAGTTCAACAAACTAAACCGTACATGATGGGACAATGATGAATAACCCTCTTGCTACAACTGCAGAAGAACCGGACACATCAAGAGAGACTGTCCCATGGCAAGAAAAGAATCAAGCAAATACGAAAAGTCCAACAAAGGAAGCTCATCTTCCAAGAAGTATGCCAACACTAGCATTTGGTGTGAAAGTGATGCTAGCGACTCAGACAACGACAAAGAATGCAAGCATAACGCAAATGTTTGTCTCATGGCAACTGAGGTACTCGATGACTTCTCCATGAATGCTCTTTCTTACAATGAATTAGAAAATGCCATTCTTGAATTACACGATGAACACAAGGTCATAAGAAATAAGTTTAAGAAGTCTCTCAAAGAGATTGATGCTCACAAACAAGAAATAGAAAGACTTTCCAACATCATTCTTGATATAAAAGGAAAATCTTCTATTTCTGACACAAATGAGATAGTGTCTCTACGACTAAAGCTCCAAGAATCACAAGACGTCATTAAGAAAAAGGACGTCGAAATTCAATCCCTTAAAGAAGGATATGAATTTGCTATGCACAAGACACTTGCTGCAAATCAGAGAGAATATGCAACCTCTATCAAGTACAATGACCTTCTTGCGGGAAAAAAAGTAGATAGGAACATAGTTCACAAAAAGGCACAAAAGCATAGCAACACAACACCTAGGTCCTATCCTAACCAAATGCATACACGAAAAGGACCCACTATAAAGAAAAATGCTTCACATCATGCTTTCTACTATTATTACAATAATAATCATGTTAAAACCCCTCATCATACTAGAGTTCCTCATACACATAACACTCACTCGCTTTCCTCTTGATCTATAACACCTATGATGTGCCACTTTTGCGGTCTCTTTGGAAATACCTCTTATTATTGTCAAATAAGAAAATATGTTAACATGAAAATGTTTAAATAGGTTCATAAAACTAACAATCAAGGACCCAAACATTCTTGGGTACCAAAGTCTTCATCTTCAACTTGTGTTGTAGGTGAACCCTCCTTCACATGCTAGGAGCAAATAGATTCTCGACAGCGGATGCTCACGACACATGACCGGTGATGCTTCACTATTCGTAACGCTATCGATGAAGAAAGAAGGACACGTATCCTTCGGTAACAATCTAAAGAGGTACATCATAGGAAATGGTAATATCGGCTCCCCTCCTTATCCGTGCATTAAAAATGTTTATCTTGTTACTAATCTTAAACACAACCTTCTTAGCATTAGCCATCTTATGGATAATGGCTATAATATTAACTTTGTTAAACACAAGTGCTACAATACCGATAGCACTAGTGGATCTACCGTGTATGAAGGTATTAGAAAAAATAATATCTATGTTCTTTATCTTGTTGAAAGTACTAACAATGATAGGTGCTTAGTAGCAAAGAATGATAAAAGTTGGCTTTGGCATATGAGACTTGGGCATGCTAACATGGACACCATTTCATGACTTGCTTCCAAGAAACTTGTTAGAGGACTCCCAAGCATTCCGTTTAAGAAAGATGTGGTATGTGAAGAATGCGAGAAGAGTAAGTTAACAAAGTCTTCTTTTAAATCCATCAACTCTATAAGCACCTACTAGACCTCTTCAACTTATTCATATGGATTTATTCGATCCCAGTAGAGTGGCTAGTCTCGGTGGAAAACTTTATGCTTTTTTTAGTTGATAATTTTTCGAGATTTACTTGGGTTATTTTTCTTGTTAGTAAAAGTGACACTTTTCATGAATTTGTTACATTTTGTAAACGTGTTCAAAATGAGAAAGGCATTATGATCAACAAAATTAGAAGTGATCATGGAAGAGAATTTGATAATGCCGATTTTAAAAGATTTTATAAAAAGAATGGTTTGGTCATGATTTTGCTTATCCTAGAACTCCACAACAAAATGGGGTTGTGGAAAGAAAGAATAGAACCCTTGGTGATATGGCAAGGGTCATGTTAAACCAATACAAGCTTCCCTAATACTTTTGGGCGAAAGCTGTTAACATGGCATGTTATGTTATAAATAGGGTCTTGATTAGACCTATTTTTAAGAAAACTCCATATGAGCTTTGGTTTAACAAAATTCCTTCTATTAAATATTTTAAAGTTTTTGGATACAAATGTTTTATTTTGAACACCAAGGATAACCTAGGCAAATTTGAAGAAAAAGCCTATGAAGGTATCTTTCTTGGTTATTCTATGTACAGTAAAGGTTTTCGTATCTTTAACAAAAGAAGTCTTGTTATCAAAGAATCAATAAATGTCTCTTTTGAAAAACTTAACACTTCTACATCCTCCTCCTCTAATGATGTTGATGACATCTCTTTTGGGTTGGAAAACTCTTCTCTTGGAGATACTAGTACTCCCTAATCTAACAATGAAGTTGAGACTACTCCACCCGAAGTTTCTTCACCAATAGAGCCTTCTCAAGAGGATCTCCCTAAAGAATGGAGATTTGTCTTCCATCATCCAAAGGAGCTTATCATTGGTGACCCTTCTTCACGGGTTAGCACTAGATCCGCTACACGGGATTACTGTGCATATGTGGCTTTTATTTCTCAAATAGAGCCTAAAAATGTTAATGGTGCTTTCAATGATAAATTTTGGATGATTGCTATGCAAGAAGAGCTAAATAAATTTGAGCGAAACAATATTTGGGAAATTGTTCCCAAGCCTCACAACTATCCCATTATTGGGACAAAGTGGGTGTTTCGAAATAAGCTCAATGAAGATGATTTTGTCACTCGTAACAAAGCCCGATTGGTTGCTCAAGGCTATAACCAAGAGGAAGGCATTGACTACGAAGAAACTTATGCTCCGGTTGCTCATCTTGAATCCATTCGAATGCTTTGCGCTTTTGCTTGTTTCAATGATTTTAAATGGATGTCAAAAGTACCTTTTTAAATGGGTTTATTAAAGAAGAAGTTTATGTTATGCAACCTCCCGGTTTTGAGGATTTTTAATTTCCTGATCAAGTTTTTAAACTACAGAAAGCCTCTATGGCATCAAGTAAGCTCCTCGTACTTGGTATGAACGCCTTAGCTCTTTTCTTATCTCTCACA
Source organism: Iris pallida (assembly GCA_029216955.1). Classification (NCBI taxonomy): domain Eukaryota; kingdom Viridiplantae; phylum Streptophyta; class Magnoliopsida; order Asparagales; family Iridaceae; genus Iris; species Iris pallida. The sequence continues at coordinate 14,361,013 of JANAVB010019799.1, forward strand.
ACTTTTCAAAGGGCAAAGTTGACACAATACTTTTTTATCAAAACCCTTAATGGCACGCTTCTATTAGTCCAAATTTATGTTGATGATACTATTTTTGGTTTTACTAACGAGACACTATGTGTATAATTTGCCAAAGTCATGCATGATGAATTTGAAATGAGCATAATAGAAGAATTGCCATTTTTTCTCGGTCTACAAATCAAGAAAGGTCGTCAAGGCACATTCATTAATCAAGCTAAATATGCAAAGGATCTTCTTAAGCACTTTGAACTAGACTCATCCAAAACAATAAGGACTCCCATGGCTACAACGACCAAGCTTGATCAAGATGAAGATGTCATTTTAGTAGACATTCATAAGTATCGAGGTATGATCGATAGTTTACTCTACTTAACTGCTAGTCGTCCAGACATCATGTTTAGTGTTTGCATTTGTGCACGATACCACGCAAATCACAAAGAATGTCACTTATGTGCCGTTAAATACATTTTTTGATATCCCAAAGGCACCATCAACATTGGACTTTGGTACGCAAAATCCTCATCCTTTGAGCTTCTCGTCTACTCGGATGCAAATTTTGCCGGTTGCAAGATTAACTGAAAATTCACTAGTGGCACATGCTAATTTTTAGAGAAATTCCTGGTATCATAGTTTAGCAAGAAACAAAACTCTATCGCTCTTTCTACAACTGAAGCCGAATATATAGCGGCTGGGTGTTGTTGTGCACAAATTTTTTGGATGACACAAACACTAGTAGATTATGGTATTTCTTCTTATGGTATTTCTATCAAATGTGATAATACTAGCTCTATTAATCTTACTAAAAACAAAATTTGTCACTCACGCACCAAACAAATTGAGATTAGATAACACTTTTTATGGGACCATCAACTTAAGGGAGACATTCGTCTCGAATTTATCGACACTGACCACTTTTTACCTTTATTTTTGCGAAATTGGCCTCCTTGAGAAATCTTTTTAATATTTGCTATTCAGTCTTCCAGATTATCCGAAGGATTTTCGCAAAAATTTGTCGAATAATCCAATTATTTCTTGCAGCTTCTTTGCAACCCACACAGGATCTTCCGTCGAATTTTCGAATAAATCTGTCGGATTATCCGTATTTATTGCTGCATTTATTTTTTACCTCTGAATTCTACTTTCCCTCAAACGACGTGACTTCTCACCTACCCTATTTATTACGATTTTATCATCGGCCAGATTTTCTTTCGAAAATCTACGACTTTCTGTCGAATTTTTCGTTTTCGCTGAACAGTCACAAAAATCGAAGCCAACACGTCCATTCCTCTTCCTCCATATCAGTTCCCTCATTTATGAACGGTTATATCCTTTCCCATCCCCTCCAACCACCCCATCCTTGTTATATACTCCTCTTTTTTCTTTTTTCCTTCATTACTCCTTTATCTCCTCTTTCATCTCCTCCTTCCTCTCACTTCCCATGGCCTCTCACGGCAAGCACACTCGCCACGACGGCTCCTCCTCCTCCACTACACCGCTATCACTGCCCTATTCTGTCTGGCTCCTACTCAAGGCTTCAACCTCACCATTTTTAAATTTGCCAGCACTCCCGCGAGTGGTTCTCTTTCTACCACTAAGCGCCAATCTATCCAGGGAAGCCTCTATCTTGGCTCTCCTTTCCCGCGCATCATGAGTACTTCACGTTTTCTGGGATTGACAAGCTTCTTGAACCGCAAGTGGACTACTACCCAAATGCCGTCAAGATGTTTTACTGCAATTTGGTTCCCGCCAAGAGTGGCCTGGAGTTTGAAACCAAAGTCGGTGGGGTTAAGATCACTGTTACTGCCACATCTCTGGCCAACATTCTCAGCCTCAAAGAGTGGAAGGCCTATCGCTCTCTTCCGAACACTATCGACCATATCACCATCTCTCCTGAACTCAGTTATGAGGAATTTCTCTTCAACATCTATGGTGGTTCTGTTGTTCAAAGGCCGGAGGATAAAGATCTCAATCCCTTCTTTTATGACTTTCATCGCACCCTCTGCCATACCCTCACTCCGAAATCCGGAAACATAGATAGCCTGACTGCGGAGGAAATGATTGCCATGTACTACCTCGTTTCCAAGCAACCTTTCTCTCTAGCCAAATCGATCATCTTTACTATGATCCTCATTCGCGAGTCTCCTCATCGCTCTCTTCTTCTTGGCATGTACATCATAGTGATTCTCAAGGCCAACAGATTTGATCTGACAAACTGTCCTGTTGGTGATCCTCGTCCTACTCCTCTTGCCAAAGCCAAGGCCCATGGATGTGCCACTCCGGCAATTGTTGCTGTCCCTGCCTCTCCTTCTGCTTCGATTCTCACTCCAGATGTCCGCCGCTACATCGACCACAAATTCGACCATCTCACTCTCTCCACTACGGAGCGCATTAAGGTGGCTACCCGGGGACTCGGTACCCTCATTCACCATGGCTTCATGGATCAAGCCTACTACTTCTAGTGCATGCTTGAGGAGCGCAACCTCTATGTCAATCCCAACACTCCTTATCTTGATTACCCTGGGCCTCGCTTTATTGATCCCAACATCTACAAATTCATGTACCACGATGGCATTGACCCTTATGGTGCCTTAACCCCAGCCCCTGCAGATGGTGAGGATCTGGAGACAGGTCCATCTGGTGCTCCTGACAGTTGGAGGTTCTCGTTTCTCGTAATGTGGTCTCTTTTTGTTGTGTGCAGTCCTTTGGGGACTAGAATTATGCTGTTTAATGTCTGTTTTAGGTCGGCCTTTATGGCCTAGTTATTGTGGTTTTGTCTTATGCCTACCTAATTTTCAATCAAGTCTACTTTTATCATGTTTTTGTCTCTATTATATTCTTGTGCATATCGTTTCTATCATCCATTTTGGCTAAATGCCAAAGGGAAAGAAATTGTATTGAGGGGGAGATATTATTTTACGGAGGAGCTATCTCCTTAACCCGTACACTTTTGTCAACTATTAAAATAGGGTAGATTGTTGACACATCAATTTTGATATATTGACTATTATTAACCTTTGTACTGTTTTAGCTCTAATCTATCTACAGGAACAAACGAGAAAGACAAAGATAGAAGAAAGTCGCTTCCAAACAAGTCTCATGAAGCCTTTTGGAACAAAGAAGAAAAGACTTTCCAAATCTCCGTCAAAAGACATACACCAAGCACTCAAAGAAGACGATGACAAAGATAAAGATTTCAGATCAAAAGCTCCTATGTCTTTCTAAGAGTTTGTAAGTGTCTAGGAGATTATGTACGCACTTTGGTAAAGATGACAAACTAATATGGTATAAAATTCAAACTAAGTAAATATGAAGAACCGGATTATCCGCCGGAGTTCCGCAAAAATTCGACGGATCATTCGATCAAAAACAACAAGTTTGTGAGTAAAGGTTTGGATAATTTGCCAGAGTTCCGCAGAAATCCGACGGATCATCCGATCAATAACAGCAGCTTTAGTGAGCAATAGTTCGGATAATCTGTCGGTGTTCCGGTTAAATCCGACGGATAATCCGCTTTGTCTTGCTGGCCTTATTTAAATTTCAAATCCAACGGGAACTATCAACTGCATTAAATGCATCCAACGACTCTATTCTAGCCGTTACTGTACTCCAAAAAATCTGAAGGATTTCTGCAAAAATCCGTCGGATAATCCGGTTGTCGGTTGATAGTTCCTTTTGACTTGGGATTTGTATAAATAGGCTTCCTCTCTCTTCATAAAGACTTATCCATTTGAGCTTTAAATTTCCAACTACTAAGAGAGCTTTACCATTACTCTACAAAGCTTTCATTTGTCATAAAATCTAAAGTTCTAGAGTATTCAAGTGTTCAAGAAGATCAAAAGCTTTTTTTCCTTTTCTCTTAAAGTTGAAGTTGACGAGCCTTCGAAAGAAAACTCGTATGTAAGAAGTTGACGAGTTCTCAAAAAACCTTTTTGAGAACTTGGATAAATTTTAGGTTACTAATTCTGGAGATATTTCACTTTAAGACTATGATGCTAATTTGGAAAATTAGTAATGAAGAAGGGATTTTAACTGTAATGTGATGATGATACGAAATTGAATAAGATGTTGGTAAGAGGAAGACTAGGAACAGAAAGAACACAAGGATTTAGAGTTATAGAAAAATTTAAAGATTTTGTAGAAATTTTAAAATATAATACGGATAATATTTGAAGGAGTACGTGAAAGAAATACGAAGGTTGATTTTATAATAGAGAATAAGTTCCTGCATGACATAGTGGTATTGGCTTTGAATAATTTTGATGAGAGAAATTTGAACAAGTTCAAGGATTTTATAACTTTTATTTAGAGATTTCGGATCCAGGTTAGGACAAGGTGAAGGAATTTAAATTCCAGGACAGTTGAGATGATAGAGGAGAATAAAAAAAGAGGAAGGAAGAAGAGTTTTAATAAGAGCATGATTCATGAGAAGTGCCTTGGAGATTAAGGCCAAGATGATATTTATAAAAGGGGTTCAATCATGAAATCATAACTGAAGATTATGATTTTGTAGTAGACATGTAAGGGTTTGATTTTCATATTTGGACTTGTGAGATAAAAGTATCATTAGAAAATGACGATCAAAAATGGCCATAGACGAAGCAGAGTGAGATGATTACCATGACTTCCCTATGAAATCTTGTCTTCTGATTCTTCTTAACATAATAAAAGGAATTTGATTTTTCCTATCTTGAATCATCCTTAAAATTTTAATATCGCTAATTTCTAAATTCCTTTTATCACAACCGATCGACTTTGGTCCTCTCTTTTATCGTACCGATATTTTTAATCCTTGACCGTATTCAATTGATTTAAAATTCCATCGTGACCTAAATCACTATCAATGTGCTGCTCGTGCTCGAAAGCTTCAATTTCTTCTTATGAAACCTAAATTCTATTTTAATCAAGAATTGATTAGCCCTACTCTTTACCGTGTTAATATTCTAATTTTGATCATAATCAAACTTCGATACCAATATCACTCATGCGTAAAACTCTAATTTACTCTCAAAAATGACTAAGTTCTGTTCCAACCACGATTAAGCTTCATGCTACCCTTGAGCGTACCGAAATTCCATGTTTAGTCGTGCCTAGACTACTATCATCTCTTTATCATATCTAATACTCTTGACCAAGGTTAGACTGGCCTTATCTTTGATCGTGTCGAGCTACGATTATGATCATGTTTGAATTTTAACACTCGTGCCTAAACTCTTTCCGACCATGATTTGATTTCCTGACTATATCTGAATTTCTTGTGATTAGTCATGCCTAAATGACCTACTAAATGACCTAGCATGACTAGACGACTATGTATTTCATGATCGTGATTTTAACGATCATAACTATACATACCAAATTTTGCCTCTGAATCATGCCAAAGTGATTCTAGTCATTCCAAAGTTCTTGAGCCTTGATTTCACTCGTAACCAGATGGTTTGACCTTTGGTCACTGATCGTGCCAAGTCATC
>JANAVB010019799.1:14371501-14431501 GCA_029216955.1 Iris pallida
AGATAGTAATGCCAATAGATTTCTTGTAACCCATTCTAAAGTATAAATAAAATCTCTAATAACACAATTATAGAAGCTAGAGGTACAGTTTACTTTGAGAATATATTTCCCTTTAATGATAGAACTTCTTCATCTTCCTCAAACCATTCTCTTACTCCATCTACTAGTTCTCATATTCATATATCAAGTTCTCAACCTGAACAAAATATAGAACCTAGAAGGAGTAAAAGAGAATGAATTGAAAAGAATTTAGGAGAAGGATTCTTCACCCTTTTTGATAGAGGGTAATCCCTCAACTTATGAACAAGCCATATCCTCTCATGATGCCCCTTTCTGGAAAGAAGCAATTAACAATGAGTACAACTCTATTATAGAGAATAGTACTTGGTTTTTAGCAGACCTACCTTTAGGTAGTAAACCCATAGGTTGTAAGTCACTACAAGAAAAAGATCCTGTTATAACGTTTGAAAAGAGTTTATTACAACGGCTCGTTTATAAGCTTTACAGAATTTCCGCAACATCACATGATATGGCGGTTCTGAAGAGTTTTTGGCCTATTATAACGATTTATATCATAAAGCGTTATATATTGTTCACACATATATAACGCTGTTATATGCAAACGTTATAAAAAGTGGTAAAAAAATAGAGCACCCGCTCGAACGCCCGCTCAAACCAGACCCCCCATCAAATAAAAAACCTCCATTCCTTTTTCTTTCCCCCCTATTTTCCTTCTCATCTTCTCCTCTCCTCTTTCCCTCCTACCACAGCCCCGAACGCCCGCTCGAACGCTTCACGCCTCACGCCACTGGCGACTTCATCATCACCGTCGTCTAGGCCAACTCCTCTCTGGAGGACCACGACAGGTGCTCACCTCTCCCTCGATGACCTACGTCGGAGTCTACGATGGCTACGGTGGGTCCGTGGCCTCGTGGTTCGTCAGCAACCACCTCTTCTCCCTCTCATCCTCAGGCTAATTGCAAACTCTCGTTGATTTCTCTCTCTCTTTCCCTCTCTCCTTCAATTTCTCGATGCCATCTCCCCCAATTTCTCACAGGTACGATCCAAACCCTAACCCTAAAATTTCACGATTTTCTTTAATTTCTGTTATCTAAACCCTAACCCTAAAATTTCATGATTTCCCCTATTTCTGTTTTTTCCTATTTCTTCGTTCGAGTAGCCTATTTTTAGGGTTTTGCTTGCGAAATTCATGCATGAACACGAATACGACGCTACACGATACCATACCAACATGGGGTCGCTGACACGGGATCGATTTTTTCATGTGCCCTAGCGTATTTTGGTGTGTTCGCCTTGTGTCTGACACAATGCAGCTTGGACACGGTGTTCGAGCTTCAAAAATTTGTGTTATTGGGTGGTAGGAAGAAGATGGATCTTGATCCACCAATGGTGTTTTAACTTGTCTTCGAAACTTTTATCTTGGGCGTCTTCTCATTTGTTGTGTAAAAGTTGTATAATTGGTGTAGTTTTTTATGGTCGTTTATCAACTGTTTCGCTCGTGTAGTTAGTCTCTTGTTTGTTTATTTATTGTCATATCCCTACTGTTCATGTCCTCGTTTTTCAGATATATATCACATTACCATGTCCATGTCATGTTGCCTTACCTAGGTCCATGAAATGCAAGTGTAAAATGTGCAAGCTTTGCCTTTTTCACCATTTTTAAAATACTTTCCAATATATGCTTTCATAAGTTACAACAATGCAAATTTTTTGCTATAACAACATATTAAATTAGTTTAGGTACTGGATCAATTCTTACTACTAGGTAGAATTTGTTGTCATTTCATTAGTTTTCGAATAACATATTCGAAGATGGTTGAAATTAGTAGGATAGTGAAATTGTCTGATGCTTGCGTCAGCTATTATATATATATTCCTTTGATTTCGACACTCTTCAACATCTTTCGGAGTATGACTTGTATATATCATGTCCTATTCTAGTTGTAAATGTAGAATCTAAATATTATTATATACACTACTAATTGATTTATTATTTTGGTTATTGCCGGTTCCATCTAACATTGGTAAGCACAACAACTGTTTGTTGTTGGATGATGTAAGTTTCAACATCACTTCTTGTTATAGTTCTTATGACTGATGATCATATTTGCTACTTTTATGTTTCACTAACCAAAGTAGAAAAAAAGTTTTTGTAATAATGCATCATGTTATACAATGCACTGTCATGTGAAAATATTTTGTGAATCCTTGTACATAATGGAATGTTGCTCTTCAGTAAGTATCATGTCTAAATTACACCTAAAGACATTATTTTCATATAAATAGTGTTTTACTTAATAAAATTATGTGGAAATCTATAATTATTGCAAAAGGGAAATCCTTTTGGTGCCAAAAATAATTGAAGTGACAAATGTGGACTAGTTACAGTTGGGATTCCCTTACCGAGCCTAGTAATTTATTTGTTTCTCATTTTACTTGTATCTTCTAGATCCTCAGCATAAAGACCCCAACTAGAGAAGTTCACACTAATATGTAGTAACCTCTCTGCTATATGCTGCTAGGAATTGACAAGTACTAATTGTTGACATTTATGTTTTATTCATTATTGCAAAGGCTGCGCCTCTGATATTGTAATTGGAGATTATAAGCCTATTACTGTAAATATCTTTCTGGAATTGTTATAAGACAACATTGGGATGCGTACATATGCCTATGCAACAATATTTCACAGGAAGTATCTTTTGTATGTGGGCCAAATGGTGTTGTATGGTTCATCATGATGCTAGAAACTGATGTTTAAGTGTGTACTAGCTAACGGGAAAATTCAATGTACGATGGGAAAAACTATATAATATGTTTAACTATTAAAGAAGTATGGATATCAAGAGAGTTTTTAATTTCTTCATGCCTTGCCTAGTCTGATATGTACTATTTGTTTTTAAAAGAGGTGATGATGATCTTTATCAGATTGCTAATTTCCATTTAAGAATAAGGTTTGGCTTTCTTTTTTCTCTCTTCCGATGACATGGTGGCTCAGCTGCAGCCAATTTGGTAAGATGTACGTAATTTGGAAATATTTATATTCTGATGGAATCTCTCTTTATTCATTCATTCATTCTTTTTTTTTATCAATATGGGATAATGACAACAATGAGAATTTTTATTGAGTGAATCTCTATTGTGATGGCGAGGCATGTTCCTCGAGCCATTTGTCGATTTGAGCCTCTTATCAGTATTCTTTCTTTTGGCTTGTGCTTTGGTGTATTGGGTAAGTACGAGGTATTTCTACTGAGTATACTAGTGGTTGCATGTCTTTTGCTCACTAGAAGATCATATTGAGGACACTAGTGGTTGCACATTTCTACTGAGTATAGTTCATAATAGATGGTAATCTAATTATATTGCATTCATGGTACCTTTGTTGTTGAATAAAAATTGGATTTTGATTGAGTTTTGTTTTAACTTATCTTTCACATTTTCGCATGCAGATGCCTAGTCTATGAAATGTCTTTTGGCTTTATAATTAATTACCAGTTGTCATTTTTTAAGTTCAGATAGTGAAAAATGATAACTTCTACTAACTCTTAACCCCCTTTTCTTTATCTATTTCTTGTGTATTCTTTTAGCTCTGCCCTAATTTCTATGATGCTTGGTCAAACTTAGCCAGTGCTTATACACGCAAAGGACTAATTCAAGATGTAAGTTAATGCATTATAGATGTTTGTCACTATTTACCCATTTTTCTTCTCTTACCAATTGATTCGAGAATTTGATTTTCTGTGTACTAAGTGTATCTAAAAACATTATGGGTAGTATTTGAAAACGTTATGGGTAAGGAATACTGAGCTTTGTTGACACAAAATCACAGTCAACCAAATATTGATAAAATTGGCAATATAATACTTGTCATAATTCAATATGATGCATCAAGACTGAACTCAGTACAGGACGGACGACGGCTCGTACCTGCAGCGTACTATGTTTCGAGTCTGTATTTTTACTTTTCTTGAGTCTAGATAAATGTAAACTGAGTCGCACTGAGTAGTTTGGGCCTGTACCTATATCTAAACCACAAACCAAAAGCTCCACCAAAACTAAACTAGCCCAATGAGCCCATTAGAACTATTCTGTCTTCTGGAGATAGAGTTTGGGCCGAACTCTGCCTCCACACAGAGTTCGGGCCGAATTTTGTCCCCTAAATTACAGGACCCTAATTTTTAGGGTTTGCTGTATGCTAGTTGTCCAACGGTCAAAAATTTGAATTCTTGACCCAAAATTCTGGCCGAATTCTGCCTAGCTAGAACCCTATAAATAGGCCTTAAATTCTTACTTTTTCAATTATCCAATCTTCTCTTCTCTTATTTTCTCTCTAAAGCCTTATACAAGCCTTACCCTTCTCATCTACTAACCACAAGCTCCTAAGCCTCAAAGTGCTCAGTGCTCTTTAGTTAGAAGTTTGTACAAGAGTTCAAAAGTCGCTTAAAAAATTCCAAGCATCGCCACTGCGATCTCTGTAAGAAGTTGACGTGCTCTTCTGAAGAAAAGGCACGGGGTGTAACTACTATTTCACAAATAGTAGATTTAATCCCGAGCTAGAGTTCTCAGGCTTGGACTAGTCCTCTACGAGGGAAACCAGGTTAAAATCGGCTGTGTTTGCGTATGCTTTCTCGTTCTTTATAATTTCCACATTTACTCTGATTATTTACTGTTGGTGAAAGAGTTTAATTTTTAATTGGCTATTATTGTTATAAACTCTATTCATCCCCCTCTAGAGTTGCCTACTTATTCTTCAATTGGTATCAGAGCTCTGTTCTCTCAACAAGGGCTAACATCCTAGAGCCGATCCATGGCAACCACACAACCCATGTTTTCCAATCACGGTGAAGGGCAGTCCACTCATAGGCCACCCCTATTTGATGGAACAAACTACACCTATTGGAAAATAAGGATGAGTTTTTATCTCAAGTCTCTAGACTTCGACATGTGGACCAATGTTACCGATGGTTACAAAAAGTTTGCCAGAATAGTTGTCAATGGTGATCTCGTCGAGGAACCCTACGACAAATATTCTGACGAGAAAAAAGAAACAGGCGAGTCTAGACGCTAGAGCTATTAATGTTTTATTTTGTGCAATAGACAGGAATGAGTTTAACAGGGTCTCGACATGCACCACCTTGCACGAAGTATGAAGACTTCTAGAAGTGACACATGAAGGAACCACCCAAGTCAAGGAGTTGAAAATCAGTCGTCTCACTCAAGAATATGAGGCTTTCAAGATGAAGCCTAATAAGACGATCACACAAATGTTCACAAGATTCCTCGACGTCATCAACCCCTTGTCATCTCTCGGCAAACAATATACAAATCACGAGAAGATCCGCTAGTTACTTAGGGGGCTATCGAAGATTTGGAACCCTAGGGTAACAACTACCATAGAAGGCAATGATCTCACCACAATGTCTATGGAGACCTTGATTGGAAAGCTGATGACTCACGAGCTTGACCTCAAAGACTTCGAAGAGCCTGCTCTAAAGGCAAAAGAGATTGCTCTAAAAGCTCATCGTCGAAGGGCTGATCCTGAAGAGACCGATGACGATAATTTCGAAGGTGATGATCAAGCTCTCCTTGTCCGCAACTTCAAGAAGTTCCTTCGCTTTAATCGAAGAAAGAAGGAATAACAAGAAGATGACGAGGAAGAACCAACATGCTACGGCTGTAAGATGACTGGACATGTCCAAAAAGACTGTCCATTCGCAAAGAAAAGCAACCGATATGAGAAGCCCTACAAGAAGTCTTCTTCAAGAAAATATGCCAACACTAGCATTTGGCATAAAAGTGAAGCAAGTGACTCCGAGGAAGAAAAGGACTCCCCTCAAGACACCGCCAATGTACGCCTAATGGCAACATCTGATAAGGTACCTAGCGATACTCTCGATGATTTCACTTTTGATGAACTTGGCGATGCATTCAATAATTTACTAAATGACCACAAGAAAGTCATTAGTAAATATAAGTATGCCAAGGAGAAGATCAAAAGCTATGAAGTCGAGATTCAAAAACTCTCTTCTTTGCTTGATAATGTTAGAGACACTCTACCCACGGAAGATACTAATGAGGTGTCTAAGCTTAAGTTAAGCCAACATGATGCCGAAACACGTATTGATAAGCAAACACGTAAGATCACAGCACTCAACACTGAGCTTGCTGAAGAAAAAATAGACACAAGATCTCTATTGCTAAAATTGATGGTTTGAATGCTAAGTATAATGAACTGCATGTTGCCTCTAAGAAATTAGAGATTAGATTGAAAAAACAGGTTGCTCAACCTCAAACCCAATCATATAAGACACACACAAAGCACAAGACTACTCAAAATAGTCAAACTCGTCATCCTCATGCAGCACGTAAATATGCTTTCATGTACACGCACTTTCATACTGCACACAAACCACATGCACATAGAAATTATTCTCATAACTATCATTCTACTGATACACACAATCACTATGCTGCACATAGACACAACCATCACCATGTAGCACATAGACATAACCATCACTATGCTGAATATAAACATAACTATCATCCTGCTACCATGTATAGTCATTATCCTGCTATTCCACACAACTCTCACCATGCTACATATAGACATCATCAACATGCTCCCAATACAAATAGGTATGCTACTTGTACCTACTATGGATTACATGGACACATCTCACCGCAATGTAGAATTAGGAGATTAGTAGATATAAATCTATATGCATGGGTGCCAAAAACTAACATTTCAGGACCAATAAGAACTTGGGTACCAAAGGTCACATCTACTCTTGATGTAGGTGGACCTTCCCTCCTCAACTAAAAGCAAGTGGATTCTCGATAGTGGATTCTCACGACATATGATGGAAGACGCAAATCTTTTCGCATCACTATTGATGAAGAGGGTAGGGTATGTATCCTTCGGTAACAACTTAAAAGGATACATCACAGGTAATGGTACTATTGGTCATCCTCCTTCTCCTGTAATAAAGGATGTCTGCATAGTGACCGAGTTAAAGCATAACCTGCTCAGCATAAGTCACCTTGCTGATCATGGATATGATATTAACTTTGGACAAAATAAATGCTATATTTATGATAGGTCAATAGGAGATATTGCTTTTGAAGGGATAAGAGAGGATAATATTTACATTTTCTATTTATCTAGAGATACTAACAGTGGAGGAAGATGCCTCTACGCCCATAAGGATAAGAGATTGTTGTGGCACCATCGTCTTGGTTATACGAATATGGATACTATATCCAGGCTATCGACAAAGAAGCTAGTAAGAGGCTTGCCCGACATCACATTCAAAAAGGACACGGTATGTGCCGAATGTGAGTTAAATACGGCAACCAAGTCTTCATTTCATTCAATAAACACTGTAAGTACTACTAGACTATTGCAATTACTTTATATGGACTTATTTGGTCCTAGTAGAGTAGCCAGTCTTGGTGGAAAACTCTACGCTTTTGTTATAGTAGATGATTTTTCTAGATTCACTTGGATTTTCTTTCTTTCAAACAAAAGCGATGCGATTTCTATTTTCAAATTTTTTGCTAAAAAGGTTCAAAACGAAAAAGGCTACATGAATACTCGAATTCGAGGTGATCATGGAGGCGAATTTAAAAATATTGATTTTGAAAAGTTTTGTGACTCAAATGGTTTTGATCATGAGTTTTCTTGTCCTAGAACTCCTCAACAAAATGGTATTGTGGAGCGGAAGAATCGGACTCTTGGCGATATATCTAGAATCATGTTGAATAAATTTTTACTTTCGAAATATTTTTGGGCTGAAGCTGTCAGTACACCGTGCCATATTTTAAATAGGGTGCTCATTCGACCTATTACGAAGAAAACACCCTATAAGCTTTGGTTTGGAAGAACCGCAAATGTTTCATATTTTAGAGTTTTCGGTTGTCGATGTTTTATCCTTAACACCAAAGACAACTTAGGCAAATTTGATGCCAAAGCTGACGATGGTATTTTTCTTGGCTATACTGCCAAGAGCAAGGGATATAGAGTATTCAACAAGCACTCATTAATTATAGAAGAGTCTACAAATATTACTTTTGATGAGGATAACAGTGCAGCAGCTACTCCCGACGATGATGTTGAGCCTTCAACTTCTACGCCGATGAATACCACCACTGAAACTAATTCTCTGGAGGGCTTGTCGAAGAAATTCTCTTTCAAGCCGTCACATCCAGAAAACTTGGTAATAAGTGAGGTTTCACGTGGAGTAAGTACTCTATCATTATTAAGAGACTCCATTGGTAGCACTGCCTTCATTTCACAAATTGAGCCTAAAACTGTTTTAGAAGCTTTTAATGATGAGTTTTGGATTTCTGCCATGCAAGAAGAACTCAACCAATTCGAAAGGAGCCAGGTCTGGGAACTTGTCCCTAGGCTAGCTAATAATTCGATTATTGGTACGAAATAGGTTTTTCGTAACAAAGTAAATAAAGATGGTTCAGTTACACGCAACAAAGCTCGTCTAGTAGCTCAAGGATACAACGAAGAGGAAGGTATCGACTACGATGAGGCATATGCTCCTGTTACAAGACTGGAATCCATTCGGATGCTTTGTGCATTTGCTAATCATCAAAATTTTAAATTATTTCAAATGGATGTTAAAAGTGCTTTTCTGAATGGATTTATTAAGAAGAATTTTTTTGTAAAATAATCCCCTGGTTTCGAAAATTACAAATTTCCCGACCATGTTTTTAAACTCAAGAAAGCGCTATATGGCCTCAAACAAGCCCCTAGAGTTTGGTATGAACGCCTAAGCAATTTCTTGCTAGGTAAAAGTTTCTCAAAAGGAAAAATTGATACTACACTGTTTATCAAATGTTTTCAAAACACTATCCTTTTAGTACAAATTTATGTAGATGATATCATATTCGGTTCTACTAATAAAAATTTTTGCCAAAATTTTACTAAATATATGTAGAACGAATTTGAGATGAGCATGATGGGGGAGCTCACCTACTTCCTTGGATGGCAAGTCAAACAAATTTTACAAGAAACTTTCATCAGCCAGTCAAAATATACTAAGGATATGCTGAAGAAGTTTGATCTAACGTCAAACCAATCAGTACCCCTATTGTTGACACAAAGTCACAGTCAACCAAATATTAATAATATTGACTAAATAATACTTGTAATAATTCAATACGACACACGACGACTACATCCAGCTCAAGCCAGACGACAGCTCAGTTTTTGTAAAATGTAAGTCGTTTTTGAGTCTGTACTTTTATATTTATTGAGTCTAGACTGTTGTAAGCTGAGTTGTGCTGAGCTCTTGAGACTTGACATATAACCTATCCAAAATCCATAAAGCTCCACATCCAAAATAAGCCCATTGGACCTTAAGACCCATTCTGTGCTCTGGAGACAGAGTTCGGGCCGAACTCTGCCTCCACACAGAGTTCGGGCCGAACTCTGTCCCCTAAAAACCAGTACCCTAATTTTTAGGGTTGGCTGGTTGCTAGTTGTCCAACGGCCAAATTTTTGAAAATTCCTACCAGAATTTTGGCCGAATTCTGCCTGCTAAAACCCTATAAATTGGCCAAGAATTCTCTCATTTTCATTTATCCCATCTTCTCTTCTCTTCTCTCTAAAGCTCAATATAAGCCATACCCTTCTTCATCTACTAGCCACAAGCTTCCTAAGTCTCGAGTGCTCAGCATCTCTCAGTTAGGAGTCTTGTGCAAGAGTTCAAGAAGTCGCTTGGAAAATTCCAAGCATCGCCACTGCGATCCTTTGTAAGAAGTTGACGTGCTCTTCTGAAGAAAAGGCACGGGGTGTAACTACTATTTCATAAATAGTGGATTTAATCTTGAGCTAGAGTTCTCAAGCCTGGACTAGTCCTCCACGAGGGAAACCAGGTTAAAATTGGCTGTGTTTGCGTATGCTTTCTTGCTCCTTATTTATTTTCGTATTTACTCTGATTAGTTTTTCTTGTGAAAGAGTTTAAATTTTTAATTGGCTATTATCGCTATAAACTCTATTCACCCCCCTCTAGAGTTGCCTTCTATTTTTTAATTGGCATCAAAGCTCTGTTCTCTCAACAAGGACTAACATCCTAGAGCTGATCCATGGCAACCGTACAATCCTTGATTTCCAATCATGGTGAAGGGCAGTCCACTCATTGGCCTCCCCTATTTGATGGAACTAACTACACATATTGGAAAACAAGGATGAGCTTTTACCTCAAGTCGCTAGACTTTGACCTGTGGACTATCGTCACTGACGGTTACAAAAAGCCTGCCAGAATAGTTGTCAATGGTGATCTCGTTGAGAAATCACATGACAAATATTCTGACGAAGAGAAGAAATAGGCAAGTCTAGACGCGAGAGCTATTAATGCTTTATTCTGTGCTATAGACAGGAATGAGTTCAACAGGGTCTCTACATGCACCACATCTCACGAAGTATGGAGACTTCTAGTGGTGACGCATGAAGGAACCACCCAAGTCAAGGAATCAAAGATAAGCCGTCTCGCTCAAGAATATGAGGCTTTCAAGATGAAGCCAAATGAGACGATTACGCAAATGTTCACAAGATTCCTCGACATCATCAACCCCCTGTCTTCGCTCGACAAATAATATTCAAATCATGAGAAGATTCGCAAGCTACTTAGGGGACTCCCAAAGATTTGGAACCCTAAGGTGACAACCATCATAGAAGGAAATTATCTTACAACCATGTCCATGGAGACCTTGATAGAAAAGCTAAGGACTCATGAGCTTGACCTCAAGGACTTCGAAGAGCCTGCTCCTAAGGCTAAGGAGATCGCACTCAAAGCTCACTGACGGAGGGCTGACCCCGAAGAGACGGATGACGACAACTCGAAAGGTGACGCTCAAGCTCTCCTCGTCCGCAACTTTAAGAAATTCCTTCGCTTCAACCGAAGAAAGAAGGAACCTCAAGAAGACGACGAAGAAGAGCCAACCTGCTATGGTTGCAAGAAGAGAGGACATGTCCGAAAAGATTGTTCATACTTAAAGAAGAGCAACCGTTATGAGAAGCCATACAAGAAGACTTCCTCAAAGAAATATGCCAACACAAGCATTTGGCATGAAAGCGAAGCTAGTGACTCCGAGGAAGAAAATGACTCTCCTCAAGATACGGCTAATGTGTGCCTAATGGCAACTTCCGACAAGGTATCAAACGAAACTCTTGATGACTTCACTTTTGATGAACTTGGCGATGCTTTCACCGATTTACTTAATGATCAAAAAAGGTCATTGGTAAATACAAACATGTCAAGAACAAAATCAAAAGTCATAAAGTCAAAATTCAAAGACTTTCTCTATTACTTGATAACATTAGAGACACTTTACCTACGGATGTCACAGATGAGGTATCTAAGCTTAAAATAAGCTTACATGATGCCGAAGCACGCATTGAACAACAAACACAAGAAATCACAATACTCAACACGGAGCTTGCAGAAGAAAAGAGTAGACACAAGATTTCTATTACTAAGATGCATGGTTTGAATGCTAAGATTACTGAACTGCAAGCTGTCTCTAAGAAACTAGAGACTAAATTGGAAAAACAGGTTGTTCAACCTCAAACCCAAGAGACACACACAAAGCATGATACTTCTCATACTAGTCACCAGCGTTATCCACCTGCAACACGTAATCATGCTTACATATACACACACTTTCACAAAGCACACAAACCACATGCACGTAGAAATAACTATCATATGTCACAAAATCATCATAGATACAATCATCACCATGTTGCACAAAAACAGCATCACCATCACTCTACATATAGACATCATAACCATGCTACTCCATATAGACAATATCACCATGCCACTCCACATCACTCTACACATAGTCATCATCACCATGCTAATTCTACATATCATCATACTTTTCCTCATCACTCTACTTATAGACATCATCAGCATGCTCCTAATATAAATAGGAATGCTATATGTACTTATTATGGTTTACATGGACACATTTTACTACAATATAGAATTAGAAGATTAGTAGATAGAAAGATATATGCATGGTTTCCAAAAACTAACTTTTCAGGATCCTCAAGAACTTGGGTACCAAAGGTCACATCTACTCTTGATGTAGGTGGACCTTCCCTCCTCAACTAAAAGTAAGTGGATTCTCGATAGTGGATGCTCGCGACATATGACGGGAGACGCAAATCTTTTCGCATCACTATCGATGAAGAGAGAAGGATATGTATCCTTCGGCAACAACCTAAAAGGTTATATTATAAGTAATGGTAATATTGGTTATCCTCCCTCTTCCGTAATAAAGGATGTCTGCCTAGTGACCGAGTTAAAGCATAACCTGCTCAGCATTAGTCATCTTGCTGACCATGGATATGACATTAACTTTGGACAAAATAAATACCTTATTTATGATAGGTCAACAGGAGACATTGCTTTTAAAGGGGTAAGAGAGGATAATATTTATATTTTCTATTTGTCTATAGATACTAACAATATAGGTAGATGCCTATATGCTCATAAAGATGAAAGATTACTATGGCACCAGCGTCTTGGTCATGCCAATATGGATACTATATCTAGGCTATCGACCAAGAAGCTAGTTAGAGGCTTGCCCGATATCACATTCAAAAAGGACACGGTATGTGCCAAATGTGAATTGAATAAGGCAACCAAGTCCTCATTTCATTCCATTAACTCTGTAAGTACTATTAGACCCCTACAACTTCTCCATATGGATTTATTTGGCCCTAGTAGAGTAGCCAGTCTTGGTGGAAAACTCTATGCTTTTGTTATTATTGATAACTTTTCAAGATTTACATGGGTTTTCTTTCTTACAAATAAGAGTGATGCTATTTCGGTTTTCAAGATTTTTGTTAAGAAAGTTCAAAACGAAAAAGGCTACATGATTACTCGAATCTGAAGTGATCATGGAGGCGAATTCGAAAATTCTGATTTTGAAAAGTTTTGTGATTCTAATGGTTTTGATCATGAGTTTTCTTGTCCAAGAACTCCTCAACAAAATGGTGTTATGGAGCGGAAGAATAGGACTTTTGGTGATATGGCTAGAGTCATATTGAACAAGTTTTCACTTCCGAAATACTTTTGGACTGAAGCTGTCAGTACAGAATACCACATTTTAAATAGGGTGCTTATTCGTCCTATTACGAAAAAAACACCCTATGAGCTTTGGTTTGGGAGAACCCAAAATGTTTCTTATTTTAGAGTTTTTGGTTGTAGATGCTTTATCCTTAACACCAAAGACAACTTAGGTAAATTTGATGCCAAAGCTGACGATGGTATTTTTCTTGGCTATGCTGCCAAGAGTAAGGGATATAGAGTTTTTAACAAACGCTCATTAATTGTGGAAGAGTCTACAAATATGACTTTTGATGAAGATAACAGTGCAGCAGCTACTCTTGATGATGATGTTGAGCCATCAACTTCTACTCCAATGAATACCACAATCGAAACCAATTCTCTGGAGGGCTTGCCAAAGAAATTCTCTTTCAAGCCATCACACCCAGAAAATTTGGTGATCGGTGAGGATTCATGTGGAGTAACTACTAGATCATCATTAAGAGACTATATTGCTAGCACTGCCTTTATTTCACAAATTGAGCCAAAAAACATTTTAGAAGCTTTCAATGATGAATTTTAGATTTCTGCTATGCAAGAGGAGCTCAACCAATTCGAGAGGAGCCAAGTATGGGAACTCGTTCTTAGACCGGCTAATCACTCGATTATTGGTACTAAATGGGTTTTTAGAAACAAAGTGAATGAAGATGGTTCAGTCACACGCAACAAAGCTCGTCTAGTAGCCCAAGGATACAACCAAGAGGAAGGTATCGACTACGATGAGACGTATGCTCCTGTTGCTAGACTGGAATCCATTCGGATGCTTTGTGCATTTGTAAATTTTTAAAATTTCAAATTATTTCAAATGGATGTTAAAAGTGCTTTCTTGAATGGATTTATTAAGGAGGAAGTTTATGTGAAACAACCTCCTGGCTTTAAAAATCATGAATTTTTCGACCATGTGTTCAAGCTAAAGAAAGCGCTGTATGGCCTCAAAACAGCCCCTAGAGCTTGGTATGAACGGCTAAGCAATTTCTTGCTTGAGAAAGGTTTTTCAAAAGGGAAAATTGACACCACACTTTTCATAAAATCTTTTAAAGACACTATTCTTTTAGTACAAATATACGTAGATGATATTATATTTGGTTCTACTGATGAAACCTTTTGTCAAAATTTTGCCAAGTGTATGCAGGCCGAGTTTGAGATGAGCATGATGGGGAAGCTCAACTACTTTCTTGGGTTACAAGTCAAACAAATGTCAAATGGAACCTTCATCTGTCAGTCGAAGTATACAAAGGACATGCTGAAGAAATTCGACCTTGACAACGTCAAACCAATCAGCACTCCAATGGCTACTTCAACCAAACTTGAACCAGATGATAGCGGCAAACCCATAGATCAGCGTAAGTATCGAGGTATGATAGGCAGTCTACTCTACCTTACTGCTAGTCGCCCTGATATTATGTTTAGCGTTTGCCTGTATGCTAGATATCAAGCAAATCCTAAGGAATCACACATGACCGCGGTTAAGCGTATCTTTCGATACCTTAAGGGTACGGTTACAGTGGGCCTATGGTATCCCAAGTCAACATCATTTGACCTTATTGGTTACTCTGATACTGAATTCGTCGGATGCAAGGTCGAACATAAAAGTACGAGCGGCACGTGTCATTTATTCGGAAAAGCTTTAGTCTCTTGGTTTAGCAAGAAGCAGAATTCTGTCACACTATCCACAACAGAAGCTGAATACATCGCAGCTGGGCATTGTTGTGCACAAATTTTGTGGATGAAACAAACCCTTGAGGACTATAACTTATCTTTCATGCTTATTCCAATCTTTTGTGACAACACTAGTGTAATAAATCTTACTAAGAACCCCATTTGTCACTCACGCACGAAGCACATTGAAATACGTCATCACTTTTTGCGTGATCATCAGCAAAATGGCACGATTAACTTAGAATTTATTGACACTGATCATCAGTTAGCAGATTTCTTCACAAAACCGTTATCCGAAGAGCGCTTCAATTTTCTTTGTCGTGAACTTGGAATTTTAGATGAAGCTATTGTAAATTAAAATAAACCTGCATAAATATCGAGTATATCTTGATTCTCTTATAATGAACTTGCTATGGGTACAAGCCGAAAGGGTCCTTCTGACAACAAGGCGTAAAAGCCTAAGCGACACGGTGCAATAGTCCTCAGGACTACCGCTAGCTGGGATCCGGCCCCTGCAGCTAACCCATGGCAGCTTCAAAATATTGAATTATGATATAATTCCTTATTTATTATACGGTTCATTTTTATTTATCACATGCTGAAATACTATTTTTTCAACTTTATATTGCTGCTTTAAACTCATTTCATCTGTTTACTTCTTGGATCTTTCTTGTAATTATACTCATATCTTATATTGGTCTTTCTTACTTAACCATTCGTTTTCATTTTCTGCCTGATTCCTGTTCTGTGACCAGGATCCGGAATTCGGGCCAAACTCTGCCCTTACCAGAGTTCGGGCCGAATTCGGCCTGACTGTTCCAGAACCGGGAACAGTCTCAGCCGTTGATCAAATGTTAGATCCAATGGCTATTATTTGCTCCGACCAAGAGAAACCCTTCCCATATTTTCGGTTTATCTTCCCTCTCCATCCTCATTACCACCTTTTCCACTTCTTCTACTCAATTCTCTCAAAACCTTAACCCTAATTTCTCCTCTCTAGAGCTCCATTCTTCCCTAAACTCAAGGAGAAGGCTTCTTTTTCAATTCTCCTTTATTGTTCATCACTAGTTTGAGGTATAATTCCATACTCTTCTATATCTCAATTTCTTTTATTATCTATTATATTATGGCTCCTCGTTTGTTCAACCACAAAAAGAGACTTCGGACCGAGGGCGCATCCTCGTCGAATGCTCCTCCTCCCGTTGAACCGCCCATTGCACCACCCGTTGCACCACCATTGAACAACAAATCCATCCGTTGTTCAATCCTGCACGTCCACATGATCCAAACACTTTTGACGACCAAATTTTTGTATCACTAGACGCATCAAATGATTGGTTTAGTGATTTTCGGATACGTTCGGTGTTTGCGGGACACCCCATCAACTTTACTATATTCTTACAATATGATGCACTCTTTCATGACCTTTGCCTTGATGAACTTGTTACCACAAATTCGGTCATTTATCGTAGTGCTATTCAAATGTTCTACTACAACTTAACCCATGATGATACTCATATTTATTCACGAGTTGCGAGAATTGATATCTCTTTTGACGATTTCGAATTGGCCGAATATCTTGAGCTTCAAGAGCCTAATTCTTGGGAAAAGCTTGTTGAAGCTAGATCATTTCAATTTCCCGAAGGGATTTCACTTGAAAGCTTCAAGGACGACTTGTGTAGCCCTAACATACGTCGTCGTAAGCTTTTGGCTAAATTCCTCAATCCCTATTTCTATGAGCTTCATCGGATTATTTTTATCACCATTCTACCCAAAGCGGGTTCTACCGATGAAGTCACTTATTTTGAAATCTTGGCCTTATACCATCTCCACTTCCATGTTCCCTTTAATCTTCCACGCACAATGATGGATTGGATGATTAACTGTAGGAAGAAACCAAGATCTTTGATTTATACATTATACCTTCCTATGATCTTTCGTGCGTTTCATGTACCCCTTGATGAGTGTCCATTCTTACCTGCCCCTGCCTTCCTCTCTAAGGCAAGGAGGCTTCAGGCGGCCATTGGCTCACCAGTAGTGTCTGAGCATTCTGATGATGAGCCAGATGCCCCTCCTCTTGGATAGGATCCTCCTCCTCCTCCTGCCACCCTCGAGTCTCTTCAGACCATGCTCCGAGATCGCTTCACTTTGGAGGACGATCGATGGACTCAGCTGGATTATCGAACCACCTTGCAGATGAGTGCTATCTGCAACTCGCTGCATGATATTCGGTATTCCATGTCTCGCCATCCTTCCATGCCCATTTCTATGGAGCGAGATTCCGGTCGTGAGGGCTATCGTATCGATGACCCTTGGGTCATTCGCTACTTGGATCTAGATGCAGCCTTCGTGGACCCTCGTCGCTCCTTTACTGATCCATCGGACGACGCTGGGCCTTCACGCACTCGATGATGGATATGGACTGCTCCCTGCTACTGCTACTGAGGATCATAGATTATGGTTTATGCATTTTGTTTTTAGTTGCTTTTATGTACTTGGTTTGTATTAGACTTATTATGAGTTGTGGCTTTTGAGACTTTGGTAGTTCTATCAGTTTATGTCTTTATGACTCGTGAGATATTTGGTCGTTATATCAGTTTATATGCAGTTTTTTCTCATATCTTTTGGTGTGTTTACCAGTTATTACTTGTTTATCTTAAATTGCTAAATGCCAAAAGGGGGAGATATGTATATTCTATATTCTTTTTGTCTATATATGTTTTTGGAAGAATGTTATTAACAGGCCAACAAGATTTACAGCATTGTTTACGGGAGAGCTATTCTTAAGCTCGGCACTAATTATGGGGGAGCTATGTCTTTACATGTGTCCAGGTATGAATATTGAATATACAATTATTATTTTGTTAATTATCAATATGGGAGAGATTGTTGACACAAAGTCACAGTCAACCAAATATTGATAACATTGACTAAATAATACTTGTAATAATTTAATACGACACACGACGACTACATCCAGCTCAAGCCAGACGACAGCTCAGTTTTTGCAAAATACAAGTCGTTTTTGAGTCTGTACTTTTATATTTATTGAGTCTAGACTGTTGTAAGCTGAGTTGTGCTGAGCTCTTGAGACTTAACCTATAACCTATCCAAAATCCATAAAGCTCCACATCCAAAATAAGCCCATTGGACCTTAAGACCCATTCTGTGCTCTGGAGACAGAGTTCGGGCCGAACTCTGCCTCCACACAGAGTTCGGGCCGAACTCTGTCCCCTAAAAATCAGCACCCTAATTTTTAGGGTTGGCTGGTTGCTAGTTGTCCAACGGCTAAATTTTTGAAAATTCCTACCAGAATTCTGGCCGAATTCTGCCTGCTAAAACTCTATAAATAGGCCAAGAATTCTTTCATTTTCATTCATTCCATCTTCTCTTCTTTTCTCTCTAAAGCTTAATATAAGCCATACCCTTCTTCATCTACTAGCCACAAGCTTTTTAAGTCTCGAGTGCTCAGCATCTCTCAGTTAGGAGTCTTGTGCAAGAGTTTAAGAAGTCACTTGGAAAATTCCAAGCATCGCCACTGCGATCCTTTGTAAGAAGTTGACGTGCTCTTCTGAAGAAAAGGCACGGGGTGTAACTACTATTTCACAAATAGTAGATTTAATCCTGAGCTAGAGTTCTCAGGCCTGGACTAGTCCTTCACGAGGGAAACCAGGTTAAAATCGATTGTATTTGCGTATGCTTTCTTGCTCCTTATTTATTTCCGCATTTACTCTGATTTGTTTTTCTTGTGAAAGAGTTTAAATTTTTAATTGTCTACTATCGCTATAAACTCTATTCACCCCCTCTAGAGTTGCCATCTGTTTTTCACCTATGGCTAATTCGACCAAGCTGGAACCTGATGAAAGCGGTAAACCTGTTGACCAATGTAAGTAACGAGGTATGATTGGTAGTTTACTTTATTTAACTGCTAGTCGTCCCGATATCAAGTTTAGTGTTTGTCTGTGTCCTCGCTATCAAGCTAGTCCTAAGGAATCATACATTTCCGTCGTTAAGCGTATCTTTCGATACCTTAAGGGTACTATTACAGTGGGATTATGGTATTCCAAATCCACATCTTTTGACCTCATCGGTTATTCGGATGCTGATTTTGCAGGATACAAAGTCGACCGTAAAAGTACAAGCGGCACGTGTCATTTATTAGACAACGCTCTAGTCTCTTGGTTTAGCAAGAAGCAGAATTCCGTCGCACTATCCACAACAGAAGCTGAATATATCGTAGCTGGTCGTTGTTGTGCACAAATTCTGTGGATGAAGCAAACCCTTGCAGACTATAACCTTTCTTTCATGCACATTCCTATATTCTGTGATAACACTAGTGCCATCAACCTTACTAAGAACCCTATATGTTACTCACGCATGAAACATATTGAAATACGTCACCACTTTTTACGTGATCACCAACAGAATGGCACTATAAACTTAGAATTTATTGACACTGATCATCAGCTAGCAGATTTCTTTACAAAACTACTATCCGAAGAGCGTTTCAACTTTTTGTGTCGTAAACTAGGAATTTTGGATGAAGCTGTTATTCATTAAAGTAACCTACATAAATATCGATTATGTCTTGGTCCTTTATGATGAATTTGCTATGGGTACAAGCCGAAAGGGTCCTTCTGACAATAAGGCGTAAAAACCTAAGCGACACGGTGCACTAGTCTTCAGGACTACCGCTAGCTGGGATCCGGCCCCTGCAGCTACCCCATGGCAGTTTCACCGTAATGAATTGAGTCATAACTCCTTGTTTATTACATGGTATACTTTTATCTATAACTTGCTCAATTCAAATTTTCGAACTTTAGTTTTATTCTTTTGATTAAGCTTTCACTTTTTGTAATTCTCTATTTGGATTTCTTATTTTTGCAAATTCATATTTCCTTTCCTTCATTCTTTTTTATATATCATTATTTTCAACCTCATTTCAGCCTAATTTCTATTCTGGCCCTAGAACCCAGAATTCGGGCCGAACTCTGCCTAACCCAGAGTTCGGGCCGAATTCGGTCTGGTCATTCCAGAACCTCAAGCGGGCTTAGCCGCTGATCTGAAATTGATCCAATGGTCCTGATTACTTCCAACCACTCGAACCCCTAACATTA
This sequence comes from Iris pallida, assembly GCA_029216955.1. NCBI lineage: Eukaryota > Viridiplantae > Streptophyta > Magnoliopsida > Asparagales > Iridaceae > Iris > Iris pallida. The sequence goes on from JANAVB010019799.1 coordinate 14,391,438, forward strand.
TAATCGGGTTCTCCCTCTCTCTCCTCCATTGCCACCAACACTCCTCCAAACTCTTTCTTTTCAAACCCTAATCCTAGTTCTCTTATTCTAGTACATATTTCTTCTCCAAATTCAAGGAGATGGTTTCTTGCATCATTCTCTTCCATCCTTCATCATCCTTTTGAGGTATAATTTCACTCTTCTCTCTATCTAAATTTTATTATTTTCTTTATTACTCATGGCTCCTAAGTTGTTTAATAGAGGAAAGAGGCTTCGAACCGAGGGTGTGTCCTTTTCGAATCCTCCTCTTCGTGTTGAACAACCTATTAAACAACCTATTCAATAACCCATTCACCCGTTGTTCAATCCACCTCGTGCCATTGACCCCAACACGTATGATGATCGTATATTTGTATTATTAGAAGCCTCAAACGAGTGGTTCAATGATTTTTGCTCTCGTCCCGTGTGTGCGGGTCATCCTGTTAACTTTACCATATTTTCTCAATATGTTTCCCTATTCCATGATTTGTGTCATGATGAACTTGTCACTACAAATTCACTTATCTATTTAAATGCCATTCAAATGCTTTATTGCAATCTTACTCATGATGATACACGTTTATATTCATGTGTTGCTGGCATTGACATATCATTTGATGACTTTGATCTTGCGAAATATCTTGAAAATTCGGAGCCTAACTCATAGGAGAAACTTGTTGATGCTCGCAAGTTTTAATTCCCCGATGGATCATCCCTAGAAAGCTTCAAGGATGATTTGTGTACCCCAAACACACGTCCACGAAAGCTTCTTGCCAAATTTTTAAACCCCTACTTCTATGAGCTTCTTCACATTGTCTTTTCCATGATTCTGCCCAAAGCAGGATATACTGATGAGGTTTTATATTTTGAGATTTATGCTATGTATCACCTACACTTCCATGTCCCTTTCAATCTTCCACGTACCATGATGGACTGGATGATCAATGCTAGGAAGAAGCCAAGGTCTCTCTCTATCTTCCTATGATTTTTTGTGCTTTTCATGTCCCACTTGATGAGTGCCAATTCCTACCTGCCCCTGCCTTCCTATCTAAGGCACGACGGCTTCAGGCAGCTGTCGGTTCACCTGCTGAGTCCAAGCACTATGATGCTCAAGATGACGCACCTGCTCTTGGACATCCTGTGCCCCCTCCACCTGCTACTCTTGAGTCGATTCAGACTATGCTCCGTGATCAATTCATGTTAGAGGATGATCGCTGGACCCAGCTTGACTACCATACCACCCTGCAGATGAGTGCCATTAGCAACTCACTGCATGACGTCCGGTACTCTATGTCTCGGCATCCTTCTATGCCTATTCCTATGGAGAGGGACCCTGCTCGCGACGGATACCGTATCGATGACCCTTGGGTTATATGCTATATGGATCCGAATGTGGCTTTCGTGGATCCTCGTCGTTCATTCACTGATCCATCTGACGACGCTGGACCTTCACGAGCTCCGTGATGGATGTGGTTTCCTACTTGCTGCTGCTGCTGAGGATCATATGTTTAGTTTTTATGTATTATGGATTGCTAGTTTATGTAGTTGCTTTTTATTGTATTAGTTCACTTTATGTTCTGTGACTCTTGAGACACTTGATACAGTTTATTATTACTTTAATGTGCTTGTCAGTTATTTTTATATTTTTCTAGTTGTTTGTGTTTGATAAATGACAAAAGGGGGAGAATTATTTGATATTCATATTATCATATCATATAATATCATATTGTCTGTGCTTTTGGAAAAGATTGTATTTATCAGGACAAATGGAATGTTGGCTTACAACGAAGCAATGTTTACGGGGGAGATATTGCTAGCTCTGCACTGATTACGGGGGAGCTACTACTTTTATAAATGTGTCCAGGTATGAATATTGAATATACAAATATTATTTTGTCAATTATCAATATGGGGGAGATTATTGAGACAAAATCACAGTCAACCAAATATTGATAAAATTGATAATATGATACTTGTCATAATTCAATATAACGCATCTAGACTGAACTCAGTACAAGACGAACGACGGCTCGTACCTGCAGCGTACTATGTTTCGAGTATGTATTTTTACTTTTCTTGAGTCTAGATAAATGTAAACTGAGTCGCACTGAGTAGTTTGGGCCTGTACCTATATCCAAACCACAAACCAAAAGCTCCACCAAAACCAAACTAGCCCAATGAGCCCATTAGAAATATTCTGTCTTCTGGAGACAGAGTTCGGGCCGAACTCTGTCTTTACACAAAGTTCGGGCCGAATTCTGTCCCCTAAATTATAGGACCCTAATTTTTAGGGTTTGCTTTATGCTAGTTGTCCAATGGCCAAAAATTTGAATTCTTGACCCAGAATTCTGGCCGAATTCTGCCTAGCTAGAACCCTATAAATAGGCCTTGAATTCTCACTTTTTCAATCATCCAATCTTCTCTTCTCTTCTCTCTAAAGCCTTATACAAGCCTTACCCTTCTCATCTACTAACCACAAGCTCTCTAAGCCTCAAAGTGCTCAGTGCTCTTTAGTTAGGAGTTTGTGTAAGAGTTCAAAAGTTGTTTGAAAAATTCCAAGCATCGCCACTGCGATCTCTGTAAGAAGTTGACGTGCTCTTCTGAAGAAAAGGCACGGGGTGTAACTACTATTTCACAAATAGTAGATTTAATCCCGAGCTAGAGTTCTCAGGCCTGGACTAGTCCTCCACGAGAGAAACCAGGTTAAAATCGGCTGTGTTTGCATATGCTTTCTCGCTCTTTATAATTTCCGCATTTACTCTGATTATTTACTGTTGGTGAAAGAGTTTAATTTTTAATTGGCTATTATTGTTATAAACTCTATTCACCCCCCTCTAGAGTTGCCTACTTGTTCTTCAAGCTTGGGCCAGTTATTATAAATTTTTACTGTGACGCTTTTGGTAGTTTGTATTCTTTTAAATTTTGTTACAATAACGTGGAAAACTATTTCACATACATGACACATTTTGTGCAATCTGATTCAGCCTGCTTTTTGCAACTTGAATATAATTGACCTTGTTCTGCTTAAACAACTTCACACTTACAATATTTGGAACTTGAATATATATAACAATGAGAATTCTCATTGAGTGAATATCTACTGTGATGGCGAGGCATGTTCCTGGAGCCATTTGTCGATCTGAGACTCTTATCAGTCTTCTTTCTTTTAGCTTGTGCTTTGGTGTATTGGGTTACAATTTGGGGTTTGGTTTGCTGTCTTTGCTAGTTTTGCTTGGTTGCTTTGCTGCCTTTGCTAGTTTTGCTTGGTTGGTTGCCTTTGCTAGCTTTTTCATTCTTTCATGTGGTTAATTTTTTAATACCCAATTTAAATTGCTCAAAATTGATTTTAAAAATTGAAAAGTGTAACATTTTCTTGAGAAAAGTGGTATTTTAGCATTTTGGGTCATGAATGCCTAGGCAACATGTTAAGGGATTAGGAAATATGAAGGTGGAAACTGAATTAGGCAGTTAAGCCCTAAAGAAACAACGAAGTAGAAGCCTTTTAGTCAAAAAACAAGAATATGGTGTTTAGCATTTTTGACATTTAATTAGAGTGTCTGTATCATGTATGATATCTGCAGAAATTGACAACCATTTTTGAGTATATGTGCTTCCTAGCTTATATGCTTGGATATGCTTATCCAACTTTGAGTGCTTCAAGGCCATGGAGGAAGGGAGGGTTCATAGGAGTATGCCTTTTCGAAGGGTGATCGAAAATGGGAGGCTAGAGATATATGGACGAGAGAGCTTACTTGTGGCTGGTTGAAAGGTTTTACTAGTGTCGATATAGGTACGGAAGCCGGAAGAGCTTTCTTGAGGTTTCTTGGTAAGTGACAACTGCTCCTTCAACCTCCCTATTTGAACTTTTTCCTGAACTAGGAAGCCATCTATGTTGCACAGATACGAATGTGACACTATTCAGCTTATGCAAGGTATTTTCTGCTACATTTTATTTTATGTCTTTTCACTTGGCTTGTCTGCATTAACTTGGTTGGTATCTTGCTGGAATATTTTGCTGGGTTGTTAGTTGGCATCATGGTGGTTGGGTGGTACCTTTGGTGGATGGATTTGATATGACCCTAACTTTGTTTGTTGTATTTTCTTGAAGTATAGATACTTCACTAAGTTGCAAAAATTTATCTTTGCTTGCCTTTGTTGTATTTTTTTGTTGGGTTTGCAATTTTGCTTGGTTGTAGGTTAAGGTTTCCCGGCTTTAGTGCTCTTGCATTATCTGGATTGTTTCAGGTTTACAGTTTGGGTGACAAGATATATACTACATTTGCATTTTGTTCTGTTGCTTTGCTTTGCATTTTTTATTTAGTTTGATGCATTTTGTGTAGCTTGTTAGCAATAGGTTTGTGCTTGTACCGAAATGTTTGTTGCTGTATTGTAGTCTTCTTTGCTTTATTTTTGGCAAGTTGGATTTTCAGTATTAAAAATTGGTGGGTTGGTACAATTTGGTCATATAATATTGATAATTTTGAAGTTTTCTTGCATTAATATAAATTATATATATAACTATTATGATTTATGGGCGTTGATGAGATACTTTGGACTTTGGAGGTTCTATGTTGCTTGTAAGCTATGATTTATGGGCGTTAATGAGATACTTTGGACTTTTATAGTTTTGCCTTGCCTGTAGGCTATATATGTTGCCTGTGGGCTTCAACTTTTAACTATGTTGTTTTGGTTTCATACTTGATACTTTGGAGTTTGAACTTTGGAGGCTATGTTGCCTACTTGCCTGGATGTGTTGTCTGTAGGCTTCTTCTCATTTTATGTGTTGCCTACTGGAATCTGGATGCCTCTTTACTTGCCTGTAGGCAGTAACTTTCTTCATTATGACGTGGTGATCCATCTCTGATCTCTGAGCCCATTATAGTATATATATTTACTATTTAATTTTGTTTTCATACTTGATACTTTGGAGGCTATGTTGCCTACTTGCCTGAATATGTTGTCTGTAGACTTCTTCTCATTTTATGTGTTGCCTACTGGAATCTGGATGCCTCTTTACTTGCCTGTACGCAGTAACTTTCTTCATTTTGATGTAGTGATCCATCTCTGATCTCTGAGTCCATTATAGTATATATATATATTTACTATTTAATTTTGTTTTCATACTTGATACTTTGGAGGCTATGTTGCCTACTTGCCTGGATGTGTTGTCTGTAGCCTGTAGGCTTCTTCTCATTTTATGTGTTGCCTACTTTAGTCTGGAATCTGGATGCCTCTTTACTTGCCTGTAGGCAGTAACTTTCTTCATTTTGATGTGGTGATCCATCTCTGATCTCTGAGCCCATTATACTATATATATATATTTATTATTTACTATTTAATTTTGTTTTCACACTTGATACTTTGGAGGCTATGTTGCCTATTTGCCTGGATGTGTTGTCTGTAGGCTTCTTCTCATTTTATGTGTTGCCTACTTTAGTCTGGAATCTGGAATCTGGATGCCAATTTACTTGTCTGTAGGCTTCTTCTCATTTTATGTGTTGCATGTGAGGACTAGCTAGTATGTAGTTATTTCATCATTATAATGTTCTCAAGTCTTGAAAAATCACTATTATTGCCATGATCATAGAGAGTTGATTCTCTAATTTCTCTAGATCAACTTGGAAGGCTTAACAAATGTATTGATGTTAACATTATATTATTGCTTTTAGGGTGGTTACTATAAGATATATGGTGGAGTGACCCATTTGGCCAAGGATTGTCTAAACAAAGGCAACAGAAATATGTTTTCTTCTATATGAGCAAACAACGGTAAGCTTTTCCTTCATATGTATCAAAATCATCTTTCTGTAATGTCATATGCATTTGTGTGGTTCATTTGCTATTTGTAGGGTACAATGTTGATTTTTGAAGGGATATACAATGCTGGCTTTTGAAGGAATGTCACTATTTGGAGTTGGTGAATGCAATGTTTCAATATTTTGAGGTCGGCTGCCCTAAAAGGGAAAGATGTATATATTTTTGGATTTTGAAATGTAATGGTGATATGTTGGTGAAACAAAAGTTGAAAAAAAGTGATATGTTTTGAAATATAATTAAGATGATGCGATATTTGAATATTTGGATATTTTTAATGAAATGTTTCAAATGTTAGTTAAATTTCATATTTCTGTTGTCTTGGGAAATTAATATGTTTTTTACAATGTATTGAATTATAAGCATTGTCAGGTGATATATATGTGTGTGAATAACCAGAACAGAACGTTAGAAAGTGTTATGTATAAGTTCTTTTTATAACGTTTCATGAACGTTTTATAAATAGTTCCAGAACCAGATCATTTTAGCAAGCGTTATGTATATATAACTTAGTCATAACGCTTTCGGATAGATATGTTATATATAACGATAATATTAATGTCGTTTTCAAATTTAGTGTTATATAAAATTGACTTAATTATCTCGTTTTTTATTAAAAAAAAGTCATATAAGTGTATATCATATATAACGGTTTTTCTAAACTTTTATAACAGCCGTGTTCATAACGGTTGTCTGCTTCAAAAAAACGTAATAAATTGTCATATATGACGGTTTTTATCCGTCATAAAAAGGTATTTTTCTTGTAGTGAGTGGATCTTTAAAAAGAAACTTAGAGCCGATGGTACCTTAGGTAAATACAAGACAAGATTAGTAGCCAAAGGTTTCACCCAGAAAAAGGGATTAGACTACTTTGATACCTACTCTCCTATAGCTAGGATCACTTCTATTAGAACCCTTCTAGCTTAGTTTCCATTCAAGATATGCTGATTCATCAAATGGATGTAAAGACAACATCTCCAAATGGAGATTTAGAAGAAGAAATATATATGGAACAACCCAAAGGTTTCATTACTAAAGGTCAAGAAAATAAGGTTTGTACATTAGTAAAATCTCTTTATGGCCTAAAGCAAGCTCCCAAGCAATGGCACAACAAATTTGACAATGTCATTTTAGAATTTGGTTTTATACCAAATGAATATGACAAATGATTGTATTCTAAGCATACAAATGGAAGTTGTGTTATCTTATGCTTGTATGTTGATGATATCCTTATTCTAGGATCTTCACTGGAATTGATAAATAACACTAAGAATTATTTATCTAACCAGTTTGATATGAAAGACCTAGGTGAAGCAAACTTGATCTTAGGATTACAAGTATCCAAATGCAAAGAGGGCTATACTCTATTCTTAGCACATTCAATTGAGAAAATGCTAAGAAAGTTTGAGTATTTTGACAAAAAATTGGCCCTTACTCCTTATGACAGTAATATTGTTCTCAAGAAGAATAAAGGATCATCTATAGAACAACATAGATATTCACAGGTGATAGGGTCCCTTATGTACATAACAAATAGGACCAGACCTGATATTACATTTGCTATTGGAAGACTAAGTAGATATACTAGTAACCCAAATCAGTCACATTGGACTGCATTGGATAGAGTATTTAGATATCTTAAGGGTACTCTAGATTATAAACTTCATTATACTAGACACCCTGATATCATAAAAGGTTACTCAGATACGAATTGGGTAACTGACTCACATGATGTGAAATCCACTACTGGATATATTTTTATCCTAGCAGGAGCTGCGATCTCCTGGGAATCATGTAAACAAACTATCATAGCCAGAAGTACAATGGACTCTGACATGATAGCTTTGGACACTACCTATATAGAAGCTGAATGTCTTATAAATCTTATTATGCATATACTTGTTTCTATTTATCATGTTCTGACAATTTTTATAAACTGTGATAATAATTTGTTATAAAACTACTAAAGCATGATTCTATGAATGCTAAGATGAACAGACACCTGCAGCTGCACTTCAAGTCAATAAAGAGCCAATTAGGCAAATATGTGATTCTTTACTATATAAAGTCAGAAAAGAACCTTGCAGACCACTTAACGAAGTGTCTGTCTAGGACATTGATCCTAGAATCATCGAGGGGGATGGAATTAAGCCCATAGTTTAGTCACCAGCAGTGGCAAACCAACCGAGTCTGATTGGAGATCCCAAGAAGCCGGTTCAATGGGCAGGAACAAGCTGGACTAGGTGACTATTATGGAATACTGACTCTGAGATTAAATTCTCTTTAAAATAAATGCCCAAGAAGCTATACATGTGTACATGGATACCTCATCCCTATGGTGGCAGTGTTCCTGTGTGACAAGGTTAGGGTGAGTTTTAACTCTTAATAAGTCCAAGTATAATATACAGGGTTGATTCCTATCACCAACCCTTGAGGACTTACCTACATAAGAGGTCGTGAAGGCTGCGACTATAGGACAGGGCGATCCTAGACAACTCTTACGAATGTGAAAAAGTGCGCATAGACAATCAAACACGCCACCCGATAGCCCAAGTACCTCTAGCGTACTATGTGTAATATATTCTGAATCTGGTTCAAGAAGACTAATTCAAGGCGTAGTCCATCAAGGTCTTCTTCAGACAATGACAATAGTCACTACGAGAGATTCAAGGCTCTAGTACATCTCATTTATGCATAGTATACACTACCCAGAAACTCTCTTATCCTTATCTTATTTTCTTTTCGTATATTATCTTGGAACTTGACCTTTGGGGGGGGGGATTGTTGGTTGTATGTGCAGTTTGAGCAAAAGCTCAAGTTCAAATTATTTGTATAGGCCCACATCGGTTGGAAGTTGCCAACAATAGTGCTTATATACATTCACTCTCCTTTGCTTCATTGAAGTCTTGTGTGGGTGCCCTATAGGCAACACGCGCATGCTATCGCCGCCGCCCGGCCCAGCTCGGCTCGGTTCAGTTCGGTTCGGCGCACGTAACGGGTGCGTGTACGTGCTCACATCTGCGAGTGCTGAATGCCGATTCAATTTTCTCTTCAGGTTCGGGCTGAGACCCTAAAACTTTTTTTTCTTCTCTTAAATTTTTGGCTGTTACAGTCATTAATTTTTTGTAACGTATGAACACTTTATTTTATGCAGGTTCAATGAACTACATGTTACACATTTAGTTTCTTGTGTAATGGTCGGGTTTTAATAGGCTGGTTAATTAGCCTGCATTCTCCATTATTCCCTAACTATTGGAAAAGTGCCTATACATTGAGGCCTATCTCAATGCTTCATTTTTACACTGAAAAAATCCTACGGAAAATATTTTTCTCTCTCGATCGAATTCTTGTTGCTCCAAAATTCTATTGTTCATCGTCCTTGCTCTGGGCAGAGCTAAGTCAAGGGTCATTCTCTCTACGTTGTGTGCAACAAGGAGGTTCCGGTGGAACAGAGATTTTACCACTAGGAGCGTTCAGATAAAGTCTGCACATAGACCCGGATTAACTCTTAGGGCAGTGTTACGTGCGCGACTTCCCCAGGGGTCGGTAACAATTTATTATTTTATTTTTATTGCAGATATTAAATGGAAGAAAATTGAAGAAATTCTAACAACTTCGTCTTCGCACACCTCGCCTCTCTACACCAGAGATGATCTCTACACCATGTGTAGAGACCAATCCGTGCCATCTTGCTGATTGGTAGACCGGTGTACGCACCGACCTTGCTCGCTGCACCCACCGGAGACCCGAACCTTTCACTGACTAAGCTCATTGTCGTCTCCATCATCCCGATCATGTCGAGTTATTCGAGCTACCGATTCTCAGGCGCACGACCCTCCTTCACGCTCGACGCATTTAGCCATCGGCGTTGCACCATCGAACACTAAGTCACCGACCTCTGCTTCCTTGGACCTTCACGTGACGCCTACCAGACCCGACAACGCTTATGCCGATCGATGTGTCATCTATCTCAGGCCGACTCTGTTGTGGGCACTCCCTGTTGAGCATCCATCGTCGTACGACTTTGCCAATTGTGTCGAGTAGAGAAGCATTCTTCTCTCGGCCTCGATGTTGCCTTCGATCTAATTGCCAACCGTCGTCCCGAACCTAGTGTCCAGCCTTCATGAGCAGACACTAATGTCAAGCATGCACCCATATTCATTAGCAGCAGCTACAATATAGCAATGCATGGTATTATGCCAAATGCCATGCTCGGACCATATGTGGGATTAGCTAAAAAGGAAGTATTCAATGTAAGCTAAAAGAAATCAATATGTTGTCATTCACTTCACTAACATTTGTAGGTAAACTGCTTAACTATGACTTATAATATTTTATGCAGAAATTTGGATCATTAATTGTCCTAATTTAAGTAGTAAAGAAATTGGTTCTTATCAGGTTAAACCATATTTTGATGTACTTCAGAAGAATAATTAACAAGATCTTGTTGTTATAAATGAAACTAACATCTATATATAACCCTCCATCAATCTAGCAATTATAAATTCACCATAATAAATTATTTTGTTCTAAATTTAACTAGGATGTATAGCTATATATAAACCTTTTTATCATACGGCTGAACAAAATTCCAACAGTAGTACATTGTATTATTTAGTAGGTTTCATATAGACCCCTCCACCGTCTAGTAACATACATATTCAGATAACGTAAAATTACTAATGACTTCAAAACTTATATGTATGATAATAGATATATAAGTGAATAAATAACTTATTCTAACTATTGTTAGGCGTATGTATAACATTTATGCATGCCCTAACATAATCAATATAGTAAATAAATAAATAACTAGTAATTATAAATAGGTTCAAATCAAAATAGATTATCTAGAATTATAATATAAAGCTTAAGATACATAATTATAATTGCAAATAATAAAATACAACTACATTTATATAAGCTGATAACCTTTTTGGGTATGTTTAGGGGTAAGATTGGATCTTGGTACACTCCATCTTCAGCACAACTTTGGGGACTCTAGGCAAGTATACCTTGCCAAACTTATAAATTATTTACATATTTTCTTTTATATTGTTATTTCTTCTCGTAATATGGTTACGTGTTTCTCATGTTCGTACTTAGTTTATCATCTACTGCTTTACCTATTTTCTTATTTTACGTGCACGTATATTATTTTCCATTATATTCATTACTTTTTATAGTGGTCTCTTTCGTGTTTACATGTGTTTAGTGATAGAGTTGCTTAGTCCTATGCCTTGTTCCCTTACCATGACTTGACTTGGACTTGACATGACATGAGATTTACTTGACTTGTTTCCTTAGTTCCTAGATAACCGTTATTAGGCGTTGACTATATTATGACCACTCTCGATCGCGAGTACCACTATACTGCGGTAGAACTTTGTTCACTTGACCACCTCGTTTGTTAGCTCCTATTGAGTGTGAATAAGACTTACTATAGACTGAGAGTTCCCATTGGCCTACTTTCTATATGACTGCGGGCATCTATTGAGTTGTGATTGTTCCGTTACAAAAAGTCTGAAGGACTAAAACTTGTTGTATTAATTTAAAAAAAGAGTACAATGGGGATCTTTAACAGGAACTTCGAGTACAAAGATATGGAGATTGGGACGATGGAAGTTAAGTCTACTTCGACTACTTTACTCCGTTGATGATCCGATATGAAGGTTGATGAAACTTGTTCACTGGTGAATTCTTGACAACAAAGGAAACTCTATCACTGAAAGCTCTCTCTAGGAAATCACAACTTACGTAGTGTCAGTTGCACTTGTAGCCTCTCTCTATATCTGTCTGTAATGCCAAGAAGACACTGTCCTCTATTTATAGCTTTTTTCTTCATTGGAACAATTATGTGCGCATAGACAAAAAATATACAGTATGAAGATGGGTAGGCGCATAGGCACCTGAAATTAGTGGAGAGTGAACGTGCACGAGAATCATGTATAACTCGCCACGTGGCTCGAGACGTGCTGCATGAAACACTGCCATGTCAGCATACAATCTCTTCATGGGGAGTAGCTATGCATCTCATTACATTTGATGCATTCCTGTTACATACTACAAAATAGCCGCATAGGAAGATATTTAGCCATGATCATACTTGAACACAATACAACACTAGAATGTATAGTTAAAGTTGAACACTTCAACAAGAAATACACTACTAGTAAGGGATTCTATTGCACACATAGATGGAATTGTCACTGCACATCATCAAAAAATGTGTTGCTACAAAGAACCGATGTCATGTAGTGCATAGGAGAATAAAGCTAGACATACTTGTCTATGCGAGAAGTACTTAAGATTGTAAATGCTATTGTCTTTATGTGTCTAACTCTTCTTTTTGAACTTGTCATCTTTGTAGGATACTCCTTAGATGATTGGAGCTCAAATGGAGCTTGGAAAGGATATCATAACATGTCTTGTTTGACATGATCCAATACATTATGTGGAAGCCCTTCGTAGTCCTGAGACCCAAATAATTGTCTACACTCATCAGACGGAACTTAAAACTGGCCAGTTTCACTGTCGTGGCATTCGTGATGAGATTGGGTTTGAATCCCATTCAAAACATTGTCAGTAACGGACAGTATTGGCAGTTGAAGGGAGTATATGGGCTTAATACATGCCCAATTTTTATTCTCCTGCCAAAGCATGCTGCCTGATACTGCAGAGGGTGGTCCATGCTTGTAAATGCACAACAAGTGGCCCAGGTTGGGTACTTCCTGTTAGACCCAACCAGTTGCTGTGTTTTCGCCTCCAACCTTAGGAGGTTATTGGAATATCGACACTAGACTATATGTAATAGTCTTCCCTCTTTGCAGTTGTCTCATTCAGTGTACATTTTCCATATATTATGGTTTGTACTGAGTGACAAACTGATGGAGAAGATCCTGAATGTAATAGATCTCCATCAGCCATTATCATGACTCAAAGATAAAAATCCAAAATATAATAAATCTCCATCATATATAATCATGATTTGAAATAAATAAAATTGTTTTAGCTTCATTGTTTTTTCATCTCTTGTAGTTTTCTGCTCTGTGAGTTCTGGCTTGACTTTGAAAATTATTGTCTTCAAAATGGCGCATAATTGCTTGAAGTAGAAAATATCACATAATCACAAAAAACCCAGCGGCATAAGACTTAGATTTTTGAGATGCATGAAATCTGCCATCCAATAGATGCATGAAGTTTGAAATATTTAAGACACATAAACTTTGCTGTCAAATTGACGCATGAAACAATCAAAATGGTTGAGACGCATGAACAACAATTCTGACTGAGACCCATAAGAAGATTGAATATGATGATAATTGTCAATCTTTTGAAAGCCTCGTCGGATTTTGTACAATTAATATAGCCGTCATCTCGTATGAGAATCAAGGAGTTTGGTATGATACATTCGAATGACTCAGGATTCAAAGAGACACAACACTCTATGCGGCTTGGCTCTATCCTGTAGAATAATGGTTTGAATGAATAGAAGGATTTTTTTATGCTAAAATTTTCTAACTATTTTTAGACTTCTTCTTTGATCGAACGTTCAACGTCCATTTCACAGTAATGGCCCCCAAATCTTCTTCCAAGCAATCATCGGCGGCCAAGGGCAAAGGGAAAGATGGCGATAACTCGACCCCAACTTATCTTGCTATTGTTCACCCACCATTCAGCGGTAAGAAGAAAAACCCTAACAAAGAGACTTCTAAAGCTATATGTTTATACGTCTTTGCCACATGAGTGAGAAAACTCAACTCCAAAATTTGCAGACAAAAATCCATTATTACACGCATAGTTGTCACTATAAAGCTTCAACAGAAAATACACGTTTTGGACTATGCGCTCTTGTAAATTATCGTATGAGTGTGACCATTTTGCAATTATTCGCCTTTTTACATTTCATATGATGACTTCAGTCCTACTAGCATCAAATAATGCGCGCATAGAATTCTATGCTCCTATTTTTTGCCTTTATAATAATTGTCAAAATTTGACTAAGTCCTCTTTTTTCTCATTTTGCAGTCGAATTCCTAGTTAATGCACTTGGAGAATCTTATCTGGATGCACCGAAATGATTGTTGAGCACTAACTATTCAGACATAGTGTCTTATATGGAAACTTAAATCAACAAGGATCAACCTCGTTTAAGACAGGAAACAAATGTTGATCAGACGCAAAGGTTCTTACAACAGATAGTGAACAATGGTGACTTTGTTCAAAACAAAGAGAAGTTTTTGAGACTAGCTTTCTTGTTCAGTGATGCTTTAATTTTAATGGAATTGACATTTCTAATACCAAGAAGGAGAAAACTCCCTGGATAATGATTTCTAACAACCGACAAGTATTTGTACCCACTATAGAACGTCACTTGCCTTTGACTATTTAAGCACCAGTAGCTTTCCAGAGATGAATAACATATTTGATTACGCCCTCGCATGCTGGAGTCTACTCTGGAAGCGTAGTTCACAGATGCTCCTTTGAATGTAATAAAGGATCTGTGTCTAATACCCATTTAGGCTTACTGCCTGGAGGTCTTAGAGGTGATATAGGACCTGATGTCCCGGCCTTCACTGCTGACACCTTCATCAACAAATTACTTACAAAAATAAATCCTACCCTACCAGCAGTTTGAGGCTGCTCAACTGGACTCATGAAGCCAAGCTCTGGAGTGATCAATCGAAGTGGGTCTTATAGAAATATAAAAATATCTTGAAAGAATGGGGGCTCTATTATGCCATCAAAGCTACTTGTTATGGCTTGAAGATGAATGGCCATTTGTTCGTTGCCCTTATAGAAATGTACAACTAGAATACTGCTACATTCTTCACGTCTGCTAGTTAAATGGATTAGCCTTGCACGAGATGTGTGAAATCTTGAAACTTCCATGAGGCACTGAACCTTATAAGGAATACAGTTCGACGGAAGATGAACTTGCCGCTATGGAGTTGAGTAACTAAGAGATGGCAGCAGTATACAAAGAACTATTGTTGTATCACAACATTTGCTATAGGATACATAAGAAGGGAAAGATTGAAGGTCTTGTTCCCCATACCAAGGAATGTAGTAACTATCTTATTCGATAGTAGTTAGTAGATGAAAAACATGCAAGTTTTAAGGTCTACCAAAAATGACCAAAGACGAGGTCAAGAAACTAATAAAGGAATTTGATGAGAAAAATTTGAGAGTAGAATATCTCACATCCCCAGTTTTACTTAATTCTATCAACGCCTTTCGCCGTTATCCGACAAAGCAGTTGTAGCGGGTATTTAATGACCTAGTTGCAAAACTGTGTAGTTTTTGGAGGTGCTGGAGCCATTGAGAGATTGAGTCAAAGTTTGATCCTTTCGGCTGTAAAGTTGGCCTTCGACCATAAATTAGCCCTACTTCCAGCTATGGTGTGCAATATTAAGAAGCGACTGCACAACTTTATATATAATGTGATGCATGGAGAGAAGGATAAAGATTTCATAAGAACGGAGCTTCTAGTTCACTATCTAATGTGTTTGCTCATCCTTCACTGTCCCAAATTGATGTATCCAAGGCTAGAATCAGATATCGTTCCTAGGGACAGCATCCTTCGACGATACAAGGGCAACAATTAGAACTTCAATCGGATTGTATCTTGTAGAAAAGTGCTGAACTATGTGAATGCTTACGAGTTTTTCAAGATCACTCTGAAATTCTCCGACAGCAAAAAATGTTATGAACTTACAGACACTGGGGTAGACCATGTCTCTAGCCTTCTAGAAGGAGATTTTTTACTGGCTCCAATCAATCCGCCCTTCTTACCTGGTGCTCCGAAGGTAGAGGAATATTTATTTGGAACCTTATTTGCCTAGTCGATTCGCACGCAATTCGGCTACAATCAATAATTCTTACAGAATGCCAGCCCTTACCTTAGATATGAGGGTAGCTTACTTGACGGTATCCTCACATGGCGATATTACAACGCAAGTGAAACATAACTTCTTTTATCTTGCCTAACAAAGCTCACCTGATGTTTGCTGCGGGCAAGTTTCATTTTATTATAAATTTCCCCTCGTATGATAAATTTTCCCTCATAGATTATGATCGAGAATCGAGCTTCATCATGGGGACTAAATTGGAACCATCTGCTAGTGACCTCAGGCAAGCTCGAGCAATACCCTTTAGGGGAAGAGATATTATAGGATTAGCACCAGTTATAGAGCCAGAGACATAGAGCTCGTTTGACAGTCCGCCGAAGTACCCCGTAAAGGGTAAGAGGAAGAAGGAATATATCCCTAGAGCCTCTCCTCCACCGAAGAAAGCAAAAGTAGTTGTAGAACCATCTGCGGCTAAAACCAAGGCAAAAAGTAGAAAGAAGATTGTCCATAAGCTGCCAACGATGCAGAAGCCGAAAAAGAGTAGTCACCCCTACCCTGAGATAGATCCAAATCTAGATGTTAGGACGGAGGACATATTGGCAGTTGCTTTCATACCACCGATTGATCCTCCCTTTGGAGTGCTTGAAATGACATCTCCGAGGAGATCTTCCTACATGACCGCCTCTCAACAAAAAAGTGAGAGTGTAGACATCATAGGTTCACCCGTCAGAGTGACCTCAAAAGTGGCTGAGGCATTGCCAAAGAGTGATGTAGGGCCCTCCAAGCCTGCCCAAGAAGATGGATTATCGGACGACTGGGATGACGATAAAGACAACCAATCTCATCTAGCGCTTGAACCCAAGGATATGATTGATGAGTGGCTCCACCTTTGAGAATTTATACTTGGGCAATATTAATGAGATTGAAGCAAGTCTACAAATGCCAGATGGACCTTCTGCAACAGTACCTATGACAAGTGGCCTAAGGGATGATCCTGTCGATCTGCTGTTAGGGAAAGAAAGACCGGCAGCATTCTTGAAACATATACAATACCCTCTTCAGAGCCAGAGGCTTCAGCTATTTATCCAGAGACTTAAAACAAGCATGAGAGTGCTTCACTACCACCTTCATCCCCAGTTAGTGCCATGACTACTAAATAGAGGTCTGGGGATGATACTTTGAAACAAGATAAATTGTTAGCATATCCGATAGCTTCATTGACTCCAGTTGTTAATAGGACTTTCGGGACTATTAGGATGCCCTTATCATCTAAATCCATCTTCCCATATGAACCTCAAGCTCTTCCTGAACCAGTAAACAAAATTAAAACACAAAGAACTTCTTCGGCCAAGACACATCACAAGGAGACTTCTGGTCTTGGACAAGCTCAAGAGAGCGTTAAAGAAGCAGGATCAGAAGCAGCAGAGGAGACAACCACAACAAGTTTACCCACAGTTGAGGAACAAGCTATAGGTATTGAACTTTCTAGACAAATTTAACTTCTATTCCTTTTATCTCTATATAATGATATTTTTTGCATCACAGCTACTTGGACGTCTCTTTCCCCTTCATCTGTTATAGAAGCTCAGACAACTACTGTACCAATGATGTCACTGTCGGGAGCTGCCATGGAGGGTATAGCCCGAATTTATGTACAGAGTTTTTATTCTTTCTTAGGGAATGGGATGTCACGCCCCGATCCCACAGGATCGAAAACTAGCCACTGGGCATGATGTCGTACAAGTTTAAATTACACTTGTACAAGGCAAAACTATTACAATTCCTGGTATTTCTTAGAAGACAATGATAGCACAACAAAAATCAAGCCAATAAATTGAAGTCACAACAAGATCTGAAAAAATATATCTCTTTATTGATTACAAGATTTGTAGCTGAATACAGAGTTTACAATAGATTACAAGACTCTTGAATAGCCAACTGAATATATATACTTACCCTTTAGGCTACAATTGAATGTGCCGACTTTGTTTATAATGAACTTGCCGATTTGGCTACAATCTTACTAGTACATCTGAGTTACACTGTTCCATATATTATGTCGGTATAGCAGAAGATATCATCTTGTAAGAAGAGCTTCTACAACCCATCCGAATTATCGATGCCAAGCACTGATCAAACGATTTCCCTCATACAAAAGCACCTGTAATATTAACCATAACGTGGGTCAGTACATCATCAATGTACTGGCGAACGGAGCTGGCCCAACTCTCCTAAGAAGACAACACTAAGTAATCATGTTATAGAATATTGTTAAAAGTGGTCTTTCTTGTTGCCTTAGGATTAATTTTATGTGTATAGCCGACAAGAAGTAAAGCATACAAATCTCATAGCCAGCATAATGTAAAATAATATGTTATCACCCTTTTTGGTGATTCTTACCCACGGTCGTGTAGTCATCCCTGTACATTTATAATACTTACTCAGCCTACACAAGATATTGTTAGGAACAATATCATATTATCAAAATTATCACCATTCAGGTGATTCTTACCAACAGCCGACACCCTTCCCTGTAATTGAGTAATAACTTACTCTTCCTGCATAAGACATCATTAGCACTGGACCTATCTATATGAAGGTCACTGAATACACGCCATCTTGGACTTATGGTTAGACGGCTCCCCTTCAGCGGCAAGTAGCTAGCCCAATCCGGAAGTTTCCGGAATCACCGTGCTACTACTTCAGCACTGTGCTACTACTTCAGCACAAGGTTCCCCCAGGATGAATCGGTTTCTAAGGCCTTGGAATACCGTTTGAGGAACCACATTATTGACAAGTTGTCTGTGACCATGCAAATATATGTAACTTATTTAGGAAGAGGCATATAATGCATGATAAGAAAAATTAAGTAAGCCATCATTCTCATTCGTATTACCATCGTGTCTTGAGCCAATGCTCACATTATCATTTGTTCAAGTGTAACGCCCCAGTCCCAAAATACTTGGAACTAAGTACGTGGACATGCCAGCTGCATACATACAAAGTATAGTCCAATATACGAAAATCTCGTACGTATACATAAGCTGTAAAATGCATTAAACCAAGACAACTAAATATCATCCACCAAATAAGAGAATAATAATATAAATCAACTATAAAATTGTCATTTATAAATGTAGTTGGGCGGAGACAAATCCACTACCAACCATTTAAATGAGAAGAAGAATACACCGAAGAAAATGCAAAAGAAAGGTAGAAAGTTGACCCAAGGGCAATCCTCTGCGAAGGAATGGAGGAGATCACGGCCTTGGTTAAAAACCTGCAAATATCACAAAAGCAAACACCTGGAGAGATCACCAGGTCCTCAGAGAAATGTAACGAGCTACAGGAAGAACATGTCACATAACTGAATATATATAATATGTCATAAATCACAAGTAAAGTAAAATAGTCCCAATCGTAACAAGGTTCAATATCTCATCATCGAAATAATGGACTAACTCTACAACCAAACAAGGACAAGGGATAGCATACTATTTCGTGATGCGACATCGTCCCAAGCTACTAATGGAACAGGGGTGACATGACATTGACTAAGGTTACCTAACCATTCTACCGTGTTCATGCAGTTAAGAACAAAACTTCAACGCATAGGCACTCTGGCTACAGGTACAGGAAACTCAGGTATGGTCCCACCAGGATACCAGGGACCTCAAAGCATAACATTCATCGAATGGCATAGGCCAGCAGGATCAGGAGTAGGAAAGTACATACGTGGCCCATACGTTAAGGAACTGTTCTCTCCACCCAATGTCTAGTAGGGTCACATCCATGACTCATTAACCTCTACTAACTGCGAAGTCTCCTAACTTGCCTCTATTAGCAGATAGACCTAACGCATGCGCACAAGTGATCAGCCAACACGCAAGTACCTTTACATGCTACTCATCTCACACATATCTTATGGTACAACTGTGTCAAGGTTTATGATATAGATTACAGCTGGTAGTCCCTTAACTCTAGGTCCATATGCAATCAAACGAGAATTAAATAAAGCAAAATTAATATCACTGAACAGGTAAGAAATCAGGAACTGTAATAATGGTATAGCTAGAAGAACTGGAAATAAGTAAACAATGATATGCAAATAACTGAAGAAAATGTAGGCTAAATATAAGCAGTAAATATGGTAAAGTATCTTGCCTGAGGTGGTGTGCAAAAGAGCGACGTCTAATAGCTCGAACCGTCAGAATAGTGAAGCGATGAAAGCCAAATCCAGCATACGTCCTCGGATGCTGAAATAAATACCACGAACGTGTTTGGAATAAAGGATATGTCTAGGAAACACCTTTCCAAAAGTCCAATTCTGGAACAGGGGCAAAATCGTAATTTTGGGTCAAAACGATGTCCGCTGTTGGACCCATTTTGTACCGAAATATATGCCAATATCTATGGTCTCTAAAGTCGTCAAACTACATGTCTACAAGTCCGATTTGAGGAGACGAACCCAACCGTATGTCCAAAGTTGGATTTCGGTAGGCCATGCACAATTTTGCCCGTTGGATTGCGTCGAGGGCCCGCCAAATAGGCGTTCCGGTCGACCTTCTCAGAATCAGACCAAGCTTGGCGCACAGGACTAAAATTTTGATATGGTCCTGTTGGCTTAAGTTTCGTCTCGTTACGACGAACGTACACGAAGTTATGGCCAAGTTTGCAAAAGGTCGATACGGGGGTTATCTTGACGGATACGTACTGATTTTGTCGCGTGCACACAACGAAATTGAGTTCCGTCGAATCCCACACGTCTCCGAAGTCGATAGACACCTTTCAATGCTTTCGGTTCGCGACCACGTCACTCGGTTTGTAGGGACGCACGCCGTATCGAGAAAATTTTATAAAATTTTAGTTTTGAAAAACTTATTTTTTTCTAAACTTTGAATTCTATTTTTTCGATACGGTCATGTTGGCGCAAGTTTCGTCTCGATACGACGAACGTACACGAAGTTATGGCTAAGTTTGCAAACGGTCGATACGGGTGATATCTTGACGGATACGTACTGATTTTGTCGTGCACACACAAAAAAATTGAGTTCCATCGAATCCCACACGTCTACGAAGTCGATATGCACCTTTCGATGCTTTCGGTTCGCGACCACGTCGCCCGGTTTATGGGGACGCACGTCGTATCGGAAATTTTTTATAAAATTTTTGTTTTGAAAAACTAATTTTTTTCTAAACTTTGAAATCTGTTTTCTCGATCCATAGTGGTCGAATTTGAAAACTACAAAAAAGGTTTTAAAGACCTATAGGTTACGGTTGGTATAAGCCGGTCGGTGCGAGTCAAGTCGAAGCGCGCTAGACTTTGAATGCAATCAAGCACTTAACGCACAGATAGATGTCATACAGCCGATTACTGCAAAATGACATCATAGTAGATGAAACCCTTCCTTGACAATATTCATTTATATGCTTTCTTCGCACATCTCCAAGATGGAAGTATCTACGAGTTTGTCAGATTATTTCTCCTTAATCAGCAATGGATCAACCAGAATCAGTCTTCCAAAAAGGGTGTTCGAACCAATTTCTTCCCTGTTTATGAAACGATATTTGAGTCGACTTTCTGGACAATCTAGGGTAGTATAATTAATTCAAATTGAAGAGGGTTAGGTTGTGGTCGTACCTGAACAAGCGGTTCCCAAAATAGTAGATTGTGGAGGAAAAAAAATCGTCAAGAAGATGACCCCATCGAATGCTTTTACTGCTGCTGTGCCTGTCTTGTTGCTGCGGCTGCTTGCGCTCTATCGCCGGCTCTAACCAGCGGCCGGTCGACCTTTGGTGCGGTGGTGCTGGCGTGCGCACGGGCGAGGTGGTGGCGTGCTGTCAGGTCGGGCGACGGTTAGGTTTTTCATCTTTTTTTTATTGGTGTATATATACACCCGCTTATACAGAGGCGGTTGGGGCCTTGGTCAAGGGTTTAGGGGTTTTAACACTAGCGAGATATTGGCTTCAATATCTCGCGAGTTGTTTTTTTATTTTTATTACTATTTTTTTTATAAATATATACACATCTATATACAAAATAATAATTCTTAACTGAATTAAAAATCATAAAATATATTTAAAATATTTTTAATAAATAATTGTACAATATACATACTTAAAATGTAGAAATTTATATTATTGCTAACATTATCAAGGAAATTAATTAAATACAAAATTTTAAGAAAATACTATAAACTTTAAAATTAAATTCCTTTAAAAATAAATTAAGAATAAAATTAAATAAATATTTTTATGAAGTATCTTGCATATAAATTAGAACAAATTATCTAGGCATGCATATATTGTAGCATAACTTGCTACCTAATATTAACAAAATTTAAAATTTAAAATTTAAAAGTCCACTAAAAATGCTGAAAAATATATTAAGTAAACTAAATAAAAATTTGTCACGCGCCGCACCCGCTTTTCGGGAAACAAGTGAGTGTCCAAGCTCTGTCTACGCAGCGGTATCGGTGGTAGTATGATGTCTAGCCCGTAATAAACAAAGTGCTCATAAATACTAACTGCTCATTCACAACAACTAAATCAACTTTACAAAATATAGAAGTTTTACATTTGAATAAGAATGTAAGCTTTTACATTTATAGAAAACTACCACACAACTAACTAGTCTTCTATGGTTTGGCCTTCGAGTCTCTATCTCCCGCTCGTATGGTCCATATCGCAAGAGTAGGTACGTCAACCTCACCTATAACAACAATCCAGTTAGGAAAGGAGCAGAGTACAACAATATTATAATTAATGTTGTTAGTCCAAAATAAGTTAGAACAACGAGAAACCATGATGGCAAAGAGTATATAAAGAACTAACAAGAGATAAACTAATATGATATGAACTAGCACTAGCAATATATGAACTAGCAGAATGTAACTAGCAAGGTATGAACTAACGAGATACGAACTGGCAAAATGTAAACTAACAAGATGTGAACTAACAAGATATGAACTAACATGATAATGGACTAGATAAAGGAAAAATAGGAACAACTATGTGTGTGAGACTACAAGAAAAATGATCATTTATGGCGCGCGAAACGTGCCGTAAATGATCTTTCACGGCATACATTTTGATGCCGTAAAAGGCCATGCCGTAAATGACCCTATTATTTATGGCACGCATTTGAACGCTGTAAATAACCATCTCCATCTTTTTTACAATGCGCATTAGAACGCTATAAAAAAGATGAAGAGGGTCATTTATAGCGTTTAAATGCGCGCCGTAAATAATATGGTCATTTAAGGCATGGCCTTTTACGGCACCAAAATGTACGTCGTAAAAGATCATTTACGGCACGTTTCGTCTGCCGTAAATGATCATTTTTCTTGTAAATGACCCCCTCCTTTTTTTACAACTCGCTTTCGAACGTTGTAAATGACTCTCTCCATCTTTTTACAACACGTATTCGAACGCTGTAAATGACTGTTAAGAAATAAAAAAAATATTAAAAAATTTGTGGCCATATTGAGCCTAAAAATCAAATTTATTTTCTTAGACATTAATGATATGTCGGGCATTAGCCCTCAAATTTCCCAAAAATAGGCTGACTATATATTGTGCACATGTGAGAATCCATTTCTTTCAAATGCTTGATCGGAGACTTGAACATCCAATCTCAAGAATAGGGATACATTGTTCAGAAACATCAAGATATTATAAAACTTCTACATTTTATTATAAAAGGCTTACTGACACTCCGATAACACTGTCAAGGCATTTCTTAAGTTACAAGATTGCATTCAATTTTATTCCTGAATCGAAGAAAGCTTCGTATAATTATAGTGAGCTACAATCCACTCCCGAAGAAAGATGCATCCAGATGAAATATTGCTCCCCTAGTTTACAATAATACATACACTAAGCTAATGCTTGGGCCTCTGAGGTATCATCTTGTAGTCAATATGCCAAATTAGCAGGTACTGCTACATCAATCATCTTAAGATTGCCAATTTCAAATCTAGAGAGAATAGAAGTCACAAATATGAATATTGTATCCCTGCAATTTGTGGTGTAATGCAAAGTAAAACATAAGCTACTACAATTTAATAAATGGATTGAAAACAAATATAAGTACAATGATTAAAACTTCACCTTAAAAATGCAAACAAGAAAGCAAGCTACCACACCAGAAAACCCATGTGAATCATAGTATAGTAAGCATTTTAGGTAAGGGAAATTTGAAATATTTTGGTGAGAGAACCCACTGCAAACAAAAAATAAGAGCTAGACACCATGGAGTCCTCTTATTACCATAGCAACAGTTTTATGAGCAATATATGAAACAAAACTTTACCTCAAAATATGCTGACTAACAAAAATGATACTTTGATGCTGCAACACAGAGTGCACACTACAAATTGAAGAATGCCTATACAAAAATTAGACTACAGTACTTGCAAAACCAACAGAAATATACAGATATCCCCCAGAATTGAGTGAAGTTATTCTAAACCAAAACTATTTCACATAAACCTACATGAAAAGTAAATTATTTCTCAGAGAAATTTGCATGATAAATTGTAAGGTAAAAAAAAAAGAAATTGTACTTGGTTTTAGTATGTCATGTTTCAACAAATAAGATATTACTCTCTTTCGGAAAACCGGGTAAAATTTCAACCAGGAGAACACCACCCAAGTAAACAAATCAAGCCATATACAACAACAAAAGAATAGCATTCAAGAAGCAACGTATACTCCAGATTGGCCTTCAAAAAAATAAAGGATATGGTTTTTAGAATAAATTTACAGAAGAACAAGACATGAATGCAGATAAGATTATTTGTATGTTAGCTGCGAACTAGACATTAACACACCATGTTCATACTAATAATTGACAAGGAGAGAGCACACTTTGGTGCAAACGTCCTTAAGTATCTAGGCACAAAGTGCAAGAAAGATGAGCAACTAAACAAAGCAAGGTACATTCGACAAGAATAAAAGAACAAAAACCTCTAGATCTCAAAGTTTCTAGTGTTTCTTTCTTCTAGGTTGCACCTATTTGTGACTTCTATTCTCTCTAGATTTCAGAAAAGAAAACAAAAAAAAGAATATCTCATTATGTAAAAAATGCAAAAAACTTTAAAAAGTAATAGGCATATTAGTGATGTGCAACCCGGATAGAAAGTGTATACAACATGAACATCCAAACATTTTGTGATGTGACATGGAAATTCAAATAAGATGTATATACAAGCTAATTATTTAAATGGATTGAAACAGTCCCCAAGTCCTTAATTCATAATAGGAACTGTTATTGCCAAATAATTATGAAGTTTCATAATCTTCAAATGGAAACAGCATGTCTTTTAGTGAATCATACATTCTATGCAATCAATTAGAACAGTAAAAAAATATGACAACTTAAAATGTTTCTATTTAAATAAAAGAAGGTATATACATACAACTTTAAAAAGCATCTTAATTCGGTTATACAAAAAATTAATGAAAATATCATTAGAAACCACATTTTATTTGTTCTAATTATAGAATGAAATTTCTTACAAATTTAATGGAAAAATCATATAAATATTTTCTTTTCATTTCTAAAAAGTATGTGAAGGAAAGGAAAGGTCTATTTAGGTTTCAATTTCCTGCTATTTTCTAGATTGTATGATCATTTTATCATGATCAAGACAATCTTTTCATACGAAAATCAAACTTCAAGAATTGTATATGTACTTTGCTACAAGCATAGTCCTTAATGCAACTGGTAGAGTGAAGAAAAAAGGCACCTGCTCAACATTGGTGATAGTCGCTTCCTCGGGAATGTTATAGCACCTACACTTCACAATAAATCCAGTGAGAATATTTGTACATCATGTTCTTGAGCGGAAAAAAATCTAGTGAGAATATTTGTACATCGGTATCAGTCGATAAGAAAATTAAGTATCAGTCATAATTCATTCAAAAATAATTCTCTAATCTTATCTATTCATTGTCAGGATGCATTAGGCAGCCGATAGACATAAGCTACATCGGTATCAATCGATAAGAAAATTATCAGTCACAATTCATTCAATGATAATTCTCTAATCTTATCTGTTCATTGTTAGGATGCATTAGGCAGCCGGTAGACATTTTAAAACAGTTTTGTTTACATGGGCAAATGTCATTCAAGACATTCTCATTCGCTACATTTTGCCAACTTCTCTCTTCATAATTGTAGGTCTTGTTGGCCACTATAGCTTACTAATACAGGGAACTAAAACTGATGGCCTGTGTTGACCTGCTTACCATGTTCACCCCTTGTATTTTTTTAGAACAGGACCCATGTGAACCATTATAGTTGGAGCAAAACAAGAACATTGAAATAAGGTTCCTAAAGATCAGTCGATAAAATTATCAGTCGGTAAGAAAATTGCCAGAACCACCTAAGCTACCCAAATTGACCAAAGCAAAACCCAAAATAAGGTTTTTAAGAAATACCCAAATCAACTTTGCACATAACCAAACCCAAAAGTACGAAAATAACACCCACGGGAACCATTATAGTTGAAACAAAACGAGAACATTGAAATAAGGTTTTTAAGTATCAATTGATAAGAAAATTAAGCATCAGTCAATAAACGAAATTGCCAAAACCACATGAATTTCTTTTAAAAGGTGAAGCAAATATCAACAAGTGTAAAAAATTAGGTTAGAAATTATCTAGTTTTTCTTTGATGGTACAAATTTAAGATCTAATGTACAAATAGATCACATGTCTAGCACAGGTCATTATATATAACACTTAGAATGATTACAAATAGAAAACAAAATTTAAGAGAAGATGTAATATACAAAGAAGACAACAATTTAACACTACCAAAAAAATAATAGTACATGATCCATTATACTCTAAAACCTACTCTAAGATGACTACTGCATATGAGATGACATTGTGTGTCATATGTTATATAAATGACAAGTTGTTATTAATTATTTAGTTAAGTCGACACAATCATAATGCTCTCTAGGTGCAAGTTATGACTCCAATGAAACCATGGATAACAACTCTACCTTGATAAATTGAGAAAACATTATGCCCTTTAAGTTGAATGTCCATCTAAAGATAATACAAAGATATAATAGTGGTAAAGAAATCATGCACAATAGAAAGAGGGGAACCTAGATAATTCTCTGTATCATTAACAACTTCAATTTGCCAAGGAAGATAGTTATAAGCAATGCCTAGTTAACTTTTACTTAGGAACCTAGATAATTCTCTGTATCATTAACAAGGAAGATAACAAGAAAGTAATTACTTTGTTACTGTATCATTAACTAAGACCCCTCCACCCCCAAAACACAAACAAAATCACACTGACCCTCTGAATCAACAACAACAACAACAATTTTTTTAATCCCAAATTTGGGGCTTCAAATATTTTCAATACGGGAATACATCAATATATTTATTTGAGCAAAATCCAATACTGAACATGTAGTAACTATTCTCGCATATGCGAGGGCAGTGAAGTTATTGCTGATAACAACATGGATACCTATAGAATCATAAAAAGAAAAATCATTGAAGACATAATCAAACCAACATCTGTCATCTGCCCTTGTTTTTCTTTCACTTGGTTCTAATGTACTTCACGATTACCCATCCAAAACTAGCATAATCCTTCATACTTTCAGTGGCTCAGTGATACCTGACCTTGTTATTAATACCTAATAGAAGCATATTGTGGAACCATAAAAGAATATCCTAATTAAGAAATCGGTCCGATGGTATCTCAACTCAATCAACAATGCTAATGTACACCATTTCATATCAAATAACACTCTTAAGGCCTCACTTTGAAAATAAGTTTGGGGTTTAGTGGAACTAGGCCACCAAACTTCAAATATTTAAAGTTCTTTTGGAGTTCGACGAAGCTCATTCCAACCCCATAAGACCCTTCAAACTAGATTTAGCAAAACTCCACTCCTCTTAGATTTTTGTGAATCTCCATTTTAAATCCCAAGACTCCAGATTCTAAGGTAAACCTAACCTAAAGACCTTGCTTGTACTACTATCCAACAACAAGAACAACAAACCTTTATTCCTAAAATTTTAAGGTTACTACCCCATATTCTAACCAACACAGCAATACACACAAACACTACAGAAAACTACCAAGATCCAGTCTTTATTTAGCATCAAGAAACAAAAGAAGTAGCGAAAGGGGGAAATAAGAACCAATAGGCATGATCGTGCCCACGACGAGTGCGGTCTCCTTCATGAGGATCCTCTCCAGACATATGGCGCATATGTTGCACCCCTCCTTCATCTACGCCAACGTGTCGCCGTAGAACCCCCAGATCGTATCGTCCACTCACAGTCCTTCTCTTCCTATCCATCTATTCAATCATCCATAAAAAAACAATAGATTAATAACAAGGGCAAACCAAGAACCCAAAAAATTTCAACATTAAAACCCTAAAATCTGGAGGAAAAAAAGACCTTGAGTACTTATCGAGGGTTTCAAGACCCTTTCGCTTGTGGATTTCAAAGAATATCTTCATCAAGTAGTAGTTGTCGTTGACCTTTGTGGAAAAAATTGAACGAAATTCAATCCCAAAATTATAGATTCTCGTTCACGACCTCCTCTGCCCAAACCCAAAACCAAATTGATCCATCAAATAAAAGAAACCCTAGAATTTTTTTACAAAATTCAAGGAGTACCGGTCGTCGTTCCTCACCGTTCTTGGCGACGACGCATTTGGCCTCCCGCCACGAGAAGCTCCCGCCGAGGACCCCCATCTGGGCCCCGATCTCCACCATCAGGCTCTGTTCGGAATGGGGACAGATCTCGTCATCCACCTCCATCGCCGTGGCTTCTGCCGTCGAGGGGACCTCTTCGAGCTTCCGCTTCTGGCCCTTCCTCGTCAGGCTTCCTCAATTGAAAAAAAATCTGGAGAAGAAGAGGAGTGAGAAGAATGAGGGTTTTTTTTCCTTTAGAGGAGGGTTTCACTTAAAGGAGAGGTTTTTTTCTCTTATATGAGAGCAGTCACTTGTGGTTTCTCGATGGACGCAACTAGCAGGGAAACTGGATATAGGAAAATTAAAAAATATCTTTCACGACGTGCTCACGCACGCTGTAAATGTGTATTCTTTCACAACACACAAATCTACATATTGTAAATGAGTCTTCATTTACAACACACAATAATGTATATCGTAAATGAGTGTTCAATTACAACGCACAATATTGCATGCCGTAAATGTGTCTTTAATTTACAACATGCAAAAATGTATGCCGTAAATGAATATTCAATTATAACGTGCAAAAATGCATATCGTAAATGAGACGTGCATGTGAAACACGCCGTAAAAAAGACAAAAAATAACTTTTTTACGGCGCACATATTTGCACGCTGTAAAAGAGTGTCATTTACAACGCGCAACAATTGCGCGCCATAAATTACGCGCCGTAAATGCTACATTTTCTTGTAGTAGAAATACCTTTTAATACGTGAATGGCTGGGCTAATACGGCACATCATACGATGGCTATCCACAATAATATGGTACGGCTAACTCATATGTGGGGTGTATGACTTAGCTATCCAAAATCAAAATAGTTGAGTTTGTTCACGTACTTATCGAGTATTTTTCATCCCAACTCTCTAACAATCAATAACGGTCAATGATACACTAAGAAGGATACAATAACTATGGTGTCACAATCGTGTCTCAAAGAAATATCAAGCAATGTCTCAACGAAATATCGAACAAGGAAACGATAGAGAAAATATTATAATGAACTAAAACATAAATGCAATACTGTACTTGCCTGAATTCTTGCACAAACCATTTTCATAAGTCGAGGATGAGGGGATTGTCGATCTAGAATCTGTCAACCTATAACATACATCGTACCACGAACCATGCACGAAAATCATAAGTCAATTCTAAGGTTCTAGTTCTAAATTCATGGAATAAGTGGCTAATGGATTAACTAATCTAATTTTAGTTAATTCTGGAATAAATTACTTAAAAACATCATTTAACTTATTAATAATCTAAATCTAATCTAAATATGGAAGTTTGGCCATCAAAGGTCATGTGTCCAATTTTGGAAACCATGGCACACAAATTGAGGCATACCATTGACTATCTAGTCAAATGTCATGAAATCTAGATTTTGAAAGTGCATCTTGGTAAATTTTAGCGTCAAGAGTGCACTGGAATCAACCGTGCCGCAAAATCATGTTTTGGTCAAAAGATATCGCCGTTATGGCTAATCGTGACCAAAACGGTAATTCATCGATCAATTCTGAGTTCAACAGGATAACTAAAATAATATATGAATTAATTAATTTCTGGAAAAAATATATGTCATAGACTCTGTGCTGGCTTTCCGAAACTTCAAACAGTTCATGATTTCGATTTTCGGTCCTCTCGGAATCTCGAAAACACCAAGACGTGTCAAGTTTCAGACAACCGACACTCTATGAATTCTACAAAAATTTAGGAACAAATTATACGAAAATAAGTTACATATTTAGAAAATATACCTCAATATGCTTCCAACAAAAAAAATGGCACACAAAAATGAGGTCAGAGCTGTCCGCAATCGCCTCGGGAAGTCGGGGTTCTCCAAAGATCAAAAACTCAAAATTCGGCAGAAATAAACTAGGGTTTCGAAAAAAAGAATATATATATATAAAGAGAGCAGCCAAAGAGGCAGTTACTGTAGCATTGGCGCCGACAGGTGGTCCCCCCTGGGTTGATGACTGGGTAATTCTTTATTTAATTTAGAAAATCATTTAAAAATTATTTTAAGTCCAAATAAATCAAAATAAATTGCAGAAAAATCCAGAAAATTTCCAGAAAATTCTAGAAAATATTTTTAAGTGTCTAGAATCTAAATAAAATATTTTAACATAAAATATTATCGTGTGACCTCATAGTAAATTCTAAAATCCTATAAAATATAAATTCTATAGGTTTTAATTATCTATAAATTTACAAAATTCTAAATAAATCTAGAAAAATTCATCAATATTCTAGAAAATATTTTTAGTCATTTAGAGCCCAAATAAAAATATTCGGTCCAGAAATATCCCCGAATGACCTTATAGTAAATCCTAAAAGTCCTTCAAATAATAAACCCTTAAATACTAAATACCTAAAAATATCCAAAAATTATAGAAAAATATAAAATAGCTAAAAAAAATACATATATAAGCTATCTAGAGGCCTTATGACCATAATATGGTCATAGCTCACATATGAGCTAAGGAATAAACCCTAATGATCATAAGAGTTAATCATAGACCAATATAATAATAATAATAAAATCGGGGAGTGGGCTTACAAAATTCCTAATAATTTAGGGATTTTACATACTACCCAACTTATAAAATTTTTGTCCTCGAAATTAAAGATAATCTTAATATATAATAAAATATAAAATGACGAGATTTGGTTCATGGGAGGGTAGGTACGTCAAGTCATAACTTGTTTCCGAAACGACGGAGGAGAGGGTTATCACAGGAATATGAATTATCGCCATAAATTATAAGATAGGGTATTCTTGGTTCAAGGCCCTACCCAACTTATATAAGTTGGCTAACCGTATAATCGTCATTACAATTTTTTTTGGAAGGGACAGTTTCTAAGATGAGGCACGTGGGTATTGGACACTTCTGCCCACACTCACGAATTCTAAGCGAGCCTAGATATGGTCATGGCGTTCTTGGTCATTATCCACTATAAGAAAGTTATTACAATCAAACATTTCCACTCTAGAGATCAAGCTTCTGACAAGCAGGTACGGACCTCTAGTTTGAATATACTAAAGTGTGTCGGTTCAGAAGGATTTCTTTCTTCGTCTAACCTAGGAAAGTAAGAAGTGAGTTTGAAGAACTGAGGGAAGAAAAATTTATGGCCAAGTGATGAGAATATATGATAATTAAAGAACCCATGCTATAGAATATGATTATGTAAGTGTTTGGAATCTTTAAGCCATAATGACTAGTGTGTGCGGGATCGATGTTTTGGTGTTGTGTAGAAGGCCTGTGCTTGCTAGGGTGAAATGCTCAATTCATGTGTGTGATGCATCTTGCATGGATTATTTTAGTTTAGTTAAGGGAATGGGTCGATATTAGCATGGTTAAAATCAAATGGGACAAAAATGGACATCTATGGGTTGCTCTAAGGAAACTGTGTTATACATATGGTGTAATTGAAATGGAGCACAAGATGTTGCGTTTGTGCGAGGCATGTATGTTATGTGTATAGATTGACTGGTCTAGTTCATGAGTGTGAACCTTATTGGAAGAAAAAGGCTGGTGTTGTGCTCAAATATCTCAGTCACGGTAGAGGGTATCAATTGATACGGTATAAAGCTGGACGTTATGAACCACTAGATTTTTAGCCTAAATGGAATCTATCTACCTCAATCATCTGCTAATTCAAGAACCTTACATTTTAGAGAGGCTTTCCTATTCCCTAAGGAAATTCCTTTCTCGAAATTATAACTAAGTTACGATTTTATGATAGGACTGAATTTTGAAGAGCGAGGGCTACGACTTTTTTATCCTTGTTATCTAAATGCACGAGTGAAGGAAGATAAATGTAATACGAAAACTGTTCCACATTTCCAAACAATTGGAAGAACAGTTACATTTGCAATCTAATTCTAAGAGGTAGTGTCCACTAGATTTAATGTTCTAAGCAGCTTATGGAAATTTGGTTATTCGAGGAACGTACAATAATAGAACTTCCAAGTAGGCCAAATTCCAAGAAGATGCGTAAGGCTATAAGGTTTTATAGTCATGGACTCTATAAGAAATCTAGATATTACTTACTTAACATTGCCCATAGGTTGACTATGTTTCATCAAGGCAATAGGAAAGGTCATGGCCATGCATAGCCGGAAATAAATTGATGCAACGGGGTTCCATATTCCTCTCATAATATAGGTTACGAGGAGATACTGTTAAGGGATTTACGAGAGGAGGATTAGTAGACGAAGGGATGGGGACTATATATATAATAGGTATAGGGACTTATTTTATAAGATTTGGTTCTATAGTCGAATATGGCGATAGGCAAGAATGGGTTTAACTGAGTCTTAATGGGTTCCCTATTTGAACTCATTCCCTGATTTCATGACCCTTAGATTTTAATCTATGGTGGCTGGACAAAATCTCATAGAATCAATTTAAACCATCCCTATTAGGTTAGGATAATGTAGAATAGGTTCCAACTCAAGTGGTTCGTCTAACTGTCAGTCGGGTTGGTAGAATAGGTATTGTAAGTCATGAAGATGCGCCTTCTGTGACTTTTGTGTTTCAGTAGCACAAGGGGCCTCTATTGAGTGGCACACTAGTGACATGTGCATAGTGAGCTTCGAGTAGATCACAACCATGTATTGGATCAAAAGATTTGAGTCGAAGTTGGATCTCTAACCGAAGTCCGAAAAGACAATGGTGTTATGGTAGGGGTTATACCTAGCCTTTTTGACTTAAGAGTCGTATCATAAAAATAGAGTACGTGGGGACATGTTTTAGTGGGACATTATATGTCTACATGAAGGTGGAGTCGTCTACGTCTTGCATATGAAATTTGTTGGAAGGTAACAACTAGTATTATGCTCCAAATATCAAAGTCATGGTAAGGGACGGTAAAAGATATAAAAAGAAAGTAGGAGTTTATGAATCACTAATTTATCATCCTAGTGAGAACCAATTTACTTTATTCAATCGTAAGCTTAGTGAATCCCAAAATGTAGAAGGCTTATAATCTATTCACTCTAGAGACTAGAACATAGTTTTAGGAATAATAAGGTTAGGAATATTTAAGTTGCGACCTCGTACCTTAACCTTTGGTAATAATAAGGCACGATATGATCGATAACACGATATGGTAAATATGAATCAAATTCGAGGACCATACCCCGATTTCTAATAAATGGAAATGTTTGCGTACAATGATACATGAGTCGATAGAATAGAAGGATCCACTCTTCTATAGTATACGAAAGCTTATCGATGGGGTAATGAACTTTTAGGCACGTCTTATGAAAGATCTCTAACGGCTAAGTCATGAATTTCTATTTGTGTAAAGCCTACCAGATTACGGTCATAAGGTTTCTAATGGTGTCGAAGGTAGTGTTTATGCATTGATGTTAATAACTAGTAATTCATCATATGACATGGGTATTATGCTATGGTGTTGGGTAAGCTAGTGATTGTGATGTTCCAATGCTAAGTCAGGTCTTAATACAAAATTTACATAACTAGAATGATACCAGTTGGATTCTAATTTCAGGATTGGTGTCCATCATAGTCATGGTAATGCTTGTCCTTACTTTGTCTATTCATCTTAAGTCTGAACTGTGGACTTGGTCGGGTAAGGGCAGGCTAGTTACGCAAATTAAGAGAAATAATTAGAGGCTCATAACAATTGGTTCCTTCAGAAAATATAGTCACCTTGGTAGGTGTTTCGACCAAGGGCTTGATTCTAATCATTATCAAGTTCAAATGACTAGAAGGTCATGATAGTAGTTTTAGGGTCGAGGGAGAATAAGTAACTCAAGGCAAGGTTGTAGTCACATGGCTGGCCGATGGTAGCTACACTTGTGTATATAACTATCATGGCCATGGGGGATACTCCGTATCTATTTATCAAACACAAGCGTTCTCTTTCCAAATCAGTAAAAGACAAAAATAATAAAGAGTTCAAGAAATGTGCCATTGAATACAATTACGTGATCCAAAGGCGAATGTATAATTCGAGAGAAATTGTCAATGCAGTCACGGATGGGATCCTAGATACCTCGATATCTCAACCCACGTGGGATAATCATATGAAGAGCGAACCAAATGCATTATGGTTGATCAGACCATAATACATTGATTCTAATTAGACAATATGCTTATGGGCATCCCCAGTATACATATGTCCTGAACAAGCTCGATAAAGAATAAGCTTATAAAACTAGGCTATAAATAGCGTCATCATTCATGGTAGTGCAAAGTATAAGTACGGAGAAGAATGATGAAAGTAGTTATAAATCGTTTAGAATTTTCTTTCAAGAATCCAAGTCTTATCCGGTGTTCCTGCTTATTCAGTCGTCCAATTGTCTCTTGTATCAGGCATTGGTTGACCAATGAGGTATGGGCTACTAAAACTCTATATTCGAGGTAAACATCTCTTTCTACATTAGCATATATTCAGTGCCACCCAGTTATACTTCATTAATGGATTTTAAGAACACGGGGTGATAGGTCGTGAGGCATACTACCCCACTTATAGATCACTAAATGGAGTGACTAAAAACTATAACACGTATAACTAGTATGTGTTATCTTCCTAATCTCTCTATCAGGCACAAAGGAAAAGATACGATTTACAGTGGAAAGGAATAAAGCAGAAGGAAATCAAGGTAGTCGGATGAGAGTTCAAAATTGGAATCAATAGGGGTGGTCAAGTATGTGGATGATATTCTAGATTCTAATCCTATTGACAGGCTCACATCGGTACAGTAACGTAACCGAAGTGATAAATTGACCTGCATGGGCCACCACAAAAACAAGTAACGCCCCAGTCCCAAAATACTTAGGACTAAGTATGTGGACATGCCAGCTGCATACATACGAAGTATACTCTAATATACGAAAACCCCGTATGTATACATAAGCTGTAAAATGCAGTAAACCATGACAACTAAATCTCATCCACCAAATAAGAGAATAATAATATAAATCAACTATGAAATTGTCATTTATACATGTAGTTGGATAGAGACAAATCAACTAGCAATCATTTAAATGAGAAGAAGAATACACGGAAGAAAATGCAAAGGAAAGGTAGAAAGTCGACCCAAGGCAATCCTCTGCGAAGGAATGGAGGAGATCACGGCCTTAGCAAAACACGTGCAAATATCACAGAAGCACACACCTAGAGAGATCACCAGGTCCTCAGAGGGACGTAACAAGATACAGGAAGAACATGCCACATAACTGAATATATATAATATGTCATAAATCACAAGTAAAGTAAAATAGTCCCAATCGTAAGAAGGTTCAATATTTCATCATCGAAACAGTGGACTACCCCTACAACCAAACAAGGACAATGGGTAGCATACTATTTTGCGATACAATATCGTCCCAAGCTACTAATAAAACAGGGGTGACATGACATTGACTAAGGTTACCTAACCATTCTACTATGTTCATGCAGTTAAGAACAAACCTTAAACGCATGGGCACTCCGGCTACAGGTACAAGAAACTCAGGTATGGTTCCACCAGGATACCAGGGACCTCAAAGCAAAACATTCATCGACTGTCAGAGGCCAGCAGGATCAGGAGTAGGAAAGTGCATACGTGGCCCATACGTTAAGGAACTGTTCTCCCTACATAATTCCTAGTAGGGTCACATCCATGACTCATTAACCTCTACTACCTGCCAAGTCTCCTAACTTGCCTCTATTAGCAGCTAGACCTAACGCATGCGCACAAGTGATCAGCCAACACGAAAGTACCTCTACATGCTACTCAACTCATACATATCTCATGGTACAACTATGTCAAGGTTTATGATGTACACTACAGTTGGCAGTCCCTTAACTCTAGGTCCATATGCAATCAAAAGAGAATTAAATAAAGCAAAACTAATATCACTGAACAGGTAAGAAATTAGGAACTGTAATAATGGTACAGCTAGAAGAACTGGAAATAAGTAAACCGTAATATACAAATAACTAAAGAAAATGTAGACTAAATGTAAGCAGTAAATATGGCAAGGTATCTTGCCCGAGGTCGTGTGCAAAAGAGCGACGTCCAATAGCTCGAACCGTCAGAATAGTGAAGCGATGAAAGCCAAATCCCGCATACGTCCTCGGATGCTGAAATAAATACCACGAACATATTTGGAATAAAAAATATGTCTAAGAAATGTCTGTCCAAAAGTCTAATTCTGGAACATGGATAAAATTATAATTTCGGGTCAAAACGATGTCCGCCGTTGGACCCGTTTTGCACAAAATATGTGCCAATATCTATGGCCTCTAAAGTCATCAAACTACATGTCTAGAGGTCCAATTTTAGGAGATGAATCCAACCGTATGTCCAAAGTTAGATTTCGGTGGGCCGTGCACAATTTTGCCTATTGGATTGGGTCGCAGGCCCGCCAAATAAGCGTTCCGGTCGACCTTCTCAGAATCGGACCAAACTTGGCACACAAGACCAGAATTTTGATATGGTCCTATTGGCATAAGTTTTGTCTCGATACGACGAACGTACACGAAGTTACGGCTAAGTTTACAGAAGGTCGATACGGGGGTTTCTTGACGGATACGCACTGATTTTGTCGCGCACACACAACGAAATTGAGTTCCGTCGAATCCCACACGTCTGCGAAGTCGATACGCACCTTTTGATGCTTTCAGTTTGTGACCACGTCGTCCGGTTTGTCGGGACGCACGCCGTATCCGAAATTTTTTATAAAATTTTAGTTTTGAAAAACTAATTTTTTCTAAACTTTTAAATCTGTTTTCTCGATCCCAGTGGTCAAATTTAAAAACTACAAAAAGGGTTTTAAAGACCTATAGGTTATCTACGAGTTTGTCAGATTATTTCTCCTTAATTAGCAATGGATCAACCAGAATCAGTCTTCCAAAAAGGGTGTTCGAACAAATTTCTTCCCTGTTTATGAAACAGTTTTCGTCGATGTTTGAGTCAACTTTCTGGACAATCTAGGGTAGTATAATTAGTTCGAATTGAAGGGTTTTGTAGAGGGTTAGGTTGTAGTCGTACCTAAACAAGCGGTTCCCAAAATGGTAGATTGTGGAGGAAGAAAAATCGTCGAAAAGATGACCCCATCGAATGCTTTTACTGCTGCTGTGCCTGTCTTGTTGCTGCGGCTGCTTGCGATCTGTCGCCGGCTCTAGCCAGCGGCCGGCCGGCCTGCGGCACGGTGGTGCTGGCATGGGTGTGGGCGAGGTGGTGGCATGCTGTCAGGTCGGGCGACGGTTAGGGTTTTCATCTTTTATTTATTTATTTATTGGGGTATATATATATATATACACCCGCTTATACAGAGGCGGTTGGGGCCTTGGTCGCGGGTTTGGGGGTTTAACACTCGCGAGATATTGGCTTCAATATCTCGCGAGTTATTTTTTTATTTTATTATTATTTTTTTTACTGTTATTACTATTTTTTTATAAATATATGCACATCTATATACAAAATAATAATTCTTAACTGAACTAAAAATCAAAAAATATATTTAAAATATTTTTAATAAATAATTTTACAATATACATACTTAAAATGTAGAAAATTTTGTTGTTGCTAACATTATCAAGGAAATTAATTAAATACAAAATTTTAAGAAAATATTATAAACTTTAAAATGAAATTTCTTTAAAAATAATTTAATAATAAAATTAAGTAAAAGATTTTTATGAAGTATCTAGCACATAAATTGGTACAAATTATATAGGCATGCATATATTGTAGCATTCAACTTGCTACCTAATATTAACAAAATATAAAATTTAAAAGTCCACTAAAAATGCTGAAAAATATATTAAGTAAACTAAATAAAAATTCCTAATAATTTAGGGATTTTACATCAAGTCTAGGGTGTCTTAGTGTAATCAACATTCTACATCGGCACAGGATAATAGAATGTTGTTACTCCATCACTTTTCACATCTATGATACCATACAGTTTCTTTAGTCATAACTCAAGCCTGCTCATTGCGCAGTTCTCGGGCTTATCATCTGTGTTACCATCTATTCATCGAGTTGAGGCTCGATCTACTCACCGTCCAACTCTTGGGACTTAGCATATGTTTTAGCAAACATTCACTGAGTTGAAACTCAATTTACTCTGTCCAAGTATTTGGGACTTTGCTTCACCTGTCATGTATTTCATTGCATAATACGCAAGCATATAATTTATGAAATGATACGCAATAGCTTTCGGGTCATGTGATTAATTATCTTTTATTATCTTTTTGACTTTCATGCAAGGTGTTATTCAGCAACTCAATGAGTAAACATAACATACAGTCCTTTTATTAAGCGTGGAGCTAAATGATCTTCGAAGGGTTCAACACTACTCATATTTATTAGACAATTTCTGCCACGATCGTATTGCCTTCCAAGTGATCCTTCCGAATATTCCTAAGTCCATCAAGGCTTCATCGAACCAACCATCCATCATAAGGCATCTTATGGGTTCGGGCACTATAATATATATCATTCAGAAAAAGTTTCATCCTTAAAACTTAAAACAAAACTCATCCCCAAAACTTCATCCGACTTTTATGAAACTTCTCAACGATCGACTTGCACTATTTAATATTTCTCCGCAATCTCTCGATTGATTTCAAGTAATGTACCATCTCGTCATAGCATCCCAATTTTGATTAAACATAGTTTATCATCCTTGTTCTTTTTCTCCAACACTCGTGCAATTCCTTAGCACATTATAATCCTCTCCCGTGGCTTCGTTTGAATTCAATATACCACTTAGTTGGAATCGTGCACATATTTTAGGCATCCCAGAAATATATACATTTTAGCCAAGTTCAGTGATAGTAAAAATGAACGAGCTACGGTATGACTTCATTCCCGCATGTTAGCATATCCTTTCGAGCATCTCGTATAGTCTCATTTCACTTATTTAATTCTCCAACCAACCAATAACACAATGAACGTTACCAATTTCCAACTCGAGTAATTTTCCCATAGCCGATCAAAAATATTCCCAAAGTATTCCGACATAGTTATATCGAGTATTCCAACGAATCTAGAGTTCCCTTTCAAGTTTATTGTTATTCATACCACCAAAGTTTAATAAAAGTCAATAGCCACATTTTATTTCGATCCTACGAATCTTATAGATCAATTCATGTACTCATTGTCGTTCACATCAAAACACTTTGTTTGTGCCTCGTAAATTTCCAGATTATGATCCATCTTCCAAGTCGTACCATCATTCAACTCTAGTAAAATTTTCTCGATGTACTCAAAATATTTTCTCGTATTGATTAAGCCAATATATTATTATCTCACATAAGCGACTCTCATTTCCAGCAACATTAATCCCGAGGGTCATTCCTATTCACATTCACTCTCACCGATCTCAGCTATATGCACTATCCCATTCCGTCGTACACTTATTCTCAATTCCAATTTGATTATCCATCAAAGCATTATTCTGACCATCTCATAATAACTATTATTTTATGCATTTCAGTAGGATTCAACCAACCAACCAAGTCCAACCAGCTTTAACAAATTTTTGACATTTCAAAAATAAAGACAACCAAGTTCCAAAGCCAACATGATCCGTCATCCCATCCAATATTATAACATCAAATTTTCTAATTTTCATTCCATTCCGAAGTTTACTTTCTGAC
>JANAVB010019799.1:14436501-14508404 GCA_029216955.1 Iris pallida
GTCCACACAAGGGACGAGGGTGATGCTAGCCTGCGAGTCCACACCAGGGACGAGGGTTAGTAGTATATGGTTCACACCTGCGAGTCCACACTAGGGACGAGGGTGATGCTAGCTTGCGAGTCCACACTAGGGGCGAGGACTGGTAGTTGTTCGAGTCCATACTAGGGACGAGGGTTTGAATATTCGATTAGTTATCCATTAACATCGTGATATCGTGTTCTCTTGTTCTTCTCCAGCAGTTCGTTTAGGCGTAGTGGTTCTTCCAGTCGTGTATAGTCATATTTTTATGCTGATTGGTCTTTCCCCGTTTATTTTTCTGTATTTCCTTTATTGCATGATAAATTGCTAGAAAGGCATGCTTTTATGTATCTTACTATGTCTCCTGAGGACCTGATGATCTCTTCAGGTTTAGCAATTGTATGGAGTTAGCTAGTGGTTCTGGATGACAGATGTGATGGTACGCTTGTGGGATTCAGGTATTGTTATCGTGTTTATTATCCATTCGTACTTTCGTACCTTGTTATGAGATATCATGTTTCTTGATTCAGTTTTAGACTCTTGTTATTTTTTTTAGAGTCTTATCGGGCATTTATGCTAGTGGGTTGCAGACCATGACCCATAATTGTTCATTCTTGTTTATATGATTCAGGTGGATTGAGATATAGTTTAGATTAGACATGATACCCATGACTTTGACAGCTTATACGTACTCGATTCGGGCTGGAGTCCTCTCAATTCGTAGCTGGCTTGCTCACGAGCTCGCGTCCGAAAAGCGGGTGCGGGTCGTGACAAGTTTTTGTGGTGGCCCATGCAGGTCAGAGCATATTGTACCGGTTACGTAATTGTACTGGTACGCGCCTGCGAATATGACTAAACCATAGATATCTCAATCCATTCTGCTTTGAAAATTCGCCTAGAAATTCTCTACGTCCTTGAAAATTCCATATTTGCTCTCGATTATACTTTCTTGCTTTCCGTACCATTGATTCTCGTCTCTTCCTATTCCGGGGTGACGAATGATCGTGCTGTCTAGAATTCATCAGAAATTCTTAAATTATAGTATAATATTGCTTGACTATTGAATATTTGGTTGTTTATAGATATGAGGGATTATAGATACCACATGTCCTAGATATTTGTTAGAAGGACTGTTTGCTAGTAGTTAGAAGAATATAAGATTTTAGTGACCGTGTTTGAGGAGTAGTGTGACCAAAGGTGGGTAGAAGT
This sequence comes from Iris pallida, assembly GCA_029216955.1. Lineage (NCBI taxonomy): Eukaryota > Viridiplantae > Streptophyta > Magnoliopsida > Asparagales > Iridaceae > Iris > Iris pallida. The sequence goes on from JANAVB010019799.1 coordinate 14,437,729, forward strand.
TCTCAAGTATTCGGAGTGATGAAATGACTAAGAATGTTACAAAATATTTTGAGAGATTAAATTTGAGGATATCAAGGTAATAGTAGATTTTGATTTTTAAGGAATAGTTATGAATTAGAATTTCGAGGACGAAATTATTTTAAAGATGGGTAGATTTGTAGCTCCCCTTCCCGAAATTTTTTGAATTATTTATTTATTTGATTTAAATGGTGTTTTTGAATTTTTATAAATAATTATTTTAGTTAATTATTACGGTAGATACCTTTAGCCATGGTGGAGTTTTGGAGTACAAGACGACTAAGAATCATGGCACGGATAGTGCAGTAGCGTGCTTTGACTGGTGTTTAGCTATGGTAGGGGAATGCCAAGCCATAGGAGTGTCCTAACTAGGAAAATCAGGTCAAGTTGCGACTTAAACTCCACCGGTGAATTATTTATTTATTTATTAGAATATTGACTTTTAGGTGACCAGGTTGTACTATATTGGTCCGAACTGGGCCCGAACCAAATCCAAGCCTATGTAGGCATATAGTGAGACCAAGGACGGCCATGTAGACATATTTTATGTGTGTACAAATATTTCTTATTTATTTTAGGAATTGACGACTAATTTCTAAATATTTATTATATGTAAATAATAGGTAATATTAAATAGCATTTTAGACGATTGTACGATTATTGGACCAGTTAAATTAGAGGTATAATGTGGCACCCAATACTAAACCTTGTATTGGTTATTTTAGTTTTTTAGTGTTATTATGATTATAATTAATATTAATATTAATATTATTAAGATTTTCCTGGTTTATTAAATATATATATATATATATATATATATATATATATATATATATATATAATTAAAAGAAGAGAGTAAAATGGATTAAAAGAAAAAAGAGAAGAAATGGGCAGCCGTTACTGTTCCCCACAGGGGGGGAAATAGTGCGCTCCCAGCCCAAGCAGGAACCCCAGCCCGACAGTGAAAGCCCAACCCGAGTGAAGAGGAACCCGGCCCAGCTAGCCCCAAGTCCCCACAGTAGTTGTTATATAAACAGCCGCACATATGCAGGCCGGGAGAAAATTAGATCGAGTGAAGGAGATCGAGAAACCCAGAGGAATAAACACCACGAACCCTAATCTCCCAATACTTCAACCCCACCCCCACGACCCCTGCGCGTCCACGGCCACCGCAGCACCGTCGCACGCGGCCGGAGTCGTCCAGGAGCGCGCACGGTGACGACAGCAGCGGATCCGAACAGTTACCACGCATCATGAAGTCAACTTCGTCGCGCGATATCGTGACACTCGATCGACCAATTCACAAACTGACTCTTCTGGTATGCTCCCAATCCAACCGACTTTACATTCTATTAACTAGATTAGTATAGATCACAATAAAATCCTAGGAGAAATCGACCTAAAGTCACCAAAAAAATCTTTTCAGAAACGGAATACGAATCCAGTCCCAACACCTACTTGGAAGGGTTATAACTGTCCAACTTTTAAGAGTTTTCAAAACCCTACTAGACAATCTGGAAGACAACCTATAGAGCTTTGAAATCCTTTTTGTAAATCTGAATTTCATTAATTGTGCGTCGAGAAATCGAATCGCCAAAATCAAGAAAAAACTTATTAAACTATTTTTGAAAACAATAAAAACCTCCGATACGACGTGCATCCCGCCAATCCGGGCGACGTGGTCGCAAACCAAAGGCATCGAAAGCTGCGTAACGGCTTCGTGGTCGTGTGGGCTTTGACGGAATTCAAATTGGTCGCGTGTGCGCGACGAATTTGATGCATATCCGTCGAAATTTACCGTATCGGCCTCTGTGCAAGTTTTCTAATTACTTTGTGCACGCTTGTCAGATCGAGACGAAACTTACGCCATTAGGACCGTATCATTTTTTTTGGTCCTGTACGTCAAGTTTGGTCCAATTCTGAGACAGTTGATCAGATCGCCGTTTCGCGGGCCCTACGGTCCCACTCAACGGGCGATTTAGTGCACGGCCTGCCGAAATCCAACTTTGTACATACGGTTGGGTTCGTATCGGAAAATCGGATCCGTAGACATGTAGTTTGATGACTTTAGAGACCAATGACTCTGGCATGCTTTTCGGTACAAAGCGGGTCCAACGGCGGACACCGTTTTTGCCCGAAATTATCGTTTTGCCCCTGTATCCAGAACTGGACTTAAGGACAGTAAATCCTAGCTAATTTAACTATTCTGAGAATGTTGGCAATGTTTGTTTCAGCTTTCGAAGACAGTTGTGATGACTTGGACTTCGTGGCTTGGCAGTTGACAAAAATTGTTGTTGGATCTGCGTGCAATCTCCAGGCAAGTATACCTTGCCTCCCTCTACAGTTTATTTACATGTATATTTATATTATTATATAGTTTTACTAGTTGATTATTTATATGTGATTTGTATATCATGCCTGCTAGTTTATATATAGCCTTGTTTATAATTAGCTTTGTAGTTCATATTGGATTGGTTTTCTCGTGTATCGTGATTGGGTCGTGTCGTGTCATCTCTTGTACTTGGACTGAATCACATCGTGTCATAGGATGAATAAGTCATATCAGAACTGCTGTACCTTGAAATTCTTGAAGCTAACCTGCGATTCCACATTAGGGACGAGGGTTAGTAGTTAAGCTAACTTGCGAGCCCACACCAAGGGCGAGAGTTAGTAAGCTAATCTGCGAGTCCACATTAGGGGCGAGGGTTAGTAGTTATATGTCCACACCTGCGAGTCCACCCAAGGGACGAGGGTGATGCTAGCCTGTGAGTCCACACCAGGGACAAGGGTTAGTAGTATATGGTTCACACCTGCGAGTCCATACTAGGGACGAGGGTGATGCTAGCTTGTGAGTCCACACTAGGGGCGAGGGCTAGTAGTTGTTCAAACCTGCGAGTCCACACTAGGGACGAGGGTTTGAATATTCGATTGGTTATCCATTGACATCGTGATATCGTGTTCTCTTGTTCTTTTCCAGCAGTTCGTTTAGGCGTAGTGGTTCTTCCAGTCGTGTATAGTCGTATTTTCGTGCTGATTGGTCTTTTCTCGTTTATTTTTCTGTATTCCTTTATTGCATGATAAACTGCTAGATAGGCATGCTTTTATGTATCTTGCTATGTCCCCTGAGGACCTGATGATCTCTTCAGGTTTAGCGATTGCATGGAGTTAGCTAGTGGTTCTGGATGACAGATGTGATGGTACGCTTGTGGGATTCAGGTATTGTTATCGTATTTATTATCCGTTCGTGCTTTCATACCTTGTTATGAGATATCCTGTTTCTTGATTCAGTTTTAGACTCTTGTTATTTTTTTAGAGTCTTATCGGGCATTTATGCTAGTGGGCTGCAGATCATGACCCATAATTGTTCATTCTTGTTTATATGATTCATGTGGATTGAGATATAGTTTAGATTAGATATGATACCCATGACCTTGACAGCTTATACGTACTCGAGTCGGGCTGGAGTCCGCTCGATTCGTAGCTGGCTTGCTCACGAGCTCGCGTCCGAAAAGCGGGTGCAGGTCGTGACACACATTCACTGAAGTCATGAACAATTCCTGTTCCAACATACCAAGCCATCACCTACTGCTGATTGCTACATATCAATCAATTTTTATGAACCCCACACTTAAGACATCAAGCACACATTACCAACTTATTATAGCATCGCATCATTGTTACTCATTTCAGTATCATTAAGCATTCATAAAGCATACATATCACAGCCCATATATTTAGACTTACTGTATGGAACATCCAGTGAGCGGCTAGAAGAATCAACGCACTTTCAGTCAAGGACAACTTAGAATAATTTGGAAACAACACTGAATAATCGCGGAAGCACTTTGAGTCATTGTAGAGGCAACTTTGATTCATCACGGACGCAATATTAAGTATTCGTAGAAGCAACTTTCATTCACCATGTAAGCAACTTTGAGTAATCGCGAAAGCAGTCTTTGAATCATCGCGGAAGCAGCTTTGAATCGTCTTAGTAGCAATATTGATTTGAAACACATCAAATAATAATCTAAGGACGTAAAGCTGTGCTCTAATACCATTATGTCACGTCCCGATCCCGGAGGATCGAAAACTAGCCATTGGGTGTGATGCCGTACAAGTCTAGATTGTACTTGTACAAGGCAAAACCATTACAGTTCCTGGTATTTCTCAGAAGACAACGACAGCGTAACAAAAACCAAATAGATAAATTAAAGTCACAACAAGATCTGAAGAAATATATCTCTTTATTGATAATTGTCATAGATTACAAGACTTGCAGCTGAATACAAAGTTTACAACAGATTATAAGACTCTTGAATAGCCAATTGAATATATATACTTGCCCTTTAGGCTACAACTGAATGTGCCAACTTGTTTATAATAAACTTGCCAATTTGGCTACAATCTTACTGGTACAATTGAGTTACACTGTTCCATACATTATGTCCAGTTTAGCAGAAGATATCGTCTTGTAAGAAGAGCTTCTGTGAATCCATCAGAATTATCGATGCCAAGCATTGACCAAACCATTTCCTCCATACACAAGTACCTGTAATATTGCCCACAATGTGGGTCAGTACATCATCAATGTACTGGCGAACGGTGCTGGTCCAACTCACCTAAGAAGACAATACTAAGTAATCATGTTATAGAACATTATTAAAAGTGGTCTTTCTCGTTGACTTAGGGTCAATTTCATGTGTATAGCTGACAAGAAGTAAAGCATACAAATCTCAAAGCCAGCATAATGTAAAATAATATTTATCACCATTTTTGGTGATTCTTACCCACGGTCGTGTAGTCATTCCTGTACATTTATAATACTTACTCAGCCTGCACAAGACATTGTTAGGAACAATATTATATTATCAAAATTATCACCATTCAGGTAATTTTTACCAACAGCCGTCATCCTTCCCTGTAATTGAGTAATAACTTACTCTTCCTGTATAAGACATTATTAGTACTGGACCTATCTATATGAAGGTCACTGACTACACGCCATCTTGGACTTTTGGTTAGACGGCTCCCCTTCAGCGGCAGGTAGCTAGCCCAATCCGAAAGGTTCCCGAATTACTATGCTACTACTTCAGCACTGTGCTACTACTTCAGCATGAGGTTCCCCCTAGGATGAATCAGTTTCCAAGGCCTTAGAATAAAGTTCAAGGAACCACCATGTCGACAAGTTGTACACGACCATGCAAATATATACAACTTATGTATAAAGAGACATATAATGCATGATAAGGAAAATTAAGTAAATAAACCATCTTTCTCAATAAGCCATCATTCTCATTCGTATTACTATCTTATCTTGAGCCAACGCTCACATTATCATCTGTTCAAGTCCAACGTCTTAGTGTAATCAACATTCTGTATCGGTACAAGATAATAGAATGTTGTTACTCCATCACTTCCTACATCTTTGATACCGTACAGTTTCTTCAGTCATAACTCAAGCCTGTTCATTGCCCAGTCCTCGGGCTTTTCGTCCGTGTTACCATCTATTCATCGAGTTGAGGCTCGATCTACTCACCGCCCAACTCTTGGGACTTAACATCTATTTTTGTATACATTCACCGAGTTGAAACTCGATTTACTCTGCCCAAGTATTTGGGACTTTGCTTCACCTGTCATGTATTTCATTGCATAATATGCAAGCATACAATTTATGAAATGATACACAATAGCTTTCAGGTCATGTGATTAGTTATCTTTCATTATCTTTCCGCGGCCGACTTGCAAGCAAGGTGCTATTTAGCAACTCAACGAGTAAACATATCATACAGTCCTTTTATTAAGCGTAAAGCTAAAGGATCTTCGAAGGATTCAATACTACTCATATTTATACGACGATTTCCGCCATGATCGCATAGCCTTCCAAGTGATCCTTCCGAATATTCCCAAGTCCAACAAGGCTTCATCGAACCAACCATCCATCATAAGGCATCTTGTGGGTCGGGGCACAACATGGGATCCAAGGAATTGTAGAGAAGAACATTCCTGTCGCGCTGGTCAAGACACCGGCTACTTGTATGATCCAAGCGCTTGAAGCCTTTCCTAGACATGAAGTCATAGTCGGGAATTTGAAGATTTTGCTTAACACACTTGGGAATTGTGTGGTTAAACTTGGTTTAGCCCGACGTCGTGATCTCAAACTGATTGTGTCGAATGAACTTAACAAAGTGAATGATGCCATTCACAAAGAAGAGGTTGTCTTGGTGAACCAAGAAAGGGCCCTTAAGGGACAGATTACTAAGGCATGTGAAGAGTATGAATTTTGTTTGCAAAAACAAAATTTTGATTACAAACTAAAAAAAGTACAAGAGTACGATTTGATTTCTGGGGAAGTACAACTATAGGAATCTGATCAGAAGATGATCACTTTATCCCTTGGATGATGCAATGTCGAATAAGAAAGCCTTTGGAGAGTGCTGCAGTAAGTGCTTAGGAGATTATGATCATTAGTGATTATTGTGAACTGATTTGGAACTCTATTTATAGAGTTCTGAAATAACTAGCAGCCAGTTATTCTGATTGGCCTATACTGCAATTGGTGCACCATCATCCTTTGCGCGAATGGTTAACTTAACTGTATATGACGCATGGCATTCTGTGAGAGAGATGCGCTTGGTCCTGGGCAGTATCGTATGTACGTTCTTCGAGATTAGTGGCATGCACGCTACGTCATCTAACTGCTTTAAGATGATTTGATCAAATAGCGCCAACTGCTGAATGGCTATAGGCACTATTTGCTGTTTTAATGCCCTATACATAATATAGTGATATTGATTACCTCGTGCCAAATGCAAATGGCGTATGAAAACTGTCAGCCATTATAACAAATCTGACATAATCTCCTCGACCGCCTTGCACTCGGAATTTGAATAATTTTTCCTTGATTGGCGTGTTGTTAGTCATGATGACAACTGCTTCAGCTTCTCGAGGAAGATTGCCACATGGTGGCCAGTGCCACCTAGGTCCAGTACCAACTGATTCTATGCACCATCTGATGACCAGCGCCATTTGATGATTTGAGTCCTGGCGCCATTTATGAGTAGCGCATGGTGATGTTTATACTTTTGAGCTTCTACAAGACCCCCTTCAATTTTTTTCAAATTTGAAAAAAACTTCAAAATTTGGAATACTTTGAATAAGAAGCTATTTTAGCATGATTGGTGCATGATAAAATCATAACCGACCCGCTTTTCTTGTGTGAATCGCGCAGCCGTTACACTTTGCTTTGGCTATAAATAGCTCTGAGGAGAGAAATAAAAAAGTTTCTCAAAAACTTTCTCTCAAGCTATTGTCTTCTTCTTCTTCCTTTCTTCTTCTTTGAAGCTTCTATGGCGCCCAAGAGAACCGCTGCTGATAAAGGAATGAAAGTGGATGGAGCTATATCGTACGTGCCTCTGTTAATGATGCCGCAGCACGTCGCACCGTCGGCGAGAGCCGAGGAGACGAACCTTGCTCTTGAAGGTAAGAAACTCATCGGAGAAGATTAAAATAAAACTCTTGTGCTATTTGCGTGCAGCACGATTCATGGCCAACATCGACTGCCACTTTCAGAGTGTTGGTCGGTGCCTTGCGCCATCTGCAAAATGTGCCACCTCTTTCAGAGTGTTTGGCTAAAATAATCAAAAAATGATGCCCTGTGACATTTGTCATGTCTTAAGCATGATGCGCCATCCGACGTAATGAGCAAATCATAAGCAAACAAGCGGTAACTGATTGATGCACCATCCATTTGAATTAAGAACTGTCATACTTCTATGCGCTAACTGAGGATTGTTCTTTCTCTTCTCTGCGCTATTCATGAATGGCGCACGGTTAATTTAATTTTTCAGGATTCTAACTCTCTGTTTTTTTTGCCGTTGACTTGAGAGAAGACCCTTATGCGAGGAATTGGCTTCTTCCTTCCGAGTATCTGAGTATCAGAAAGATCTCTCTTATGTCAATTTTTCGTAATACAATATTCCTGAAACTAGGAAAGTTGTGCTAAGGTCTCAAGATGACAAGACTTTATTATGTCTGATGAATGGTGAACCCCTCATAAGTTTGGATGAGGTTTCCCATAAGAAACTAGCCTTCTTGTTTGGCAAAGCTATTAATATCACGACCCGCACCCACTGTGAGGGTACAAGTATGTAACAGCGCCGAGCCTACATCGCAGTGTCGGCAGTAGAATGCTGTTCTAGGTCATGAACTATAACTAACACAATATGAAATACTCTCCAAATGGAGGCCAAGTCACAAAAGGTATAACTCAATCACAATCTAGAGGTAGAATATAGCACGATGGAATAGATAAAGAAATCCTCAACTGAGGTACAACAAGGTGAAACAAACATAAGTCTCAATATCTCCATAATAATACAACTCTGAAATCAAAGACAACAACTAACATAAAAAGAAAGAACTGTCTAAGTTATCTATACTATGCATGGGTATCATCCTCAGCAGCTGCCTGAACCTCCCCATGGGTCCAGGTCGCGAGTGTCATCTAGGCAAGCTCTATAGTAAGAGGTGCAGGGTTCCTCATCATCCTCTGTAAAATTTTCAACAGGTCTAGTCGGGACGGGAGCGAGCACAATACATCTCACGCAGATCATAACAGGTTAGAAAATAAAAACATGCAAGAGAGTACGATACATGAAACTGAAAGAATATACATGATATAAAAGAGAGAACTGTAATAGAAATATCTACTATAAGTAGAGAACTATTAGTGACTAGTGATTTAGAGTACAAAGTCGACATGTGAACGGCTGGAATTGCACATGAATATACTAAAGAGGCGCAAATGGTTATACTACTTTCGAATTGTTCACATGACTATTTATAATCCTCCATACCCAAATCAATACACAAGGATCCAGACAAGTTATGTTACGTACATGATTTTCACATGAAGCCTATAGATGGATGTACATGAAGTACACATGAGGGCTCAGAACTGAGTGCACATGAATTCCACATGAAGGCCCATAAAGGGTACACATGAAGTATAGGTTATACATGATATACATGAGAAACATGACCGAACATGAGAGCACGTAAGAGTACACGAGCATGCATGAACGAGCATGAAGCACATGAGAAACATGAATAACATGAGAGCGAGGAATACATGATGTACATGAAACACACGATATGATGTATCCGATGCTCCCGAGGGGGATAACATCTCAATGTAGGGATCCATATAGTACCAATCCGTAATAATATCGTGACAGCATCAAATAAGGTAATCTAGAGCAGGAATATAATCCTAAACAAGTTATAAAATGATCAGAGAATGTACTCGCCTGGTATCTGAATATCTGTGAGAATATACTGCCCGAAATGAGGTATCTGACTCCTATTTAGAGCAATACAAGTCAAGACATATAAAGGGGATGATAGATGAAATGTACAATGCATCTGCATGCCGTCTAGGTCAAACTAGACTAAAGTCAACACTTGGTCAACTCTAGTCAACCACACTAGTCAAACTAGGTCAACTAGGCCACTCCTAACCCAATCAAGTCTCGCTAAGCCTAACCAATCTAGACTAGAAACCAAATACAAGCACAAGCCAAACCAAGCTAAGTTAATCACACACAACATTTATATGGAGAGATAAGGGGTGAGTGAACATGTAGGAAAAGGGCCATGTACAATATGCATCAATGTGAACTAGTGTCATAGTGATAGTGTCAACATAGTATCATAGCAATGTGTAGAGACATTGTGTAAGGGGTACATGAGGTAAGTATAGGATTTATGTTAACATAGAACACTGCAACACCTTACATACAACTTGCATTTTACCTTCATTCATTCATGTATTCATACTATACATCTATACATTCATTCATACATGCTTATATTGCCTGTATACCAAAATCTTATATTATAACTTAGGCTAATATAATACATACTTACATACATGCCTACATATATTCATACATGTATGCATACATTAATATATGCATCATGCCTTCATATATGCATACATACATATCATACTCATCAACATACATCATTCATACATATCAATACAAGTATTCATAAAGAGGGAAGGAAGAATGCAAGGAAAAAGGAAACAGGGAACATAAAACAGAGATGTGCAATGCATCTAACACCTCATATTTCACATCATGCATTATTTTTCACTTAGTTGCATTACATAAGGATACTTGCATATCACTATATCTTGTATTACCCTATATATTACATGCATTGCATTATATACTCATGATCATAGATCATTTGACACTCAATTTATACTCAGTTAAAACATATTTCAGGTTTACATGAATATACAATACATTCTCAGTTAAAAGAACTCAGGTTCATACCAATCAATCTCAGGAATTGGGAAAACGGTGGACTGAAATCTCAGATTTCAAATTTTGTGTGTGTGTGTATTGGAGAAGACAATGCTCCTCAATTTAGTATATCAATCACAGATCCTTAATCCAGTGTATAGAGTAATGTGGGTGTGTATGTGATATATTTATATCAGTTTTACAGTGTAATGTGATCTCAGGAACAATGCAAAACAATTTCGAAAACCCTTAATCCCATACTAGCATGAACCCCCATCATGTACATTAACTCATTCATACATAGGTGAATCGATCATTGAAATTTTATCATTGAAAACAGTTTAAATACAAGTAATTCTCAGATTTTCCATTTAAGGGTTCTCAGGAAACAGTTTTAACATAAGGGGAATAAAGTATCAGGTTAATCAGTCCAAATCAAAATTTGAAAACCCATACATTTAGCCAAAATGAAATCCCAACATGCAACTTAACTCAAGTCTGTAAAACACAATTAATTCTCAGAATATTCAGTGAATGCATAAACAGTGTATCAGTTTTTTCAAGTTTAATCATGAAATCTATTTTGTTGACAGTTCACAATATATCCAAAACCTTTAAATCAAATGCTAATTTAATTCCTAATACATAACTTAACCCAGGTACATATATGTGAACCAATCATTAAAGCACATTTCAATCCTCAGAAAAATTAGTGTACTAACAGTATCAAGAAGTTAAAGGAATTCGAACCAAATTACCAAATTCAAACTCAAAACCCAATTAAACCTTCAATTCTAGTGTGCAGCCATAAAAGCATAATTAAACATGCAATTGGGATGAGCTCGTGTCCATAAAGTTGGACACGAAGTGTCCTAAACAAAACAAACACTGCACAGAGCACTCGAGTGCACTGTCTCGTGCGGTCAGTCCCCAAAGGATTGGACACGACATGAAGCATATGACACCTCGTGCACTTTGACACGGGTAGCCCAACAATAGGGCTACCAGGTCGACACAACACGACGTGTCCTCGTTGTTTCTATATGCGACACGAAGGCCGTGTCAAAGGCCGCAGCTCGCGCGCGTGCGTGACAGTACAATTCCGTGCAGGTGGGTTTTCTCCCAATATACTCGATAATATTACCTAAAATTTTGTCAGTGTATTGTCAGACACTTGGCCTAGGTGTCCACAATATTTGTGTCCATACGTGCTGTGTCGTGTCCGCTACAATGCCCGAGCAGCAGGATACTGTGTGCAGCCTGCTGCGTGCGTATTCGTGTCCTTGTACTGACACGACACGACACTAAACCCAACTCAGTGCAACACAAAATTAAACACGACACATAGCACTACAAATTCAATCAATTACATTTTAAAAATAGTGAAATAATTATGAGTGTGGTATTTCATCAAACACTTGCACATACACAATGACACGTGTCCGATACGGACACCAAATGGACACAATTTTCAACCAAATTCTAGGGACAGCTAGGGGACACCTAGATCTAGCCTATTATACAAAAAAAATAGAATATTAGCACAATTTGAGGAGTTTTACCTATAGGTGGAAATAGCAAGAAAAGCTTCAAATGGGGGGTGTTCTTCTTGATAGCCAAATGCTCCAAATTAATCTCAAACTGAAATAGCTCTCCAGTAATATTCCATAAACATCATTTAGAACCCAATGCAAAAGACTAGGATGAAAAAGGAGGATAAATGAATAAAATAGGAATTTTGAAGAAGGGAACAAACCTTGGTTTTTGACAAATAGAGAAATAATACAAAAGAGGCAAGAACAATAGGAAGAGGGATTTTATAGGGTTGGGAATCCCTAGGTGGCTGGTCATAAAGGATAAAATTAGGGTTAGGGTTTCAAGTCATGGGCCATGGGCCAAGTTGCACTAGTCATGGAACCAATTTCTAAGTCTCAAGCCTATGGACCAAATCACCAATCCTCCTATTTCAAACTTGATCCTAAGTGACCTAACTTGAGTTAACTTAAGTTAGAATTGGGTCTCACCATGCTAATCAAGTCACCACAACCAGGGTCAACATCTAGGTTAGTCTCTTAAGTCACAACTAATAAAAGTCAAATTTAACAACCATCAATCCAATAATTAATCAAATAATTCTAATAAATCAAAATAACCAAATTACCCTTAGGCTAAAAAGGATAAATAAATATTCCAATCACATGGTTAGGCTCTAGGGCAGACAGTCTTTAGGGTTTCACTAGCTGCACATCAAAATCACAAGTCATGATTTTTAAATAGTTTTAAAATGATTAAAAATCACCAAAAATTATATTATTATTGAAATATCATAAATAAATAATTAAAACACATAATTTCAAAATTATCTTCATTTAGAAAACTGGGTGTTATAATCAAAAAAGACTCTCAGCCTAAATCGAAGCGGGAAAAACGAGTCTATCAGAATGGAGACAGACAAATATATCTCACTGATATGACGAGACATCTATCCTTATCCTGTTATGTTCATGCCAGCTATCCTCAAAATATTGCATGAGATCTGACTCCTTTTTAACAGGTCAGGGTTGGAAGGATATGCCACAGACTAGGTCCCCAAAATAGGGACATATTCCTCAGTTCGTCGGAGAGGAATAACACCCACTTGAGAGGCCTAAAACCGAACTGCGTGCCACCTGAGGATTCATCTCTGATGATTCCAGTTAGGATACCTTTCTTCATAACATGTTTGCTAAAGCTGAAGGAAAGTATCCGGCTCAAAATATACGGTTGACAGGTTTGATGAATCTAAATATCAAATGCTGGAACCGGTATTCAGCCTAGGCTCTGAACAACTTTAGAGATGACCTGCTTGATTTAGAGCTTTATGAACCCATTTGGGCCACTTTCTGCGGCATTCACATCAATTTTAATTTGTTTTTGGCCTTGGTAGAAAGATACAATAATAGGACGGGCACTCTTGTGACCCCTCGGGGAGAGATAGGCTTCGCCCTCCACGAAATGCAATACATCTATCTTCCAATGGGTGAAAACCCATATGAAGAGTATGTGCAAAAAAATGAAGAGTTGGATACTTTAGCTGAGAAAAACCCGAGAATGGTAGCAGTCTTTGAAGAATTGTTATGCCACTTAATGATCTGTACCCTTCTATACAAGAGTCACGCAAAGGGGACGTTTTATTTATCCAAGTGGCTGGTATATCTATTCTTGGGCCACGTCCAAGAGGTTAAGGTGCAAGAACACCTAGATTGTGAGCCTCGGTTTTTTGAACCATTTGACCTTAGTACTATCTAGAAGTTGATCGAAGGGTCAAAGCATGTAGACCATGGGCTGACAGAGGATTGGCGTGAATTTAACGCTAGCACTCCCATTGAGACTTATTTTAGACAAGGTGGCAGACCGATGTCTCGAGAAGCGACTCTTGCGGGCTTTCTCTCCTTGTGGCTGCGAAGGCTCGTGGTTCCCGGAGCCAGTACTGTTGATAGGATGCACCGAGGTGTACTATTTGTCACTGTGTATTTAGTATATGGGCACAAGATGGACATTCTTTTTGCGATGACTTGTCGGTTGAATGCAGGGCTTCACTCCTTCACAAATACAATGATGTCAGATCCCAGCACTCGAGACGATTTTCTTCGTACTGAGATGCCATATACTTATTTGTTCGATTGGTTGTTACTACACAATCCCATTCTGATGTATCCAGCTCTAGGTGTCGTAGGAGGGGACTTCATCAGACGTGATGCCATATCTCGATGGAAAGTAAACACCCTTATTGATTGTCGAAAGACATTGAATATGAGTTCTGAATGGAGGTTCTACTACGTTCCTCCACCTCTTAGAACCGAGAATCTTGCTATTCTGCTCATGAACTTATAGCCTATGGGTGCTCGTCCATCTCTAGCTGCTTTCATGTGGTTGAAGATGATCAGACCCTCTCACCTAGTATATCGGTTCGGGGGTGAGTGTTATCTGGAGCCGTGTTTGCCTAGACAATCTGCTCGCCAATTTGGCTATGATCAAATGCACGTCGAAAATGAAACCACCTGCCTAAAATCCTCTGGCAATTTGATCGATGGTACTAGAGGATGGAGGTATTATATTGCCCGGGGCACTAAGGCTACATTCCCAATGCCCTCTGCTACTCTTGAAGTGGGCATACGCGAACTTCTATACTTCGGCCAATACTTTCTTCGAAGGCTTCACTTTATTAGATAGTTTCGTCAGTATTAGACAGTCGAGATCAGGAGTCAAGACCACCAAGAAATTCAGAGAGGCTGAGGAGAATGCTCCTGCTGATGAGCCTCTAGAAGCTACACTTGTTGGCCTCCTTGATGAAGTGAATGATCTGCTAGATATCTCCTTCAAGAAGCGAAAAAAGAAATCTCCTGCAAAAAGGGCTAGCAAAAGACAAAAAGTTGGCGAATCATCTACCCAATCCACCCTAGCTGAACCTCCTTCTCCCCCTAAGGCTCGGGGGAAGAAAAATAAAGAGGTAGTTATTGTCACTGAACTGCCCACGGCGAGGACACGATCCAAACACGACAGATGGAATCGGGACTATCCTCTGGGGGAACGGCGACAACCCCTTCTCCAATTCCAAAAGACAGTAGAGTTGCTACTAAAGGAGCTGGTAGAGGGCCAGATGTACATGACGACCTTTTTGAAATTGAGGTATCACCTCCAGTACCGCTCCAACACAAGACAAGGAGAAAATTGTTGGACCAGAGCTGTGCAGCAAGAAATTGCACCTTCGTCGACTCTATCTGTGCCGGAGCAGTCTTCTGCTCAACCAGATCCACTATCTCCAAAAGGTAATACTTTTATCCTTTCAGTTTAATAAGAGCTCAACCATTAGGCATTCGTATTGATATACATATTTTCTATTTGTAGTGGTCCCAACAATTAGTACTCCGGCTCCAGCTGCTGCATCGGATACTCCTTCGGTTCCTGTTTCTGGACCAGTATTCGTAAAGATTACCATTCTAGTAACTACACTTGCTACGACAGGAATAATGTTATCGTCCCCTACTGATGATATTCCAGAGGTCATGGTTCTTAAAGAAATGTTGGTCTCCGAAAACGTTATCTCGGATATGCCATCTACCACTACTGTCCAAACTTCTTCCCTCTTTCGAGAAGATAAAGAGATGATAGAAGCGTTAGACGACTATGATTTTGGTGATGAACTAGAGGAGGACATTATTGATGCTGCTTCTGAAGACCAAACAGTGATCCAAGAGGACCAAAACTTGGCAGCCAAGGGTGGCCAAATTACGGTTGAGGATGAAGAGCACCCTGTTGAAGATGAGGGCTGCTAGAGCCCTAAAGATGACAACCAGAATCTCAATGAACCGCAAGGTGATAAGAACTTTGATGTTGATATTGAAGGCAATGAAAGCCCTAATAATGACCTGGATAAAGGTCTAAAAAATGTTGAGGATGATAAAAACCATAAAATTGATGTTGAGGGGATTCAGACCCTAATTGAGCATGTCTTTGAAACGGAAGGGGCAGAGATAGCATCCCCAGGTGGCCAGGTCAAATCAGGAGCCGAAAAAAGCTACTTCATGTCAGGCGGTTCGGAGGCTGGAAGCAGCCAATCGGCCGTCTCTGAGAACACCATGTCGAGGCCCATTATAGAACGAGACACTACGCCTCACGAGACTCCGTATGTGTTGCCGGACTCAGGTAAAATTTTGACATTATTTACTATTGCCCCTTTTATGTTATATGATATAATAACAATGCTTTTTGATTACAGAAGTTCTTGTAGGGATCATTGTTGTAGCCCCGTTGACATCTACGACTTTCAGTATCAGCTCTACTATGGCTTCCCTGGACATGGGGACTCATGTTGCGGAAGGAAGCTCTTCAAGGATGCCTGCACCAAAATTTCCTGGTACACAATCTGCGATTCCTCCATCTTTTGTAGAAGGGGGAGTTGCTGCTGAAGTGGCGACACCTGGCGTATCGGCGATGACAAATAGCATCGTCGAGACTTATATAAGCGCCTTCTTTACCTCTTTGAATACTCTGGTTCAGATGGCCTTGGAGAAAAGCTACCCTTACGAGTTAGTAAGAAAAACTGCTTCTTTTGCAATTGAAGCCATTCGTGCTCTCAGTGATATTGTGAGGGTCAGCGACTTGGAGCACATCTTGGACGAGCTGGAGGAGCCTATTAATCTTACCAGGATCTGACGAGAGACAATATTCGAAAACTGGTAGATGCAGAATGTGAGGCAATGGCTTGTGAATATGAAGCACGACAAAACTGGTGAGCTAGAGTCAAACATCATCAAAGCTACTACTTCTATTGAACTTTACAAGGCTGAGGTAGCTAAAAAAGAGAAGGAAGCAGCTGAGGGTCAAGCTCGCCTTCAAGAGCTGGAAGCTGAAATGGCTAGACTTCATGCAACAGTTACAACAACAAAGAAGCGTGAAGAAGAAGTGCTGGGATTATTTCAAGCTACCTCAAGTCGTCTGGATGAACTGATGAGGCAACGAGATGAATTTTTCCGAGTTCAGGGTACAGAAATTGAACGCCAAGTTACCTCATTACAACCTTTTGAACCAGAGATTCAGAGAAACTTGGCCAGATCGAGAGTGGTTTCCACCATGGCAGAACGAGCTGAATCTTTGAAGAAGCTGATTATTGATCTTAGTACTCAGCCTTCAAAGTAAAGTTATCCAATTGTAATAACTTTTTGTTTTGATGAATGTAATGATTTTCTGTATTCACATGATATTAAATAAAAAATAATGATCTTTTTGTGACTTTATTATTTATTATGTATCTTTTTTAAATACAAGCAATAGATAGGATTAAGACATATGTTCAGAGGTCCTGGATGTGACATATCTCTTAAAAATAACAACACTCATTATATCTGTTCAGAGGTAATATAGACATGACAGAATATAATTTCATAATATTGTCATTTCTAGGATGACATCATCAGAGGTTGTAGAAGCTTGAAAAATATAAGACTATGTATCCCACATGAAGAAGACAAAAAAAGCTATGCGCCTACATAACTAAAAGGGGGCTATGTGCCCACAGAACCAAAAGGAGTCTATGCGCCCACATGATCGATGACGGGCTATGCGCCCACATGATCGAAGAGGAGCTATATGCCTATATTGTTTTCATACAGATCAAATATTGTGCGCCCAAGGCAGCAGATCCCTATGACTTAGTCAACATCCACGATAAATCGTGAACCAAAGTATGCGGCCACGTCAGTCTCCACGAGCAGTTGCGTACCGAAGCATGCGACCACGTCAACCCACGATCTACCCACGATCAGCCAGTGTCCATACACCTACACCCTATGCGCCCAAAGGGGTGTTATGCGCCTACAGTAAAATTAGTATATTTTCCACCTGTGGGCGCATAAACAGTCGTTTCAGTGTAAAACGACTATAAATAGGGGTCTCATACCACTTCAAAAACAGACAGAACGGAGAGCATTTCAAGAGCCAAATTGCTGCCCTTCTTGCTAGTAAGCCGAGAGTTAGTAATTTTCTTAGGTTTTCTCCCACTTTTGTAATAAGAGTGTCAACGGAGTAAAGGAACAACTGCCGCTCGATCTCCATCGTCCCATTCTCTAGAATTCTTTTTTTACTCGAGGATCTTCAGCGCAGGATCTCTCAGGCGCACTCGATTTATGGTGCCTTGCGCCAATAAGAAAAGACATCGTTTCTTCTTCTTTTTTGTGTGTCCACAAAAATGGCGACTCTGCTGGGACTACCTTTTCCTCTGACGAGAAGGTGGTGATGCAATCCGATATCGATAAAGTGGAGAGAACTCAGAAGATGTTGATCATGAAGTTCGATCAGCAGGCGTTCGAAGAGATGCTCTTGAGGGACGGCTCTACTCCCTCAAAATTAGTGAAGCCAAACAAGTCTCGCAAGACTTGGCTTTCGAAGGCTTGTGGTGCATATCCTGCCAGTGTCGTGGAAGATATGCAACCGAAGAACTCTGTCACGTGGGCGCATAGGCCTTCCACATGGGCACATGGAGCTCCCTTGTGGGTGCATAGCTCTGTCACAGTGGCTCCTGATACGAAGAAGGCGCATACCGTTTCGGGCTCTACTAGCCCAGCGACTTCCCTCTTGTGCAACCAACAATAGAGTTTTAACACTCGAAACTTCGTAAAGGAAAATACTACGATGCCAAGAATTGAATTGATGACGCTCTGGACAAACTCAGCGAGGCTCAGAAACGAAGAAGGCAAAACTGGAAGAAAATAATATTGTTTTCCAAAGCATACACCCAGAGTCATGCGCCCAAGGCAGTATGTGGGTGCATAAATCTAGCCAGAGGACTTCTGTCATCGATATGCTATGCGCCCAGGGCCATGCGCCCAGGCTCTGATGACCCATTCTATGCGCTCACATCCAGGAGGGCCAGGCATGCTGCCAGGACTTCAAGAAATCATGCGCCCAAGGACATGCTCCAGGGTCTATGTGCCTACAGTAAAAAGGCCGACCCCACCACGTATAGCATAGGGCTGTCTTCAAGGTTATTACGGAACTTAGGTGTGGGGGTTGCCCCTACACATGAACTAAGTCTGGATGCGCCAACTCCCCTTACAAACCCATATGCAAAGCTCGGCGATACATGTGACATGGGTTTTAAGGCAAAACTCCCTTCCGCTGATTTATACAACATGATAAATCATAAGCGTAAAGCGAGGGAGGATACTGCAATTCATGGCGTACATCCGTGCACCAGTATTGTCATCAACTGTTGCTGCTCCAAAGCAACAAAAGTTCCTCAGAGGCAGTCCGTGTTTCGACGACTGCATCGTTCTGATGATTAAAAGTCGCTATGTGTTTCATCCAACATGGCTTCATGGGGTCCTCCTTACGGAGCCCTAATCAAAGAAGGTAGACCTCTAACCCAACTTTTTCTCTCAGTTCTGCGAACAGAAGAAGAAGAAGTCTACCAACAGATAGCCAGCGATCTGTTACATCTGAAGGAGTCTATATGGGTACTAGGTCAAGGACGAGATTTCGTATAGATGACGAGGACTCCCAAGCTGGGACGATGATCCTTCAGTTGGGTCTAGTATTCCCTCAAAATCTGAAGCAGACGACCTTCACACCGGGGGCAGCCTTCCAGATGACGATGATCTCTTCGAGTCTGACGGTGACTATCTACCTCCCCTGCCTAAAGACGAGGGTCATTTCAACTCAGAGACAAACAACATCAGCACCAGTTGTACTTTCTCTTCTATTCATCCTCTTATGTTATCTACGTACATGGCGGATGGAGAGAGACCTGAAGAAGCCAATTGTCAGACCAACAGGCGGCTAGAGAGTCTTGAAACGGCATTTGCCAAGATCACTGATATGCTTATCAGTATCATGGCAGTCCAAAATACTGGGGCTATTCCTCCACCTCAACCGAACATCTCAGCACACGTTAGTCCTGCTCATAGCAACAACCCTCCTTCACTACAAAAGGAGTATCATTCCGTTGTGCCTCCTCCAAATCTCGTAAACATTGGGGGTGGTCCTTCGCCAACGACGCCTGACAACCGTACAAAAGCCGTTTCTCAACATCTGCTCAATCAGCAGGATACAATTAATTCTCTTGTTGCCCGCCTCGATACCATCTCACACAAAGACGAGCTTCAAAAAATGGGGATATCTCAACCTTATCCTCCTGAATAGAAGAATGCTACTTGTCCTCCTAACTACAAGCCACTGACGCTAAATTCATTTGACGTGATGACTTCTCCTCGCCAACACATGCCATACTTTATCACGCAGACTCAACACTTACAAAGGGACGATCCGTTCTTGTCAAAGCTATTTATTAGCACCTTACAGTGGATAGCTTTTGAATGGTTCTACAGTCTGCTTGACGGTTGTATTAATTCCTTTAAAGACTTGGAGAGGTTATTCCTCAACAGGTTTTATGAGAGTGGCATACATGTTAGTATGTCCACCCTCATCGAGACCAAACAAAGGAGGACTGAGTCTGTTATTGCTTTCATCGAACGCTTCAGGCAGCTAGCATTGAAGATGCCCTTCGGTATACCAGACTCAGAACTTATGGATACTTATCGACATAACTTTCTTCCTACAGTAAAGTTCTGTCTGAATATACATAAGTATGATACTTGGCCTGCTTTCATCGGGGCTGCTGATGTTGCTGAAAATGACGTCCCTAATATGGAATTACTGGG
The DNA here is from genome assembly GCA_029216955.1 of Iris pallida. NCBI lineage: Eukaryota > Viridiplantae > Streptophyta > Magnoliopsida > Asparagales > Iridaceae > Iris > Iris pallida. The sequence continues at coordinate 14,458,256 of JANAVB010019799.1, forward strand.
GTTGAAGACACCCAAATCTGAAGAAAAAAGCAAGCACCCCCAAACTATCCCCGTCCGTGGGGGTAAAGGTAAAGAAGTCTTAAAGGTCGACACTTCCAAGGGAGCTTCCAATTCTAAGGGCGCTCCTAACAAACCCAAGGAGACTTTCTCCTTTAAGAAAGATGACGTTATTTCCATTTTTTACACATTGATGGAGGGTAATAAACTGACATTGCCTCCACTACGACGTCCTACGGAGGCGAACCAACTCAACGATCCCAAGTACTATCTTTATCATCAGTATGTGCACTACTCTACCAAGGATTGCATCATCCTGAAGATGAAGATACAACAACTTATCGACAACTAAGTGATCAACCTCGAAGCTGAAGACAAGTTCGTATCTTCTAACATGATCTCTTTTAAATTTAGGGACTTTTCTCCCACAGAAGTCCCAGACGGCGTAGTCCCAATCCCCAAGGCAGTAATGGAAATCATTAACCTGCCGCCAGCTCGTAACTCAACGTTGGTGCCACTCACAACAGAACGTGGTGAGATCGTGTGGGTCCATCCAGACCATGAGCAAGAAATAACGCAGGGGGTGGTGTCTTCCAAAGTAAAGAGGGGCACCTCGGGCCTCTCTTCTGGATACGAAACTTCCTTCTAATAGCTCTCATCACCGTCCCGTGGGCGACCTAACAGAAAATACAAATCATGCCATATGGTGTCTTCTCCCATTTACGAAGTTTTATCTGACGAGACGCGATCTGGGACGACCTACCTATGGACTTATGACCCCATACAAGAAGATACAGTACCTTCTCAAGCTTTTGCTGCCCCCACAAGTTCAGAAGCTGGTCCATCTAAATCTTCAACTACCGAAAAAGCTAAGCAGAAGGAGACGCGATTTGACAAGTCTCTGAAGGCACCAACTCCTGAAGGCATGGATTGGCCTTACAACTTTGACATACTGGCACAGCTGGCAAATACAACTGTCAGGTTGTCTTTGTTCGACCTATTGCGACTCTCCAAAGAGACGCGAAAAGCCTTAAGTAAGGCATTACTACATGCTGACTCTTATCTCACTGAAGTCAAAGCCCTCGCTGAAGATCCCGTCTCCTGTCCTCACTGTCACAGCACTATGGAAGTGGTGCCCAACATTACCTTTTTACAAGAGGACATGCTACTCAAAAACAATTGTCTTGATAGACCTCTATACTATATAGGATATATCAGGGCGATTAAGGTGGATCGGATTTATATCGATCCAGGTTCCTCCCTCAGCATCATTCCTAGAAGTTTACTCCAAATTCTAGCGATCCCTCTGCACAAGCTGTCTGCAACCAATACAACTATCATGGCTTTCAATGCTGGAAGAAGCCACCCGCTGGGCAAGATCCGTCACAAGTGCCAGATTGGTGATCTCCGAATAGAGATTTCTTGCTATATAGTCGACGCCAATGTGTCCTACAACGTCTTGTTAGGACGTCCATGGATACACGAGAACATGATCGTTCCTTCTACCCTTCACCAGTACTTCAAGTACGTCAACAATGATGGTATCGTAAAGACAGAGTTTGTCGATGTCGATCCTTTTAAAGGTATTGAAGCCTATTATGGAGATTCAGTACTTTACCAATCTTAGCCATCCAAGGATGACGATAACGAAGCTGGCGATGAAGCTGAAGTGAGTTCATCCGCCAGTGATGGTCCTCTGGTTATCCGAGTCAAAGGACGTACTACTCCAAAAAGTACTCCAAAGCCTCTCATAATCTGGGTCAAAAAGAAGAATCCTGATAAGGTTAAACCATTGACCATCACTCTCCGTAAAATAACTCGGGTGGAACCTGCTGAAGTCCGTCCTGCCAATCCTGAAAAGTTACCCTATATGGTGAACTTGGCCAAGTCTGTGGCTCCTATTCCAGACAATGATCCCCTCAATGAGTATATCAATACTCAAAATAATGTACCATCAGTGGATGATGTTATTCCTGAAGAAGAACTTGCATATTTTCTAAGTAAAGGTTTATCTTTGACTTACTCCGATGTCTACCAATATGTAAACCAGTACATAGATATGATATACGCCCTAGAGCATGGTATAGGACCACATCTCTGCATGCCAGTCACGATGCCTCGTCTGCGGGAAAAAGTCTGGCCAGAAGATATCCACTACTTCATCGTTCCAGCTAGAAAAAAAGGATAAAAATTGATCATCTTCGGTCAAATAATTGGCGAAAGAAAGTTCGTTCTGGACTCTACTTCTCCCAACCACAATACTGAAGCTGACTATGATTCTGGAAAAATACAACTTTACCGATATAGTTGGCATGCCCAGAATATCATCCAGAACATGGGATATGATATAAAAATGACCAGGGACTAAACTACGATCAGGGGCGACGATTGCCAATACGTCACTTTGCTCCTCCCGGCAAACCCAAGAACTATTATCAACAAAACGGTGTTGGTTTGGGTTGCGTTACATCTCCAACAACTCCTGAAGGATCAAACGTCGAAGTGGATCGTTATTCTCATTCTTCTGATTCCTGCCTCTGGGATTCAGATTCCAGCATTGGAGACATGTTCAAAGCAACTTTGTCCGTCAACATGGTGTCAGTTGACCAAATTACAGACGATATCCAATCAATCGAGCTTGAACAATAGGCTCAAAAGATGGATACTAGGCGGTAGTTACATTTTGAACAACAAGAACCACCTACTGAAGATGAAGTCCTCCAAGTTAATTTAAGGAGATGAATCATCTCTTAAACCAATCTTCATCAGCAAAAGTCTGTCTGGCGAAGAACGTCAATCTCTTATACATCTTATAAGAGAATATATTGGCATCTTTACGTAGAGCTATAAAGACATGCCAGGCTTAGACCCTAAAGTTGCTATGTACCGCCTAAATATCTCATCTAAAGCAAAGCCAGTGAAGCAGCACCAATGACGGTTCCGACAAGATATCATGGAGGCTATCGAGAGTGAAGTCAAGAAGCTTATTTCAAGTGGTTTCATTCGCGAAGAACAACACCCTGGCTGGGTCGCTAGTATTGTTCCAGTTATGAAAAAGAATGGTAAAGTTTGAGTCTGTAACGATTACGTAATTTGAACTCTATATGCCCGAAAGATGAGTTCCCTCTACCGATCACCGACGTAATGATCGATAATACTTGCAGCTTCGAGCGGATGTCCTTCATGGATGGATTCTCAGGCTACAACCAGATCAAGATGTTCCCCGATGATGAGAAATACACATCTTTTCGAACACCGTTGGGGGTATACTGCTATACGGTGATGTCCTTCGGATTGAAAAATGCAGGGATGACATACCAGTGAGCTATGAACACAATTTTTTGCGACTATTTGCGTAAAATAGTGGAATACTATGTAGACGAGATCGCAGTTAGAAGTCGTCTCAAGGGCAACCACCTCCAAAATTTGAGAACGGTGTTCGAACTAATGCGTGCACAACAACTCAAGATGAATCTAACCAAGTCTTTTTTGGAAGTCTCTAGCAGCAAGTTCTTTGGTTTTGTTATCACTTCAAAGGGTATACATCTTGACCCGATGAAAGTGAAATCTATTCTCGATATACGTCCCCCAAGAAATCTCAAAGAGCTACACGGACTTCAAGGAAGGCTGGCCTACATCAGACGATTTATTTTAAATCTTTCTGGAAGGTGTCAACCGTTTTCTTAGCTGATGAAAAAAGAAGTATCTTTCTTCTGGACTGAACAATGTCAACACGCATTTGACGACATCAAGAAGTATCTCACAAGCCCCCCAGTGTTGGTGGCTCTAATAATGGAAAAGCCTTTCTTATTATATGTCCGTGCTATGGATCATTCCCTTGGTGCCCTATTAGCTGAGAAGAATGAAGGCGGCCATGAACAGGCAATCTAGTACCTCAGCCGTACGATGGTGGGTACCGAGCACAGATACACACCTGTGGAAAACGAATGTCTCGTACTGGTATTTGCTATCTAGAAGACACGTCACTATGTGTCTAGGCAGACTATCCACATTATATCTAAAGTCAATCCTTTCAGAATACTCATGACTAAACTGGGTTCTCTTAATTCCCGTTTAACTACATAAAAATGCTGTTGACTCCATACGATATGCTGTTCGTCCCTCAGAAGGAAGTAAAAGGCCAAGCATTAGCTGATTTCTTAGCAACTCATCCGGTGCCAAAATCTTCCAAACTCTACAATGAAATCCCGGATGAAGTAGTGGAGTCTAACACCGCAACTGAGGAAATCCCTATTTGGCAAATGTTCTCTGACGGTGCATAACCTAAAGGAAATATCATGGTCGGAGTAGGCATCGTACATGTGTCACCCGACCATCTGGTTATACATCGTGCATATTCTCTTGTGGAGCCTTGTACTAACAACGTGGACGAATATAATGCCCTACTGATCGGCCTCAACTGAAAAAACAACTGAGAGTTGATTATCTTGAAGCTTACGACGATTCTAAGCTAATAGTTAGTCAGGTACGAGGGAATTATGAAGTTTGTCACGAAGATCTCATCCCATATCACAAAGCGACAATCGAATTGGCTTCTACTTTTGCTAGATTTTTTATCGAGCAGATGCCTCGATTACAAAATATAGAAGCAGATGCTTTAGCCGGTCTTGCTGCTTCCTTGAACGTCCCTACCAATACTCAGCATTCGATCATAGTGTCTGGTCGAGCGCTATTCTGTATGAAAGATGCCTTGCATATTCATCATAGTTACGCAACAGAAACAAAAGTCGACATTAAGGACTAGAGATTTCCTTTCATGTTGCGCCTGATAAGGAGGCTTTTGGTGTGGATCGGTCCCATTGGTCGAAGAAATTATCGCTACTCTATACGTTACTGTTCGAAACCGATCCTTGCTCTGATCTACGCCATTTACGGAATCCTTCCTGGGGATCCAAAGGAAGCAGTGTCTGTCCAAAGGCGATCCCTCAGATTTTACTATGATACAGCTATCAAAATGCTGTACCGATACTCCAACGACGGGCTACTGTTACGATGTTTATCAGACACAAAAGCCAAATATGTACTCCATAAGGCTCACGACAAAATTTGTGGTGCACATCTACCAGGCCCTAAATTACAAGATCGCCTCAGACGAATGGGTTATTATTATCCCACGATGATAGCAGATGCTGTTGAATATGCAAAAAAAGTGTAGGGCTTGTCAGTTTTATACCGACTTCATTCATCAACCTTCAGAGTTTCTACACCCGACAACGGCATCTTGGCCTTTTAAAGCCTGGGGTATGGACGTCATAGGCCCAATCAGCCTGTCATACTCCAGAGGACATCAGTTTATCCTAGCTATAACTGATTACTTCTCTAAATGGGCTGAAGCTATACCTCTCACCGAAGTAAAGACGTCGAACATGATCAGCTTCATCAAACATCACATTATCTACCGCTTCAGCCTACCTTGCAGGATCATCCATGATAATGGTTCATAATTCACGAGCCATGCATTCTATCGGTTCTGCGATAAGAATCAAATTCAGAATGTAGCCTCTACTGCTTACAATCCAGCGGCTAATGGGTTAGCAGAAGCCTTTAACAAGACTATCATCAAACTTCTCAAGAAGTTCATGTCTTCAAACAAGCACGATTGGAATGAGAAGCTCGACGAATGTCTCTTGGCCTATCGTATAATGGTTCGAACTCCAATGGGCAGTACGCCATTCTCTTTGGTTTAATGGGAGTGAAGCAGTTCTTCCTTCACAAATTTAGATTCTCTCTCTTCGAGTAGCCTTAGCCAGTGAGTTGACTGTCGAAAAAAGTTACCGTCTGCGACTATAAGAGCTGGAAGTGCTAGACGAAAAATGCTTATTAGCTCAACATCGTATTGAGCTATACCAAGCACGCCTTTCCAGAGCCTTTAATAAAAAGGCGAAGGAAAGAATCTTTCAAGTTGGTGACCTGGTCTTACCAGTAAGAAGACCAATGGTCATGACGCATAAGACAATAGAAAAATTCTAGCCTAAATGAGAAGGTCGTTTTGTTATAGAATCAGTGTATTCTAATGGTACGTATCGACTAACCAAGCATGATGGTGACTTGCTCATGATGCCGATCAACGGCAAGTTCCTGAAGAAATATTATGTGTAACCTTCATGAACAGCGTTCACATATACCCTATTTTAGTCATGTAAATGTATATTGTAATATTTATGTGATTCAAAAAAAAACCATCTAACTATTATCCGTATTTCAAGAGTCTTGAATACGCCATGGATAATAGGTCCTTTAAAAAGATTCTCCAGTGGAATTATCTCTGTTTTGGATTCTGTCCAAACTTGGTCTGACGAAAACAAGTCACGTCTATATTACATATGAACCATTTTTCGATAATTATTTCCCCAGTGGGATAATTAAGAAACGTTGTGGCACGTCCATATAACCTCTGAGCAAAGCATTCATCAAAGGTAATCACGTCCATATTACCTTTAAATTATCGACTCCTACCTAATGTTATATATCCGTCCACGTCCATATTACCTCTGGTCAGATATAGAACATTCTCTGCTATTACGTCCATATTACCTCTATTTGCAGCTTATTTCAACTTATTATCTATATTCAAGAACCTTGAATATAAAACGGATAATAAGTCCACATCAAATTCCCCAACGGAATACCCACCAGAAATATCTTTACTATGTCCACGTTACCTCTAGTTATGATATTTCACAAGCTTTATTCATGAATTTTGAAAGCCTAAAGATTTTTTTATTAAAAACGTCTATCAAAAGACGGAGAAAAGAAAAAGATACAAGAGTCTTAACGGCTAAAACAGACAGTTACAAACAAAAGACTTAAGGAATACACAATCGACTGATGCTATCCCTCAAAGCCTTGATTTCAGCTTGAGATTTGACGGTGGCATGACGACGTACTTCTTCTTGCCGAGCAGCTTCATCCTCGAAAGGAATCACCAGCTGAACCTTTAATTGGTCTGAAGTTGTGGCAGTCGCAGCAGCCTGAACCACGTAGTCTTCCTGCTTAAATATGACTGTTCGCATGTCAGCCTCAAGCTAAGCAATCTTTTCGCGAAGTTGTGCATCTGATTATACTTTTCAGCGATCTGGATGGCCAGCTTATTCTTTGAGGCAGTACGAGCCCTACCGGCAACATCAAACTGTTCATACTGATCAGCCAGCTCACTGATCTCTTTAGCCAGCGCCTCCTTCCTCGCCTGAAAAGTAGCTCTCTCCTCCTCAATAGCCGTAATCAGAGCCACGTCCTCCTCAAGAAATAATGATGTTGGGCTTCGCTAACTAACCTCTTGGTGTTTGGCCACTTGATTTTCCAGGTCTGCTATGACCTTCCTTAAAGCATTAGCTCGCTCTTCATAGCCAGCAATGCTTTCAAGAGCTGTTACCTGGCATTTAGCGACAGCCTTCACAGGTCCGAAGGCGGCATTTCGGTTCAAAAATCCAGGAAGCTTTACTTTCAAAATGGAGTAGAAAGCTCTTATGACTTCCTGAGCCATCTCATCATCTTCAGTGGATGTCGTTAGAGATAAAGCTTGATGAGGATCTTCTATACCAGGGAGAGCTACTTGAGAGGAAGCTGAACCTGACAAAAGTAATATACATATTAGTAATAAAAAAAAACTTACTTAAAGAAGGAGTTGTAAGTTCATACCTCATGCCGGCCTAGCATCAACTGGAACTAGGGAAACAAGAGCAGACCCAGGTCGCTCACTATCAACATCAGCCAAAGCAGCATCAGGCTGCTTGCCTTCTACGGTCTCAGCTGGACCTGAAGCAGATTTAATAATGCCCGCCTCAACAGGCCGATCAAGAACCTCTTCAGTAACCGATACCGGTTTACTGGGAGAACTAAGGGTAGCTTCCTGTCTAGCCCCGGTATCTGGAGCAACCTTCGTACTTTGTTCTCTCTCATTGTCTATAACGGAACATACGACGGAAGTCAGCCTCACAAGTTGCACGCAAAATTAAAGTCGAAAAATCTCATCCGAAGAAAAGTACAAGAATGACATACCCAGAGGAGGGTGAGTTGATTGGACTTAATTTTCATCCAAATCCTTCATCATTGCTCCTATCGCTGATATATCCCTCAAAGAAATGTCATAGAAGGGACTGACTTTCTGATCGCCATCATGGTCTGAGCCTTCATCCTGATCATCCCTTTGCTCAAGCCTTACGCCTGAAGAAGACCCACCTTCATCCATCAGTTGAGGACGAGCAGGGGGCGTTGTTGTTATGTCCACCTCTTCAGACGAAGAAGCACCTATCGCGGTCATGACATCAATATCCTGCGCAAAGGACAAACGTAATGGTGAGAAAGCTTCTAACGGTTTGACCGAAACGGCTATGGAGTCTAGGAAGGGATCTACCTCCCGAATGGTAACGGCCCACGATGCCGTTCCACCTCTCCCGGTCTGCCAGGAAGATCTTCTGGGAGGGGGCGAGCCGACGCTCACGTCCGTGACCTTCTTTCTCCCTTGGAAGACCACAACCTTCTTCCTTTTGGACCGTGGAACCAACTTAGTGGAAGATTTCCTCTTGTGAGGAATATCAGGAAGAGGTTCTTTAATATCCTCTTTCTGAGGTGCTGCAACATCATGCTCCTCAAGAGCGACTCTCTGCTGTGGCTGTAAAACCCCTAAAATTCTACTATTTTTTTATATAAATTTGGTAATGATTTTTTTTGTAGTTATACGTCGCGTAGTTGCATTGTACGTCGTGCGCAAAATTTTATTTTTCGTAATTGCTCGACGAGTGCGAATATATGCGAACGTACATATTTTTAGAAAAATATTTTTCTATTTTTATAGTTTCAAAATAATATATAGTAATTATTTTTATTTACTTAAGGTTGTGAAAAGCGTCGCATCGAGATTTCAAAAACATTATTTAATTTTATCATTATAAAAAGGGGTAAGATATAATTTATGTATAAATTAATTTTCAAAATTATTTATTAATTATCTTAAATTTTGTTTGAAGTAGTTCCTATTAATATTTAAATTGATTTTTGAAATTTATTAATATTAATATTTTATTATTCAAAAAGATATTTGAAAATATTTATTATTTTCAAATTTATTATTATTAGTATTTTTGGAAAATATATTTTAAAATTATTGTGGCAATTTAAATCTTTTATTAGATTTTATGGATTTGATTTTAAATAGTTTAAAATTAAGGATAGAATTTATATTTAATTTGAGTTTGATTATCTAGATTTAAATTAATTTAGATTTGGATTTGAATTTATTGAATTGATTTAAATTAATAGATTGAATTATCTAATTGGGTTTAAACTATTCTAATCCTTATCCAACTGGGAATTTCCACATCCTATAAATAGGCAGGTACTCCTCCATAATTTCTACCATCCACGTGCATCGTGTCCATGTTTTCCCTTCCACAACTTATTCTAACTTTTATATATACATGAACCTTTCCCCGTGTCTTCCTCCCTGCCCCCGTCGATTCCTCAGCCATCGCCACTACCACCGTTGACCTCACCACGTCCCGAGGCCCGACCGCCACACCACCACCACCATTTTCGTCTCCAAAACTCCGACACCATCACCAACACAACTACAGTCCAAAACACCACTGTAGCTTCACCACCATCACCCTCCTTCCCGGCTAGACCCAAACCCAATCATCACCATAGCCACCACCACAGTTACTGCTGTGGCAGCCAGCCCCAACTCCACCTCGACAACCATCCCCACCGCTGTCGGCTACCCGCCGCGTTCGACCACCTCATGAAACCCAAAACAAATTTCACTAAATAAAAATACACACACCCTCTCACCTCACCGCGGCCGCCTGCCGGATCCACCGAGCGCCGCCTTCCTGCGCAGCCTCCGACGCCTCTCCCCGACCAAGCCTGGTCGAGACCCTCGCCATCCTCCGTGCATAACCACTGCCACGTTGATCCCCGACAGCCCCATCATCGTCCCTCCGCACGCCGTGGCTAGCCGCCCCTGTCGAGCCAGCGCCGGCGCCGCCCCTTGCTGTCGAGCGCTGTTCAGCCCTCAGATCTGCCTGGATCAACGCCTCCTAGTCGCGCTCAAGCCTCGCCTGACCGATCGAACCCGCCTCGACGCCGTGCCCGACCCATCCGCCGCCCACCGCTCCTTTCCTCTCCGCCTCTCTCCGGTCGACGCCGACCAGCTCCGTCGGCCACGGAACCCCCATGTCCAGTGCCTCGCCGCGCGCGTGCGTCTTCTCCACCGCGCGCGTGCACATCCCCCGACCCTTCCGCAGCCGCTCGCCTCCTTCTGCAGCCGCCTCCTTCCGCGCACCCACCGGCCGACCGCACCCCGACAAACCCTCCGCCTCTTCTCACTCCCTCCACCTCTCCTCCCATACTCTCTCTCTCTCTCCTTTCCTCACTTTCCTGCTTCTCTTTCTTATTGATTTCCTTTTACTTTTTTTTGCTGTCAGGGACAGTTGTGATATGTTATCATTTATTATTATTATTATTATTATTATTATTATTATTATTATTATTATTGTTATTGTATTAAGAATGTATGTACTGTATATGTAAATATATTATTAGTATTTTTGTATTATTATTATTATTATTATTATTATTATTTTAATGTCTACTACTAGTAAAGCAGTAGGTGGACGTTGTTATTATTATTATTATTATCATTATTATTTTATTACTAGTAATTAGTTCAGGAATATTAGGGTTGTGATTATTAGTTTAATTATTTTTATTATTATTATTTTTATTAAGTTATTATTTTTTTAGAATATGTATTATTATTTTTAAAAAGGATAGGGCTATATATGTAATTTCAAATTTGGAGTTTTGACCTAAAATATTTTCCTAGATTTTGTTATATATTTAGTTGAAAAATATTTTTAACTAATAGATTTCTACGAAAAATCCCACCTTTACAACTTAGAGTATTGCCTTAAAACATTTTTATTTTTTCAATTATATATATCTAAAAACTATTTTAGCTAATAAGAAAATATTTTCGAGTATTATAAATAGTTTTCTAAAAATGTATATATTTTTAATTATCAAATTCCTTCGATTATCTTCCTCTTTCGCGATTAGTCCTATTCTCAAACCCTTGCCAATTCTGTACGTACCTTATGTCGAACCTAACTAATTTGACCCTTCTGGACCCAATGGAACTGTACATGCCACCAGCAGAGGTTACCTTGTAAAGTTGTTACACCGAAGTCGTAGTTCGTGTCACTTTGATCATCACAGCAAACCAGGCGTCCTACCAGGCAAGACACCTTGCCATTTGCTGTTTATTTATTTTAGCTCATATTTCATACATTATTCATTATTTTTTTATACAAAATAAACTGTGATACATGGCATAACCTGTTAGAACTTATTGTTTATTTATATTTCCTGCTATGTATTAGTTTTCTTACACATTAAACCTAGATTTAAGGGACCACCTTTGTGTGTTGCATTCATCAGCCTTGACACGTTGTACCACGAAGTTGTGTGTCGCATGTAGAACACGGACGTGCGTGACTGGCTGGCCACCGGTGCGTATAAGCCGTGTGATAGGAATAGCCGCTAATAGAGGTTGCATGCTTAGTTTGGCTTAGCGGTTAATAGAGGTTTTGTGTTGTGGATACAACATAATAGGCATTGGACGGGAAGGACAATTCCTTAGCGTATAGGCTTCGATGTACTTTTTCTTTTGACCTGGAAGTTCCGCTGGAGATATGGGGTTGATGACCCATGATTACTGACGGCCACTGACGTTCTGTAGAATGTTATGCTCTTACTGATTGGGCCTCTGGTGCCCCAAGGGGAGACTACGCCGATCCTATTTTAGCCAGGGCCCATGCGTAGGAAGGATTATTCTTAACTATATTTCACTTAGAACGGTTAGGCTACCTTATCCGTTAGGTAAGAGTACTTTTGGTTTGGGTACTTGTATCTGACCGTGGCTTGGAATAATAACTTGTCGTGGATTAGTTCGTCACATCTTGTCCTTGTTTGGTTGTAGGTGTAGCTTACTACTTCGATGAGAAGGTATTGAACCTTGTTGGGGTCCGGATACCATATTAGATTTATTGCATGGAAAAATACGTCACCGTGAATTAGTTTACCATCTCCTGTCCTTGCTTGGTTGGTGGGATGGTAGGCTACTTCAATAGGTGTGTATTGGACCATGTTATAATTCAATTGACTTATTTATTTGAGCAATATTTATTCAGTTTATATGGCATGATATTATATGTCTTGTTACGTCCCTCTGAGGACCTGGTTATCTCGTCAGGTGTGTGCTCTTGTCTTTCGCAGGTGCTCTAGCTTTAGCCGTGACCATCTCCATTTCTTCGAGGATGATTGCGCTTGGATCGTCTTCGTTTCGCTCGCCAAACTCATTTTTTTTCATGCTTTTTTTCTTATTTTGTTGGTAGTGGATTTGTCTCCGTCCAACATATTGTATTGAGACAATTCACTACCATTATATGATATCTTTTATTCATTTATTTTGTGTGGATGAGATTAGTTATGGTTCTACTGTATTTTACAGCTTATGTATTCATACGAGGTTTCCATATATTATAGTATACTTTGTATGTATACAGCTGGCATGTCTACATTCCTAGTCCTACGTATTTTGGGACTGGGGTATTACAGTGGTGCTGCAGCCGTCTCAGTTGAGGGTGCGACACCTTCCCTTCTGTGACCCCCCGTTGCGCGAGCTTGTTCTATATCGATAAGAGTGGGGACAAGCCTAGTCCCCGATTCTAAAATCTGCTCATGGTCATACCGAGAATGAAGGGTATTAACCTGAATATAGAACTTGGCAGCAGCAAAGAGCATGTGTGTTTCAGGCTTATTTTCTGGCAAGATAAAAATTGCCCTCGTACATCCAGCATTGTAGTAGCCCCATGCACGTGCCCCATCGATCAGGCTTCCTATCGACTGTAGATGAGGGCTGGGGTTGCCCAAAAGAAGCTGGCTGTAGCCGAACTGCGTGCAAAGCGACTCGGCAGATAAGGTTCCAGAAAAGTGTGGTTCCTATTCCTGAGCACCATATGGGAAGGCCTGATGGACTGTAGCCAACGAAAAGCCCCAATAAGAAGGCTAGTAGTGAGTGCTCTCTCATCTACTAGAATGTCTCTTGCACGACCACTACCAGACGGAGGCAACACTCTGAAGAATTCATAATTCTATAGGAAACTCGAAGCCTTTCTACAAATAGGCACCCCTATGATGGTCCAATCTGCATCTTTGAATCTGTGAAGAAAGGTATCTCCCGCCAAAGAGTCTGCCATCAGCCCGACATTTATTAATCTGGGATAGTGCAGCACCAGCCATCCTATCAGATAATGAAAGGGAAATTCAGTTCTGACAAAATCCTTTCTACTATCGGGTGTCACCGCGTTAACAACAAAGTGTCGCAAGCCTCGTTGGATGGCGCAGACCATCGCAGAAAACAGGGCAAGCTGGCATCCAAATGCCAGCTTTACAGACAGAAATATCATACCCCGGCTTATTCTTTCAATAGACCCTGAACCACCAGGAACTACACATTTGCGGAACCATGTCATCAAAAAAGCGGCTAGCACAGCCTTTTCCGACAGCTTGAACTCGACCTGCCTGAAGAAATAATAAATTGGGAAGTTTCCCTCAGGATCATCACTATCTTCAGGGTCTACTGCCCCTTGATCTGTCATCAATTGCTCTATATTAGATTTCGTCGAGGGCTTGCGAGTCGAAAAAGAGACTGGGCCATCTCCTCCTTCTCTGATGAAGATGTAGTTGGTCCAGGCTCTCGTATGGGGAAGGGACCCCTCAGTCTTACCATTCTTTGTGACCTGGTGATAAATGAAGAGGTGACAGAGTAACTCTTTGTACACCTCCATCATCTCAGAGTTCTCTCTCTCTCCAAATCCAGGAGCTCCTCATCACAGGGGACGTATTCTTCGTATGGCTCGGCCCCCAGGAAAGTTTTGATATCGTCTGCATCTTGTGAAGAGCCAGACCCATCTTCCCACCCGGAGTGAAGAAGGTACATGTGTGATAGTTGTACAACTCCACCAATGATATAAACATAGGCCAGTTAACCTTTATGCCATATTGGGTGGCTCTAACGGCATAAAAAGGCCGATAGATTTTAGGGTGGCCTCATAAGTCGAGAGCATCCATTCAGTAAGGTCGCTCCAGAATGGAACAGAGTATCTCCAACCTTCCATCCACAGCTTCCCTCCCGGATACGACTCTTTCTTTGACAATATTAGGTTGGAGAGAGTCTCAGCAGCGTAAGGGTGATGATCAGTCGGGACATCGTTTATTATGGCTCCAGGATACAACCCCCTCATGGAGTAGGACGTAGAGCCCTTGATACACTTGAAAGTGTCCTTCCGGTCACCAGAGTTGAATTGGATCCTGCCAAAAATGACCCCATACAGTTCAAGGGTCAGTTCCCATTTCATTTTCCTCCGCACAGCTAGATCAGTAAATGCTGATAGAGGGTATTAATGCTTCAGTGATGGTAACCATATCCTTTGGTTATTTAACCTGACCACCAGAGGGTCTTCTAGACATATCGCCTCGTCGTCCTCAAATCCTAGGATGTCACCAAACAAGAAGTACGATCTCTTAAAGCTCCGTGCCCCTCCAAGTGTGAACTTCTCATCATTCATCATCTGCTTCAAGAACATTTTATCCTGTTCAAGCATAGCGATCACCCGTACCAAAGGCTGGTCATGGCTGATCTTCACCTGAGTATTTTTGACCATTGCAGTGATGAGGCTTGAATCCAGAGCACGGCGGGTAGAGCCAAGAGCATTCCTACAAAGAACCGGGACAACCATGTCAACTACGAAGACATAAGAAAATGTCAGACTTAGAATCTACAGAAAAAAGAGCTAAGTACTGAGAAATTGTATGCGCCCTGATGTTATGCGCCCAAAGGGGCCTATGGGCGCATAAGTACATGTTTTGTGTGGGCGCATAACACGAAGTGTATGGGCGCATCACACAACCAATTTCTTAGGCGCATAACACAACAAAGTGTATGGGTGCATGCATCTGTGAGCATATAAGACCGCTCACAAAAGAAGTGTTTGCTTTGGGCGCATATCGATGGTTATGCGCCCAAGCAGAGAAAAGTCCGAGCGTCACAAATTAACGCTCGAGACTTCATTTTTTGAGACATCGCCTCACCCAGGATGGGGTCCTGAACCTGATAAGGAGAACTAGCTGCTGCAGCCTTCTTTCCCTTCGCAGACTTCTTGGGAGTCGAAGCAGCCTTGGGAGAGATGATTGCACGAAAGAGAGTAAAGGAAAAAACTGTTTGAAAATTCTGAGGAAAAATAAGAGAGAATGAGCTTTCTCTCTCCTCAAGGCCTATTTATATGCATGAACGGGGAGTTATGCTCCCACATGGCCTATGCGCCCACGTGGTCTATGCACCCACACGAATTATGTGCCTACGCAGAGACAGTCTTTTACAGATTATGCGCCTACTATTTGCTGATACAGATTACGCATAAAACAAGGGACCTTTTCAAATTCCGTTCCAAAATGAGTCTATCGCTTCAGATTTCTAAAAAAGATCTCAACAGCCATATTTTGACAGCCTGGCAAACACCAATGCACCCAAAGGGGTCATTTCTATCATGCTCCCATGAAGCTGGTGGAGATAGTTTTTCCCATGCTTCTTTTAAAGTATTTTGACACTCGTTCGAGTCTCAAAAACTTTGAAGGGGGTCTTGTAGAAGCATGAAAAATACAAGACTATGTATCCCACATGAAGAAGACAAAAATAGCTATGCACCCACATAACTAAAAGGGGGCATGTGCCCACAGAACCAAAGGGAGTCTATGCGCCCACATGGTCAAAGAGGGGCTATGCGCCCACATGATCGAAGAGGTGCTGTGCGCCCATATTATTTTTATACAGATTAAATACTATGCACCCAAGATAGTAGATCCCTACGACTCAGTCAACATCCACGATCAATCGTGTACCAAACCATGCGGCCACGTTAGTCTCCACGAGCAATCATACACCGAAGCATACGGCCACGTCAACCCACGATTTATCCACGATCATCCAGTGTCCATGTGCCTACACCCTATGCGCCTAAAGGGGTGTTATGCGCCCACAGTAAAATCAGTATATTTTCTACCTGTGGGCGCATAAACAGTCGTTTCAGTGCAACTAAAAGCATCACTTTTTTAGTAACCTTATTTCCTTAAATTTTGAATGAGAATCATATGGGCAAATGTTTGCATATTGTATTTGTTGCAAGTGTTAATGCAAATATCTGATATTCTATATTATAGATAATATGGTGTGTGGTGTCACAAAAGATCATATTATCAGTTCCCTATGGAGTATATAAATAGTTCACAACCTAGATAGACTTGGACAATCTATTAGAAAGGTTGTAGTGTAATCTGGTATTAGTCTATCTTGACTATAGGTTTACACTAGTACACTTTGTGTGTATTGAACAGGACCACTTGAGGTTGTTCTCTTTGTACTGACTACATAAAAGAACAAACACCTCTGTTATTATGGATGCTTGTGCTCTTAACCCGGATATAATAACGGACATGTATATGCAGTGTGCATTATTTTGACTCATAAAAGAGTGAGATTCATTATGAATCGACAACCTCTATGAATTGGGTAATAACATTGTATGTATGATGGGCTGTTGATTATAAATGGAATCCATGTCCCGATACATCGGGTTGATGATGTCCCCTTAAGGAGCTCATAAGGATTGTCATGTAAACCCTGCAGGTGGATTATATCCGACATGACAAATAAAGTTGAGCGGTACTACTTAAGGATAAAAGATGTCGAATCAATATAGTTGTCAGTAACTTAATTTGATCGACGGACATACGATATCTTAACATGGGGAGCCAAACGAGCATATAATAAAAGGAGCCCACAAATATAATTTGGGATTAGGGAGGTAGTACAACAATAGCTCATTAGTGGACCGAGCTATTGTTAATGGGCCTGGATTGTGTGTTCGGCCTGAACATGGGATATCCAGATCCGTTAGGAGGCCTAATCCTAATTTCTCCTCATGGTCCCTGCCGTAGCCTATATATATCCTCTATTCTCTGGCCGCCATATTATCGATCAAAAATATAAAACTTTCTCTAAATTCGTGATTCACGTAAGGAGAGAAAGAGAGGGCTGCCAAGGAGAAGAAAAGGTTGGGAGATCGTCACCCACACGACGTCCAACTCGAGGAAGGAATACGTACAGAAGATCTTGGGGTCGTCCGCTCGAGATTGCCAGGAATTACTTGTCTCCTTTCCGCCGCAGGTATAATTCGTGAACCCTAGTTTTCGTCTATGAAGGGTTAGAACATGTATTAGATCTGTTTAACTTTCTATCGATCAATACGCTAACCAAAGGAAGGGTCCTGGGAATCCCCAGTTCTATCAATTGGTATCAGAGCCACTTTGGATATACGTATTGATTGATACGTCCATGTTGTCCAATAAAACCTGCGCTGTGTAATAGTCAGTAGATGTAGATCTGTTCTAACTCGGTTTTGCAGGCATCTTAGATCCAACTATTATGGTCCAATGCATGTTTTTGATTGTGTTGTTTAAACCACGAACATGTCGTAGATGTTGTTGTTGCTGTGGATGTAATTAAAATCACGAGGGTTGATCGTACTTATTATTTTAATTTTGCAATCTAGATTATGTGTGAACTCCTTCGGGAGGCATAGGATTAATGTAATTTTAATTATTTTTGATCAATCGTGATGGCGGTGGTGGCTGTTTCTGACGTCGGACGAGATGCTGGTTTTAAGCAGTCCAGAGGCAGACAGATGATTTTCGATGAAGCAGTAAAGATCTGCGTAGCGCCAGATTTTGGAATCGGATAGTTGAGGACGGAGCAGCAAAGATGACCATAATAGTTGGATATTTTCTCTTATTTTGTCATTTTACTTTTTCTGATTATGTATGTTTATTATTGTGTGGTTGTTTTTTTTGAAAACCCAAGCCTACATTAATAATGGATAACATTGACATAATATCAACTGGTAGAAAAACTCTCATTATTAAATAACTAAATGGGAGAGGATATTTATTTAGTTTAAATCCTATGGTCTCCATTACTGGTTTGTAGGTGATGTAATTATACTTGCGTGTTGGCTATAGTGCTTTCCTCCATATCGGATGAGTATAATTATGGATCACCAGTACAAACTTTCTTAGGGATAATTGTAGAAAGTTACCTAGTATGTGTTCACTTCTCCATCTGAAGGAACTCATTACAAGGTAATGGACTTAGTATTAAGTAATGGTACACACTTAGATACAAATAATGGTATCCTCCCCATCGGAGTCACTGTTATTATTTGTTGGTGAATTTCTTATTATTATTTTGAGGGAATCAATATTTAGTTAATTCAAAAAGTTTTTTTTGCCCTACATAATTTTATTTATGTGATTCTCAGGATTCCAAAAATGGGTTCTTTCAGTCCACTTATGGTGATTCTTAAAGAAAACAAACTTACTGGACCTAATTATATTGACTGAAAACATAATTTGGATATTGTTCTGACTGCTGAGGAGTACAAATATGTACTTGTTGAGGAATGCCCACCTAAGCCTGATGCTACCTCTGATGAAGAGGTCAAAGAGGCTTATAAGAAGTGGAAAAAGGCAGATGAGATGGCACGGTGTTACATTCTGGCATCTATGTCAAATGTACTGCAACATCAGCATCAGGCCATGGCCACTGCTTATGACATGATGTATAACCTCAAGGAACTCTTCGGACATTAGAGTAGAGCAGCTAGGCAGTTTGCTATGAAATGTTTGATGAATACAAAAATGGCTGAGGGTACACCAGTAAGGGATCATGTTCTCAAGATGATGGGTCATCTGAATGAGATGGAGATCCATGGAGCTGAAATCGATGGGGAATCCCAGGTCGATATCATTCTCGGGACTCTGCCTAAAAGTTTTGACAATTTTTGCCTTAATTACAACATGAACAAAAGGTTGTATAGTTTGGCAGAACTTGCAAAAGAGCTACAGGATGCTGAATCTCTCTTTAGGCAGAGTGGTCATGTTTTTGTTTCTGAAAAGGCTTCTACTTCTAAGCCAAAAGGCGGTAAAAAGAAGAATAACATTCAGAAACAGAAAAACTCAGCAAAGAAGGGCATGGGACCTCAAGGCGCAGTAAAAAAGCCGAAAGGCAAATGTTTCAAGTGCAAAGGGTCAGAATATTGGAAGACTGATTGTCCACTTCTCAAACAAGGGAACAAAGAAGGTATATCTCATTTACTAGTAGTTGAAACATGTTTAGCGGTGTTATCTACCGGCACCTGGTGTGTAGATACTGGAGCCACTAATCATGTCTGCAATACATTGCAGGGGTTCCAGGAAACCAGACGGCTCAATGGTGGAGAGATATGCTTGTTCATGGGTGATGTTACAAACGTATCGGTCGTTGCATTAGGAGATGTTACTTTATCTTTTGGTAGAAATAAGTCTTTGACATTGAGAGATTGTCTTTATGCACCTTCACTTAGAAAGAATTTAGTTTCTATTTCTATGTTAGTTAAAGATGGATATTCAGTTTATTTTAATGACAATATTGTTATTAGAAAGAATAAATATTTTATCTGTTCTGGTGCATTGGTTGATAATTTGTATCTCATTAATCCTATTTCGCCCACAATGCAACTTATGAAAATGAATAATATGTCATCTAACTTAAATAAGAGAAAAGAACCTTCTTGTATGAACCAAACATATCTTTGGCACTTGCGATTGGGGCATATTAACCTAAGAAGGATTCAAAGACTGGTTGAAGATGGACCTTTGAGTTCATTGGAAGTGGAGGCACTACCAGTCTGTGAATCCTGCTTGGAAGGTAAAATGACCAAAAGGCCTTTTACGGCAAAGGGGTATAGGGCCAAAGATGTGTTGGAATTGGTTCATTCTGATTTGTGTGGACCCATGACTATCCAAGCTAGAGGTGGCTTTGAATATTTTGTCACATTTATTGACGATTATTCAAGGTATGGATACATTTATTTAATGCGCCGTAAGTCTGAGTGCTTTGAGAAATTCAAAGAGTACAAGGCTGAAACGGAGAAACATCATGGAAAATGTATCAAGTCATTACGATCAGATCGTGGTGGCGAGTACCTCTTTGGAGAGTTTAGGGATTATTTATCAGAGGCTGGGATTGCATCCCAATTGACTGCACCTGGAACGCCCCAGCAGAATGGTGTAGCCGAAAGAAGGAATAGAACTCTTATGGAGATGGTTAGATCAATGATGAGTTATTTGGATTTGCCAGATTCGTTTTGGGGATATGCCTTAGAGACTACAACTTATATTTTGAACTTAGTTCCTTCTAAGTCAGTACCTCTTACTCCCACAGAGCTGTGGATTGGGCGTAAGCCTAGTCTGAAACATGTTCGCATTTAGGGTAGTCCAGCACATGTGTTGAATGGAAAAGCAGATAAGTTGGAATCTCGTACAAAAGTACACTTGTTTGTAGGCTATCCAAGAGGAACGAAAGGAGGTTTATTTTATAGTCCTAAGGATCAGAAGGTCATTGTTAGTACCAATGCCCGATTCTTAGAGGAAGACTATGTGATGAACCATAAACCCACATGTGGAGTTGTTCTAGAAGAACTGAGACGTGAGACACCAAGTACTTCAATACAAACAGTACAAGAGGATGAACCACAAATAACTGCACAACGTGTCACAAATGTTACACCACAACTGATAGTGCCTCGTCGTAGTGGGAGGTTTGTGATCAACCTGATAGATATATGTTCTTGGGAGAGTCGTAATACTTCGTCCCTGAGGAACAAGATTATGATCCCTGTACCTACAATGAAGCACTCCAAGATAAAGATGCAGAGTCTTGGCAAAAAGTAATGATATCTGAAATAGAATCTATGGATTCTAATCAGGTCTGGGAGCTTGTAGAACAACCCGTTGGTGTAAAAGCCATTGGATACAAGTGGGTCTATAAGAGAAAAAGAGGATCAGACGGTAAGGTTGAAACCTTTAAAGCTCGGCTTATAGCAAAAGGTTTTACTCAAAGAGAGGGTATCGATTATGAGGAAACCTTTTCTCTTGTAGCCATGCTTAAGTCTATCCAGATTCTTTTATCTATTGCAACTCATCTCGATTATGAGATTTGGCAAATGGATGTCAAGACAACTTTTCTTAATAGAAGTCTTGAGGAAGACATCTATATGAAGCAATTAGATGGGTTCATTAAAAAGGGCCAGGAGTATCTTGTTTGTAAGCTCAAGAAGTCCATTTATGGACTTAAGCAAGCTTCCAGATCTTGGAACATATGTTTTGATCAGGTGATAAAATCCTATGGATTTGATCAATGTCAGGATGAATCATGTGTATACAGAAAGTGTGACAGAAATGTGGTGGTATTCCTAGTACTTTATGTGGATGACATCTTGCTCATTGGAAACAATGTGAAGGTGTTATCTGATGTAAGGGTATAGTTATCCAAACAGTTTGATATGAAGGACTTGGGAGAAGTAGGTCACATCCTTGGGATCAAAGTTCTACGAGATCGCAAGAAAAGGATGTTGGGCTTATCCCAAGCTTCCTATATCGATATTGTACTAACTCGTTTTAGTATGCAAAATTCTAAGAAATGTTTCTTACCTTTTAGACATGGAATTGTTCTATCAAAGGAACAGTATTCGAAGACACCTAAAGAGATAGAGAACATGAAGGCAGTTCCTTACGCTTCAGCAGTAGGAAGCTTAATGTATGCAATGCTATGTACGAGACCAGACATCTGCTTTACCGTAGGCAAGGTCAGCAGATATCAGTCTAAGTCAGGACAAGAGCACTGGACTGTCGTAAAGCATATTTTGAAGTACCTGAAAAGGACTAAAGAGTATATGCTAGTTTACCAGGCAGATAGTTTAGTTCCCTTGGGGTATACAGACTCAGATTTTCAGTCAGATAGGGATTCCAGGAAATCTACCTCAGGTTATGTGTTTACTTTAGGAGGTGGAGCCATTGTGTGGAGGAGTATCAAGAAAAAATGTATTGCTGATTCCACCATGGAAGCCGAGTATGTGGCAGCCTCTGAGGCAGCTAAAGAAGCGGTTTGGCTCAGAAACTTTCTGTTGGACTTGGATGTGGTACCTAGTTTGCCTAAGTCTATTACATTTTATTGTGATAATAGTGGTACAATTGCAAACTCGAAGGAACCACGAGCCCATAAGACTGGCAAACACATTGAGCGCAAGTACCACCTGATACGAGATTTCTTAAAGAAAGAAAAAGTTGCTGTAATCAAGATAGCATCAACCGACAACCTAGCTGATCCCTTTACAAAGATCTTACCAGCTAAGGCTTTTGATAGTCATATTGAGGGAATGGGAGTCATATGTGTAGCAGCATAGCTTTAAGTATAAGTGGGAGATATGTAATAGTATACTGAAAAGCAATGCTTTGAGTATAAGTGGGAGATTGTTAGGGTTATATACTAAAAGTATCACTTTTTTAGTAACCTTATATCCTTAAATTTTGAATGAGAATCATATGGGCAAATGTTTGCATATTGTATTTGTTGCAAGTGTTAATGCAAATGTCTGATATTCTATATTGTAGATAATATGGTGTGTGGTGTCACACAGAAGATCATATTATCAGTTCCCTATGGAGTATATAAATAGTTCACAACCTAGATAGACTTGGACAATCTATTGAAAAGGTTGTAGTGTAATCTGGTATTAGTCTATCTTGACAATAGGTTTACACTAGTATACTTTGTGTGTATTGAACATGACCACTTGAGGTTGTTCTCTTTGTACTGACTACATAAGAGAACAAACACCTCTGTTATTTTGGATGCTTGTGCTCTTAACCCGGATATAATAACGGACATGTATATGCAGTGTACATTATTTTGACTCATAAAAGAGTGAGATTCATTATGGATCGACAACCTCTATGAATTGGGTAATAACATTGTATGTATGATGGGCTGTTGATTATAAATGGAATCCATGTCCCGATACATCGGGTTGATGATGTCCCCTTAAAAAGCTCATAAGGATTGTCATATAAACCTTGTAGGTGGATTATATCCGACATAACAAATAAAGTTGAGCGGTACTACTTAAGGATAAAAGATGTCGAATCAATATAGTTGTCAGTAACTTAATTTGATCGACGGACATACGATATCTTAACATGGGGAGCCAAACGAGCATATAATAAAAGGAGCCCACAAACATAATTTGGGATTAGGGAGGTAGTGCAATAATAGCTCATTAGTGAACCGAGCTATTGTTAATGGGCCTGGATTGTGTGTTCGGGCTGAACACGGAATATCCAGATCCGTTAGGAGGCCTAACCCTAATTTCTCCTCATGGTCCCTGCCGTAGCCTATATATATCCTTTATTCTCTGGCCGCCATATTACCGATTAGAAATCTAAAACTTTCTCTAAATTCGTGATTCAGAGAAAGGAAAGGTTGGAAGATTGTCGCCCACATGACGTCCAACTCGAGGAAGGAATACGTGCAGAAGATCTTGGGGTCGTCCGCTCAAGATTTCCAGGAATTACTTGTCTCCTTTCCGCCGCAGGTATAATTCGTGAACCCTAGTTTCCGCCTATGAAGGGTTAGAACACGTATTAGATCTGTTTAACTTTCTATCGATCAATACGCACACTAAAGGAAGGGTCCTGGGAATCCCCAGTTCCATCAGTTTCAGTGCAAAACGACTATAAAGAGGGGTCTCATACATCTTCAAAAACAGACAGAACGGAGAGCAGTTTAAGAGCCAAATTGCTGCCCTTCTTGCCTGTGAGCCGAGAGTTAGCAATTTTCTTAGGTTTTCTACCACCTTTGTAATCGGAGTGTCAACGGAGTAAAGGAGCAACTGCCGTTCGATCTTCATCGTCCCATTCCCCAGAATTCTTTTTGTACTCGGGGATCCTCAGTGCAGGATCCCTCAGGCGTACTCAATTTGTGGTGCCTTGCGCCAATAAGAAAAGACAACATTTCTTCTTATTTTTTGTGTGTGTCCACAGAGGTAATATGGACATGATAAGTCGTTGATGTAGATAATAGAATTCAGAGGTAATGTAGACGTGAATTCATATATCTGTTATTTATTCTTGGGCAAACTTGGACTCACGAATATGATATCTTTTAAAATAAATGGGTTTCAAAAGATGATTGATTGTAATGATGTAGTAAATGTTATAAGCTGACTCCACTAGGGATTTTGAATTATTTGAAGTAGATATATAGTACACATTTTCGAACATGCTATGTCTTCAAGAATTTGCCGTTGATAGGCATCATAGCGATTCGGTCGTCCATCCCGGTTAGTTGATAAGCTCCGTTAGAGAAAAATTTGCTTACAACATAAGGACATTCCCACTTTGATTCGAACTTGCCCTTACTTATGTGTGTCATAGTCATAGGACGTTTGATAGTAAGGACTAGCTCGCTTTTTTGAAAAGTTTGTACTTTGACTTTACGGTTGAAGGCTTTTGAGATACGGGCTTGATATAGCTCAATGTGTTGTTGAGCTAGTAGCCTCTTCTCATCAAGTGCTTCAAGCTCCTGAAGTCAAAGATGATCATTGTTTTCTGTTGTGAGCTTATTGGGAATAGCTATTCTCAGTGATGAGATTTGAATTTCCAACAGTAGGACAGCTTCACATCTATACACCAAAGAGAAAGGTGTACAGCCAGTCGGAGTACGTATAGTAGTACGGTAGGCCCATAGACATTCTCCAAGCTTTTTGCTCCAGTTCTGTTTATTGGTAAAAAGGAACTACTTAAGAAGCTTGATGATCATTTTGTTGAATGCTTCTGCCAAACCGTTACCTGCAGAATTGTATGTTGTTGAAGCAACATTGTTGATTCGATTGTCATCACAGAATCGAGTGAACTTTTGACTGATGAATTGAGGTCCATTTTCATGGATGATTCGCTGAGGAATGTCAAATCTTTATATCACATGGTGTTTGATGAAGTTGATAACACTGCTTGTCTTTACTTCAGCTAAGGGTATAGCTTTTGCCCACTTTGATAAGTAATCGATTATAGCTAATATAAACCAATGTCCTCGAGATGAAGGTGGATTAATTGAGCCGATAACATCCATGCCACAAGCTTCAAAGGGCCATAATACTGTAGTGGGATGTAAGAACTCTGATGGTCGGTGGATGAAATCTGCATCGATTTGATATGCTCGACATTTTTTTGAATATTCAATGGCATCTGACACTATGGTAGGCCAATAATATCCCATGCATCGGATCCGATCCTGTAGCATAGGACTAGGTTGATATGCACCACAGATACCATCATGAGCTTCATGTAGTATCTACTTTGCTTCATCTCCCACAAGACAGCGTAGAAGCATACCATCAAATGATCGCCGATAGAGTGTTTTGGACGTGTGATTATAGTAAAATCGGAGTGACCACCGACAGATTGTCGTTGCTTCTTTGGGATCTTCAGGTAAGATGTCATGTATCACAAAATCGACTAAAGGAGCCCTCCAGTCTTCACTCGTAGTACAAATCTCAACTAAATTGATGTATTCAAGGTGCAAATTATTATCGACACAGAATAATTCCCTGCTTGTGATGACGATCATCTGTTGTCTTTTCACAGTAATCGCTAATACTGCTGCTAGATTAGCGAGTGCATCAGCTTCTGTATTGCATACTTGACGTACATGTTTAATGAAGAAACCTTTGAATGATGTAGCCAGTTTGACTACTGCTTCATGGTATGGAATAAGATCTTGATGCCAAACTTCATACGTTCCTCTAACCTGATTGACAATCAGTTTAAAGTCTCCGTATACTTTAAGGTACTCGATATCCAACTGTTTAGCCAATTGGAGACCGATAAGTAGAGCATTGTATTAAGCAACATTATTAGAGCATGGCTCGTCCAGGGAATAGGCTCTTTGAACGGCCAGTCCTTCGAAAGATACAAGAATGATTCCAACTCCAGCGACGATAGTGCCTTTGGATCCGATTCAGGATGCACCATCAAAGAATAGACGCTAAGCAAGGATTTCTTCCAAAATCATGTTAGATTCCAGTGTTTCATCAGGAATTTCGTCATAGAGTTTATACGGTTCAAGAATTGGATGGGCAGCCAGGAAGTCAGCTAAAGCTTGACCCTTAACAGACTTTTGTGGGACATAGACCCTATCATATTGTGCTAGCAATATAGCCCATGTAGCGAGTCTGGAATTGAGTATACTGGACTTCTTTATCAAGACCCAGAGGGGGGTTGACTCGAGAGATGGCATGAATGGTTTGGCCTGTGATATAGTGCTGCATCTTCTGGATGGCGAACATCAAGGCTACACATTCTTTTTCCACCGAACTGTATCGATGTTCAGCATCGATCATTATACGACTGAGATAATAGATTGCTTGCTCATGGCCTTCCTTATTCTTCTAGGCTAGTAGGGCACCCAGGGAATGATCTATTGCTCTAACATACATCAGAAAGGGTATTCATGTGATTAGAGGCACTAGGACTGGAGGGTTCATCAAGTACCTCTTTATGTCTTCAAATGCTTGCTGGTATTCGTCAATCCAAACGAAAGACACACATTTCTTCATCAAATTGAGTGAATGGTCTACAATATCCAGAGAGATTGAGATGAATCTTCTGATGTACGCAAGTCGTTCCTGTAATCCTCGTAGCTCTTTTAGGTTGCGTGGAGGACGCATCTCTTAAATGGCTTTAACTTTCTCGGGGTCAACGTGTATAACCTTAGAGGTAATAACGAATCCGGGGAATTTACCACTAGAGACTCCTAGGAATGACTTGGTGGGATTCATCTTGAGTTGATGCTGGCGTATTAGATCAAAGATAGTTCTTAAATCTTGGATGTGATCTTCCTTTAGACGACTCTTGACAGCAATGTCGTCAACATAGTATTCAAATGTTTACAAAAAATGGTGCTCATGGCTCGTCGATAGGTTATACCAGCATTTTAAAGACCAAATGGCATGACTGTGTGACAGTAGACTCCTAGAGGAGTACGAAAAGATGTATGTTTTTTATTTTCGGGATTCATCCTTATCTAATTATATCCGAAGAACCCATCCATGAAAGACATTCGTTCAAACCTACAAGTATTTTCGATCATGACATCAGTGATCGAAAGAAGGAACTCATCTTTAGAACAAGCTTTATTAAGGTCCCTAAAGTTAATGCAGACTTGAACCTTTCCTGTTTTCCTTATAATTGGAACGATATTAGCCACCTAATCTGGATGTTGTTCTTCTCTAACAAAGCTGCAAGCGATGAGCATCTTAACTTCAGCTTCTATGGCGTCCATCATATCAGGTTGGAATCAGCGCTGTTGTTGCTTGACCGGCCTAGCATTCGACAAGATGTTGAGCTTGTGGGTAGCAATCTGAGGATCTAACCCTGGCATGTCTTCATAGCTCCAGGCAAATACATCAATGTATTCCTTGATGAGCTGGATCATTGTTTATCTACTTTAGGAAGACTTTTGCTCATAAATATTGGCCTTGGAGAAGCTTCGTCTTCGACATCGATTTGGACCAATTGATGCTCCCTGGGTGGTTTACGCTGCTCCAAGCGAAGTTTCCATTGGGTATCTATCCTTTGTACCCAGGGCTCAGTTTCGGGAGTCTCGGAGAAGTCATCATCGTCCTCCGAAAATTCATGCTGTCACCATATTAGAAAATATCGTCACTCGATGGACGTGCCCTATACTGGTGTCTGAATCCCATGATGTAGAATTAGAAGAGTTAGATCGTTCTTTTCTGTCAAACTCAGAAACATCTGGGGTTGGGATTGGCGAGGTATAGCCTAACCCATACTTTGTTTTGTTATAATATTGCTGTGACTTTCCTTTTGGGGTAGGTATACGAATATGAGTTTTGTCTTCCCTTACCAACATTGAGGCCAAATTTGAAATTGTAGCCCATCTTTTGGATGATATTCTTAGACTATTGACTGTAACGACGTAATTGAAGTTGTCCATTATCGTCTTTTTCAGAGTCACTATTAACTGTAGTCTTTTGATTGAATCTTTTGCTGAAGAGGATAGGATTTTCATCTTTCTTCCAGAAGGGAACTAGAAAGAATGAGTCTTGTATTGATTCAAGTGATACTTCATCTTGAAGAGGTTGAATTGCTCCTAGGGTAAGAGGTTCAAAGTTATCCAGAATTTCTAGATAACATCGTGTATAATGATTGACATCAATATACTACAAACGAGATGCTACTTTATTGATATTTACATCATCATTTATAACAGTGCTCTTGACCTTAGCGAATGACTTACTAAGATTGATAACAAGAGTAGGAGAAGAAGAAGGCTTGTTACGACGAAGGTCAATAATAAGAGGATCAGAATAGGTGAGCTCCCTATGCTTCATCTTTTCTGTGGGAGGATGCTTGATAGAATGAGAGAGAATGATGGTCAATGTCTGAGAAGACGAAGGATGAGAAGTGCATCCCTTGACCGGAATCACCAAGATATCATCTAGACTTATTTTTCGGTCTTCTTCGGTGTCCATAGCCAATACAACTTTCATAAACTCCTCTTTATACATTATGGAGTCTGCATAATAAGCCTCGATGTCATAGAAGGGATTAAGATCAGCCACTTTCTTCTGTACTTCTCCACTGTCATCGACATATTTAAAACATTGATAGAGAGTGAATAGTACGATGTTATGTTCATGTAACCACGGTCTTCCTAACAATACATTGTAGGAGACATGATTGTCAATCACATAGAAGGTGACCTTCGTACGAAGATTACCAATTTGGACTTTTAGGCGAATCTTTCCCAACGGTTCACTTCTTCCGGAATTGAATCCCAGAATAGTCGTGATTATTGTAGAGAGTTTATGGACTGGGATTTTAAGTGCATCTAATAAATTCTTCGGCATAATGCTGAGTACAGACCCTGGGTCGACTAGAATGCAATCGACCTTCATGGTATCGACATATCCACTATAATAAAGAGGTCGATCATGTCGATTATCCTCCAGAAGCATATCATCTTGAGTGAAGATGATATTAGGAATCAGTTCCATCATACCATGACAGTAGAGCATGCTACCAGTTCCTCGTCCAGTTTCTTAAGATGGGCCAGACAAGCGTCAGTTTGCATCAAAGCTTTACTTAATGTCTCTCGGGTTTCCTTCGAGAAATGTAGGAGTTCAAAAATCGACAATCTTGCCGAAGTATTGGCTAATTGAGCCAATGTGTCAAAATTATATGGCTTTTCAAGTCCATGAGATGGAGTTTTTTTTAATATTTTGTCAAAGCGGGCTGGCTGTTTGCCTTTGTCAGCTGGTGTTGGTTTTGGAGGAACCGGTTCCGCTTGAGGCGATAACACTGCAGGAATATTGACAGTAGGAGGAGAAGATGCTGGAGGGCCATCGAAGACTGGAGAAGGAGTGACTGTATTCTCTTGTCCCTCTGGATAGTCTCTGAGATAGAGTTTTCCAGATCTGGTACCACTTTTATTTTAATTGCCTCTTCCTATTTCGAACATATTAAGCCTTGGAATAAGAAATGATAAGCAGGCAACGCTTTCTGGGCCGGGCCTTTGAAGCTGAAAGCCAGATCTATCCCTTTCTACAGGGCTTAACACACCGTCTTCACTCAAGAGTATGTATTGCCAACTAGCAACTACCTCCAGCAGCCAGGTAACAACTAACTCGGGGCTCGCTGACAACCCTCTTCTTTGCGACTCGAAAGAGGCACCCTCTCACCTTATCTTTTCTCTATCGTCATGGTCGATTCATTTGAAGGAGAGAACTACCCTCCATCTTTCTCTTACTCCACTCTTTCCTCGTTCGTGATTCCCGATTCTGGGTCCCTCCTTCAGCCCCTTCAGTGCTGGTTCGGTTGCAGGTTTTCTCCCGCTTCCCTCAAAAATCTGTTGTTCCCTAGACAAATAAAAAAAATTTTATTACATGCAGACCCGCTTGTAAGACTTTCCCCCATTTCATGTCCGTCCCGACCGACAACAGCTGGGTCTGAAAAAAGATGGCAACTCTAGAGGGGGATGAATAGAGTTTATAACGATAATAACCAATTAAAAAATTAAACTCTTTCACAAGCTGAAAGTAATCAGAGTAAATGCGGAAATAAATAAGGAGCAAGAAAGCATACGCAAACACAGCCAATTCTTAACCTGGTTTTCCTCGTGGAGGACTAGTCCAGGCCTGAGAACTCTAGCTCAAGATTAAATCCACTATATGTGAAATAGTAGTTACACCCCGTGCCTTTTCTTCAGAAGAGCACGTCAACTTCTTACAAAGATCGCAGTGGCGATGCTTGGAATTTTCCAAACGACTTCTTGAACTCTTGCACAAACTCCTGACTGAAAAGTACTTAGCACTTGAGGCTTAGGGAGCTTGTGGCTAGTAGATGAAGAAGGGTATGGCTTGTATAGAGCTTTAGAGAGAAGAGATGAGAAGATTGGATGAATGAAAATGAGGGAATTCATGGCCTATTTATAGGATATCAAGTAGGCAGAATTCGGCCAGAATTCTGGTTAGAATTTTCAAAAATTTGGCCGTTGGACAACTTGCAACCAGCCAACCCTAAAAATTAGGGTGCTGATTTTTAGGAGGCAGAGTTCGGCCCGAACTCTGTGTGGAGGCAGAGTTCGGCCCGAACTCTATCTCCAGAACACAGAATGGGTCATAGGTCCAATTGGCTTATTTGGATATGTGTGGAGCTATAGGATTTTGGGTATGGGTATAGACTAAGTCTCAGATGCTCAGTACAGCTCAGTTTACATAAGACTAGACTCAATAAAATTATAAAAATACAGACTCAAAATAACTTGCATTGTAGATCCGAGCTGTCGTCTGACTTGTACTTGGATGAATTCTTCATGTGTCATATTGAATTATCACAAGTATCATGTAGTCAATTCTATCAATATTTGGTTGACTGTGATTTTGTGTCAACAATCTCCCCCATATTGATAATTGACAAAATGATAGTTGTATATTCAATATTCATACCTGGACACATTATATGGAAGTGGCATAGCTCCTCCGTAATCAGTGTCGAGTTAGCAATAGCTCCCCCGTAAATATTGCTTTGAATCATGTTGGCCTGATAAAAATATTCTCTCCAAAGCACAGATACAGATACAAAAGAATATAGAATATACCAAAATTTCTCCCCCTTTTGGCATTTAGCAATTAACCATAAACAAATAAGAACTGGCAAGCACACCAAAAAGTAATAGATGAAACTGCATAGATACTGATAAAACTACTGAATGTCTCAAAAGTCACACATAATAATAAGTCTAATACAACCAAAGTGCATAAAAGCAACTAAAATCCAAAGTGCATAAAAACATAAGCTATGATCCTCAGTAGCAGCAGTAAGTAGAAGTCCATATCCATCATCGAGCTCGTAAAGGCCCAGCGTCGTCTGATAGATCAGTGAAGGAACGACGAGGGTCCACGAAGGCCACATCCGGATCCAAGTAGCGAATAACCCAAGGGTTATCGATACGATAACCTTCACGACCAGGGTCCCGCTCCATAGGAATAGGTATGGAAAGATGGCGAGACATGAAGTACTGAATATCGTGCAGTGAGTTGCTAATGGCACTCATCTGTAAGGTAGTCCGGTAATCAAGCTGAGTCCAGCGATCATCCTCCAAGGTGAAACGATCGCAAAGCATAGTCTGGAGGGACTCGAGAGTGGCAGGAGAAGGAGGAGGAGGAGGAGGATCCTGTCCCAGAGGAGGGGCATCTGGCTCATCGTCAGAGTGCTCGGACACAACAGGTGAGCCAACTGCTGCCTGAAGTCTCCGTGCCTTAGAAAGAAAGACAGGGGCAGGTAAGAACTGGCACTCATCAAGAGGTATGCGAAAAGCACGAAACACCATAGGAAGATACAAAGCATAAACCAAGGATCTTGGTTTCTTCCTAGAATTAATCATCCAGTCCATCATGGTACGTGGAAGATTAAATGGTACATGAAAGTGGAGGTGATACATGGCCGAGATTTCAAAGTAGGTGACTTCATCAGTGGATCCCGCTTTGGGTAGAATAGTGTTAAAGATAATCCGATGAAGTTCATAAAAATAGGGATTGAGATATTTGGCCAAAAGCTTGCGAGGACGTGTATTAGGGGTACACAAGTCGTCCTTGATGCTTTCAAGTGAAGACCCATCGGGAAATTGAAACGATCGAGCTTCAACAAGCTTTTCCCGTGAGTTTGGCTCCTGGAGTTCAAGGTGTTCGGCCAAATCGAAATCATCAAACAAGATGTCAATGCCCGCAACCCGTGAGTAGATATGTGAATCATCATAAGTTAGGTTGCAGTAGAACATTTGAATAGCATGATCGAGTTGGTTGTGACAAGTTCGTCAAGGCAAAGATCATGAAAAAGTGAATCATATCGAGAGAAAATAGTAAAATTGATAGGATGACCCACAAACACCGGACGTATCCGAAAATCACTAAACCATTCATTTGATGCGTCAAGTGATACAAATATTCGGTCGTCAAATGTATTTGGGTCAAGTGGACGAGGCAGGTTGAGCAACGGATGGATAGGTGGTTGTTGTTCAACGGGCGGTTCAACACGAGGAGGAGCATTCGAAGAGGACGCTCCCTCAGTTCGAAGTCTCTTTCCATGATTGAACAATCGTGGAGCCATGAAAATAATAAAGATAATAGAGAAAAATTGAGATAGAGAGAAGTGTTGAGATATACCTCAATGTGATGAAGAACAATGAAGGAGAATGGTGAGGGAAGCCTTCTCCTTGAGTTTGGAGAATAGATATGCTCTAGGGAGGAAGAACTAGGGTTAGGGTTTGAGAAAAATATGTTTGGAGAAGTAGAAAAGGTGGCAATAGAGGAAAAGGAAGAGGAGAGCCCGAATATATGTGAAAGGGTTCCAATAGTCGGAACAAATATGGGCCATTGGATCAACTTATGATCAGCGGCTGAGGCTGCTCCCGGTTCTGGAACAGTCAGGCCAAATTTGGCCCGAACTCTGTATAAGGCAGAGTTCGGCCTGAATTTCGGATCCTGGAAACAGAACAGAAATCAGGCTAAAAAATGATTAAGTTAAAAAAATGATTAAGTGAGAGAGACCAAAGGAAAAGTACATATACAAGATTAAGAAAAAACTAAGTTGAAAAATTCCAGAAGTTAACTTCGAAGCAAAGTGAAGTTGGAAAATTTGCATTTCAGCATGTGATAAATAAAAATGAACCATGTAATAAACAAGGAATTATGCAATAATTTAATATTTTGAAGCTGCCATGGGTTAGCTGCAGGGGTCGGATCCCAGCTAGCGGTAGTCCTGAGGACTAGTGCACCGTGTCGCTTAGGCTTTTATGCCTTGTTGTCAGAAGGACCCTTTCGGCTTGTACCCATAGCAATTTCATCATAAAAGAATCAAGACATACTCGATATTTATGCAGGTTTATTTTAATTAATAACAGCTTCGTCCAAAATTCCAAGTTCACGACAGAAAAAATTGAAGTGCTCTTCGGATAATTGTTTTGTAAAGAAATCTGCTAGCTGATGATCAGTGTCAATAAATTCTAAGTTAATAGTGCCATTTTGCTGATGATCACGCAAAAAGTGGTGACGTATTTCTATGTGTTTCGTGCGTGAGTGACATATGGGGTTCTTAGTGAGATTAATAGCACTAGTGTTGTCACAAAAGATTGGAATGTGCATAAAAGATAAGTTGTAGTCTTTAAGGGTTTGCTTCATCCACAGAATTTGTGCACAACAACGCCCAGCTGCGATGTATTCAGCTTCTGTTGTGGATAGTACGACAGAATTCTGCTTCTTGCTAAACCAAGAGACTAAAGCCTTTCCTAATAAATGATACATACCGTTCGTACTTTTACGGTCGACCTTGCATCCGACGAAATCAGCATCAGAGTAACCAATGAGGTCAAATGATGTTAATTTGGGATACCATAGGCCCACTATAATCGTACCCTTAAGGTAACGAAAGATACGCTTAACCGCAGTCATGTGTGATTCCTTAGGATTTGCTTGATATCTAGCACACAGACAAACGCTAAACATAATATCAGGGCGACTAGTAGTTAAATAAAGTAGACTGCCTATCATACCTCGATACTTACGTTGATCCACAGGTTTGCCACTTTCATCTGGTTCTAGTTTAGTTGTAGTAGCCATTGGAGTGCTGATTGGTTTGACGTTGTCAAGCTCAAATTTCTTCAGTATGTCCTTTGTATAATTTGACTGACAGATGAAAGTTCCATTTGACATTTGTTTGACTTGCAGTCCAAGAAAGTAGTTGAGCTCCCCCATCATGCTCATCTCAAACTCGGTCTGCATACACTTGGCAAAATTTTGACAGAGAGTTTCATCAGTAGAACCAAATATAATATCATCTACGTATATTTGCACTAAGAGAATAGTGTCTTTGAAAGATTTTATGAAAAGTATGGTATCAATTTTCCCTTTTGAAAAACCTTTCTCAAGCAAAAAATTGCTTAGCCGTTCATACCAAGCTCTAGGGGCTTGTTTGAGGCCATATAGCCCTTTCTTTAGCTTGAAAACATGGTCGGGAAATTTATGATTTTCAAAGCCAGGGGGTTGTTTTACATAAACTTCCTCCTTAATAAATCTATTCAAGAAAGCACTTTTAACATCCATTTGAAATAATTTGAAAATTTAAAAATTTGCAAATGCACAAAGCATCTGAATGGATTCCAATCTCGCAACAGGAGCAAACGTCTCGTCATAGTCGATACCTTCCTCTTGGTTGTATCCTTGGGCTACTAGACGAGCTTTGTTGCGTGTAACTGAACCATCTTTATTTACTTTGTTTCTAAAAACCCATTTAGTACCAATAATCGAGTGATTTGTCGGTCTAGGAACGAGTTTCCATACTTGGCTCCTCTCGAATTGGTTGAGTTCCTCTTGCATAGCAGAAATCCAAACTTCATCATTAAAAGCTTCTAAAATATTTTTTGGCTCAATTTGTGAAATGAAGGCAGTGCTAGCAATAGAGTCTCTTAATGATGATCTAGTAGTTACTCCACGTGAAACCTCACCTATTACCAAATTTTTTGGATGTGACGGCTTGAAAGAGAATTTCTTTGGCAAGCCCTCCAGAGAATTGGTTTTGGTGGTAGTATTCATTGGAGTAAAAGTTGATGGCTCAACATCATCATCAAAAATAGCTGCTGCACTGTTATCTTCATCAAAAGTCATATTTGTAGACTCTTCCACAATTAATGAGCATTTGTTAAATACTCTATATCCCTTGCTCTTGGCAGCATAGCCAAGGAAAATACCATCGTCAGCTTTAGCATCAAATTTGCCTAAGTTGTCTTTGGTGTTAAGGATAAAACATCTACAACCAAAAACTCTAAAATAAGAAACATTTGGGGTTCTTCCAAACCAAAGCTCATAGGGTGTTTTCTTCGTAATAGGACGAATAAGCACCCTATTCAAAATATGGCACGCTGTGCTGACAGCTTCAGTCCAAAAGTATTTCGGAAGTGAAAACTTATTCAACATGACTCTAGCCATATCGCCAAGAGTCCTATTCTTCCGCTCCACAACACCATTTTTTTGAGGAGTTCTTGGACAAGAAAACTCATGATCAAAACCATTAGAATCACAAAACTTTTCAAAATCAGTATTTTCGAATTCGCCTCCATGATCACTTCGGATTCGAGTAATCATATAGCCTTTTTCGTTTTGAACTTTCTTAACAAAAATCTTGAAAACATAAATAGCATCACTTTTATTTGTAAGAAAAAAAACCCATGTAAATCTAGAAAAGTCATCAACAATAACAAAAGCATAGAGTTTTCCACCAAGACTGGCTACTCTACTAGGGCCAAATAAATCCATATGAAGAAGTTGCAAAGGTCTAGTAGTACTTACAGAGTTTATGGAATGAAATGAGGACTTAGTTGCCTTATTCAATTCACATTCGGCACATACAGTATCCTTTTTGAATGTGATGTCGGGCAAGCCTCTAACTAGCTTCTTAGTCGATAGCCTGGATATAGTATCCATGTTGGCATGACCAAGACGCTGGTGCCGCAGTAATCTTTCATCCTTATGAGCATATAGGCACCTACCTGCATTATTAGTATCTCTAGACAGATAGAAAATATAAATATTATCCTCTCTTATCCCTTCAAAATCAATGTCTCATGTTGACCTATCATAAATAAAGCATTTGTTTTGTCCAAAGTTAGTGTCATATCCATGGTCAGCAAGATGACTAATGCTGAGTAGGTTATGCTTTAACTCGGTCACTAGGCAGACATCCTTTATTACGGGAGAGGGAGGATGACCAATAATACTATTACCTATAATATACCCTTTTAGGTTGTTGCCGAAGGATACATATCCTTCTCTCTTCATCGATAGTGATGCAAAAAGATTTGCGTCTTCCGTCATATGCCGCGAGCATCCACTATCGAAAATCCACTTACTCTTAGTTGAGGAGGGAAGGTCCACCTACATCAAGAGTAGATGTGACCTTTGGTACCCAAGTTCTTGAGGGTCCTAAAAAGTTAGTTTTCGGAAACCATGCATATATCTTTCTATCTACTAATCTTCTAATTCTATATTATGGTGAAATGTGTCCATGTAATCCACAATAAGTACATATAGCATTCCTATTTATGTTAGGAGCATGCATATGATGTCTATGAGTAGAGTGATGTGGAGTAGCATGATGATATGTAGAGTTAGCATAGTGATGATGTCTATATGTAGAGTGATGTGGAGTAGCATGGTGATAATGTCTATATGGAATAGCATGGTGATGATGTCGATATGTAGAGTGATGTGGAGTAGCATGGTGATAATGTCTATATGGAATAGCATGGTGATGATGTCTATATGGAAAAGCATGGTGATGATGTCTATATGTAGAGTGATGGTGATTTTGTGCAACATAGTGATGATTGTATCTATGTGTAGCATGATGATTCTGTGACAAATGAGAATTATTTCTACGTGCATGTGGTTTGTGTGCTTTATGAAAGTGTGTGTATATGTAAGCATAATTATGAGCTGTAGGTGGATGACGTGGTTGACTAGTATGAGTAGTGTCATGCTTTGTGTGTGTCTCATGTGATTGGATTTGAGGTTGAGCAACCTGTTTTCCCAATTTAGTCTCTAATTTCTTAGAGACAGCCTGCAGTTCAGT
The DNA here is from genome assembly GCA_029216955.1 of Iris pallida. Lineage (NCBI taxonomy): Eukaryota > Viridiplantae > Streptophyta > Magnoliopsida > Asparagales > Iridaceae > Iris > Iris pallida. The sequence goes on from JANAVB010019799.1 coordinate 14,495,468, forward strand.
AACCTTAGCATTCAAACCATATATCTTAGTAATATAAATCTTGTGTCTACTCTTTTCTTCAGCAAGCTCCATGTTAAGTGCCGTGATTTTTTGTGTTTGTTGTTCAATGCGTGCTTCGGCATCATGTAGGCTTATTTTAAGCTTAGATACCTCATTCGTGACTTCCGTAGGTGAAGTGTCTCTAATGTTATCAAGCAGTAAAGAAAGTCTTTGAATTTTGATTTTATGACTTTTGATCTTTTCCTTGGCATGTTTATATTTACCAATGACCTTTTTGTGATCATCAAGTAAATCGATGAAAGCATTGCCAAGTTCATCAAAAGTAAAATCATCAAGAGTTTCGTTTGATACCTTGTCGAACGTTGCCATTAGGCATACGTTTGCAGCGTCTTGAGGAGAGTCCTTTTCTTCCTCGGAGTCACTAGCTTCGCTTTCATGCCAAATGCTTATGTTGGCATATTTCTTTGAGGAAGCCTTCTTGTATGGTTTCTTATAGCGGTTGTTCTTCTTTAAGAATGGACAGTCTTTTCGAACGTGTCCCATCTTCTTGCAACCATAGCATGTTGGCTCTTCTTCGTCATCTTCTTGTGGTTCCTTCTTTCTTCGGTTGAAGTGAAAGAATTTCTTGAAGTTGCGGACAAGGAGAGCTTGATCATCACTTTTCGAGTTGTCGTCATCCGTCTCTTCGGAGTCAGTCCTTCATCGGTGAGCTTTGAGGGCAATCTCCTTAGCCTTAGGAGCAGGCTCTTCGAAGTCCTTGAGGTCAAGCTCATGAGTCATCAGCTTTCCCATCAAGGTCTCCATGGATATAGTTGTGAGATCATTTCCTTCTATGATGGCTGTCACCTTAAGATTCCAAATCTTTGGTAGCCCCTTAAGTAGCTTGCGAATCTTCTCGTGATTTGTATATTGTTTGCCGAGCGAAGATAGGGGATTGATGATGTCGAGGAATCTTATGAACATTTGCGTGATCGTCTCATTCGGCTTCATCTTGAAAGCCTCATATTCTTGAGTGAGACGGCTTATCTTTGATTCCTTGACTTGGGTGGTTCCTTCATGCGTCACTTCTAGAAGTCTCCATACTTCGTGAGAGGTGGTGCATGTTGAGACCCTGTTGAACTCATTCCTGTCTGTAGTACAGAATAAAGCATTAATAGCTCTCGCGTCAAGACTTGCCTGTTTCTTCTCCTTGTCAGAATATTTGTCATGTGGTTTCTCAACGAGATCACCATTGACAACTATCCTGGCGCGCTTTTTGTAACCATCGGTGACGATGATCCACAGGTCGAAGTCTAGCGACTTGAGATAAAAGCTCATCTTTATTTTCTAATAGGTGTAGTTAGTTCCATCAAATAGGGGAGGCCTATGAGTGGACTGCCCTTCACCGTGAATAGAAATCAAGGATTGTGTGCTTGCCATAGATCAGCTCTAGGATGTAAGTCCTTGTTGAGAGAACAGAGCTCTGATACCAATTGAAGAACAGATGGCAACTCTAGAGGGGGGTGAATAGAGTTTATAACGATAATAACCAATTAAAAAATTAAACTCTTTCACAAGCTGAAAGTAATCAGAGTAAATACGGAAATAAATAAGGAGCAAGAACGCATACGCAAACACAGCCAATTTTTAACCCGGTTTCCCTCGTGGAGGACTAGTCCAGGCCTGAGAACTCTAGCCCAGGATTAAATCCACTATTTTTGAAATAGTAGTTACACCCCGTGCCTTTTCTTCAGAAGAGCACGTCAACTTCTTACAAAGATCGCAGTGACGATGCTTGGAATTTTCCAAGCGACTTCTTGAACTCTTGTACAAACTCCTGACTGAAAAGTACTGAGCACTTGAGGCTTAGGGAGCTTGTGGCTAGTAGATGAAGAAGGGTATGGCTTTTATAGAGCTTTAGAGAGAAGAGAAAAGAAGATTGGATGAATGAAAATGAGAGAATTCATGGCCTATTTATAGGATATCAGGTAGGTAGAATTCGGCCAGAATTCTGGTTGGAATTTTTAAAAATTTGGCAGTTGGACAACTTACAACCAGCCAACCCTAAAAATTAGGGTGCTGATTTTTAGGAGACAGAGTTCGGCCCGAACTCTCTGTGGAGGCAGAGTTCGGCCCGAACTCTGTCTCCAGAGCACATAATGGGTCATGGGTCCAATTGGCTTATTTGGATATGTGTGGAGCTATAGGATTTTGGGTATGGGTATAGACTAAGTCTCAGATGCTCAGTACAGCTCAGTTTACATAAGACTAGACTCAATAAAATTGTAAAAATACAGACTCAAAATAACTTGCATTGCAAATCCGAGTTGTCGTATGACTTATACTTGGATGAAGTCTTCATGTGTCGTATTGAATTATCACAAGTATCATGTAGTCAATTCTATCAATATTTGGTTGACTGTGATTTTGTGTCAACATGGTCTTCCCATGTCTCCTCAACTTCCACCAGTCTTTGGCCCGAGATGTATGAGTCAGAAATACGTCCCATATACGGTTCGAAGGTTGAGCCCAACCCCAACAATAATGGTGCTGCTTAGGAAGCAAGAAAAAGATCAAAGCTACCCATGAGGGGAGCAACAGCTCACCGGAGAAAGAGATGGAGGAATGCTCTCGTGATCAACCCATTGTAAACAAACTCATCCCATTTGCCACAATAAATCATTATTGTATCTATTTCTAGCTTGAGGGTATTTTGGTCATTTTTAAAAATTTGGAATTATTTTGAAATTATTAGTATTAATTATATTTATTAGAATTTTTAGTGATTTTTAGTATAATTGATTTGGTGCTATTCTAGACTTTGACTAGTGTTGACTTAGGAGACTGTCCTAGAGGCTAACCTAGGTCATGACTACTTGGTTAGGTTAAGTAACCTTAGCTTGACCTAAGTTAGTGACAATTAACTAATTAGATTTAATTTGGGAAAATTAGGAATTTATTTGAATAGGAAATGGCTTGTGATTTCACAAGTCATGATTAGTGATTTTGGCCCATGGAAGCCCATAGATCACTATTGGAACCCAAACCCTAGCCTATTCCAGCCTATGGCCGGCTACCTTAGGTCATTCCCACTCTATTTAATCCCTCCTAGAAATTAGGGCTAGCCTCCATTAGGAATATTGTAAGTTTAGAAAGTGGTGAGCCTCCATCTTCTTTAATCCATAGAAATTCTATTTCAATTCATTTTTCCCCCAAACCAATTGTAATAGGACCTAAATTTATTGTACTTGTTGTTGTTATTGAGTAATTTCAGGGAAGAAACAATTTGGGAGAGTTTTGGTTGTTTGGGGATCCTCTCATTTGGGGGCTTTTGTTACATTGCAAATCCCTAGGTAATATTCTAATATATTCCATGAAATTCTGTTTTTATTGCATATCTAGGATGCCCTAGGCCTACCCTAGCTGTAGGTATAGCAAACCCTAAGTTTTGTGTCCGATACATGTCCGTATCGGACACGTATCAGTCCTTGTTATTGGGTGTTTGATGAAATGCCCCAAAGGGTATTTCGATCAGTTTTCAGGAATGTAATTGAATAGAAATTAGGGTTTTAATCTTGCTTATGTGTTTCTAGTGTATAGAGAATGTTTTGGTGTCGAGTTGAGTCCCCACGGATACACGGACACGCGGTTGCACGCGCGCGCGCGCAGGCAGGTTGCTTGCCCTGCTGCTCGGGTGCGATTGTGCTGTGCATACGACACTTTGATACATGATACTTGACACACATGTTGTATCCATGACTGACACGAGATTCCTAGAGTGACACGAACCTTCGTGTCGTGTCGGATACGGTGTCGCGCGTGCATGGATAATGTACTGTGCGTGCACAGTACTGTGTTTTGGTTTTCCTGTATTTAATACAATTTTAATTAGTTTAAATTGTATTTTAACTTGCTAAATAGATCCTAATTTTGATGTATAATCTCTGTTAAATTAGTTTACATGATTAGTTAGGTTGATAATGTGGATCGAATGGGGCTAAATTCATGAAACACTGATACTGTGACTGTTACTTAATTTTTTCAGATTCCTAAACACATTAAATTCCTGTTTTAGTAATATTTTTAGCTGTAATTTACTCCTACATGATTGTTAGTTTATGTTAATGCAATTTACTTTCGAATTTGACATTTTGAGTTGTGAATGGGATTGGCAATGTGTGGTTTCGAATACTGACCTGAGAATTTGTTCCTTTCCCTTCTGTCAACTGAATTCTGAAATGAATGTTTTAATTATGTTAACTGTCAGCTGAGACCTATTCTTCTAAAGCCTGAGTAGCTCTTCCTTTCTATAACTGAACTGGAAATTGGTTTCCTTTCCTTCTTTAGAACTAAGTTTGAATGGTTTATTCTTAAATACCTGAGAACTGGTTATTCCCTCCTTAAACTGAAATGTTTGATTTATGTTTCACTGTCGTGTGGATTGGGTAGTTAGTCACTGCTCTTGTCAACTGTTAAATACCTGAGATTTTATAAACTGTAATCGAACTGATTTCTATTTCATTGTTCACTGTTTCATTCCTTAACCTGTTATTTCATTCCTATTAAACTGAGGCTAAATTGAATGATGTATGGATTTGATGTCATGATTTGAATGAATGTTTTAACTATGTTTCTGTGTAACTGTCTAAAACCTGAGATTCACTTTTCTTCCTTATGCACTTCACTGATTTCAGATTTCTTTCAATTGTTAAATTCCAGATTTCATATTATGGTTAGTTCACTATTTTGGGTTTGACACCTTCCTGTACACGCACAAGTTATTAACCTTCCCTGTTTTCCTATTGATACACTGTTCACTGATCTCAGGATCACTCTATACACACACACATATTGGTTTTCCTAAATGAATATATATAGGTAGCCTATATGTTAGGTATAATTCTATATTAGATTGTATAATATATTAATGTGTGTATTATATTTAGGCTTATAGATTGACATGTGATATGTGATTATAGGTTGCTTTTAGGCATGATATTGCCTAATAGCCTATAGCCTAGTCTCTTAGCCTATGGGTGTATCTGTGTGTCAGTTAGAGTCTAGTTAGACTTGTGTGGTCTTGTTAGACCTAGAATAGACTAGTTAGACTAGTATAGACTTGTTTGACTTAGGTTTGACTAGATTAACCTAGTTTGACTTTTAGGATTGATCAGAGTTGACCAAGAGTTGACTTTGGCCTAAATTGACCTAGATTCATGTAGAATACATTGACTTGCATCTTATTATCATTGTAGACTCATAGTGACTTGTACTGTTCTATAGGTGACAGACACCACTCCTCGGATAGAATATATTCTCCAGATTCTCAGGATACAGGCGAGTACATTCTCTGATCATTTCATATCCTGCATTAGGAGTATATTTCCTGCTTTAGATTATTTTACATGATGCTGACACGTTGGAAACACGGATTAGTACTATATGGATCTTGTTGTGCGATGTATCCCCTTAGCGGATACATCGGTTATTCGTGTTCGTGTACTTTATCGTAAACATCGTGTACTCCTTGTATTCGTGACATTCGTGTACGAAACGTGTGAATCGTGTATAATCATGTATTTACATGACCTTCGTGTACAATAACATAACTTAGCTAGATCCTTGTGTATTGATTGGGGCGGGGGAGTAGAAGTGGTTATGTATTCAATCTAGTAGATTACTCGTGTACAACCTCTGTAGATTACTTGTGTACAACTTCGTGCCCTCTACATAACCATCTTGTGCTCTGAATCACTAGCACTGTTAGTTCTCTATATACTGTAGCTATTTACTTACAGTCTCTCTCTTTTTATCATGTTATTCTTTCAGTATCTTGTATCTTACTCTCTAGCATGATTATATATCCTGACCTGCTATAATTTGTTGAGATGTACTATGCTCGCTCCTATCCTGACTGGACCTGTTAAAAATTTTACAGAGGACGAAGCTGAGACGTTCTGCCCTACCTACTACGGTGCTACACTAGATGAGTGTTTGGACTTGGACCAGCAGTAGGATCCACTAGCAGTAGATGACACTCCCTTAGATTAGGATGTCTTTACTTTTCTGGATCACTGTATATAGATTCTGAGATACTTTAGGATATGTACTTTTTTAAACACTTAGAATTCTAGATTGTATTTCTGTGTTTTCATTCCTGGATATTTATCTATCTATCTTTATCCTGTTCTACCTTAGTTGTGATTGAGATATATTCTGTTATGTCACCCCATTCGGGGAGTATAACTGTTTATTACCTTAAACTGTTAGATGTTGTGACCTAGGACAGCGTTCTACCGCCGACACTACGGCGTAGGCTGGACGTACCCACGTCTCGTGCCCTTACTCTAGGGTGCGGGTCGTGACATAGCTCGACCAACACACTTCTACACTTTTGAGTCTTTTGATACCAACAGGCAATAAATCACTTGAACTGCATTCGTGGTGACAGCAATCTCGCACGGACCACCACACTCATGTGTCCCCAAGACACGTCGTCGGCCTCTACAGCATCTCAACTCGTACCGATCAATGAAAATAGTAACTAGGTTTTTGGCTACATCTCTGGTACAGATCAAACGTCCACTAAGGAAGGCCTTAAGGAGATTGTGAAACTCGCTATTCTAGATACAGGTAATATCTAAGGGGGTGAGAAGTGACTACTCTTGTCCTGTCCTGAGAGATTTTAAAACTCCTACTAGGTGGGTCTGTAACTCGCTCGAATGCGAAAGGAATTAGATTATCCCTGCGCTTGCACCAGTTCCGGAAGAAGAAGCCATGTTGCAGTTGTTTATCCGAGTCTTGATTCTGGAAGACTTCTTTTGGAGAGATGAAGGATCTGTCGAGAATCCCAAGCCAACACGGGATTGATTGTGTTGAAGGCATAGAGAAAGAGGTATAAGAGACCCTTTCCTATTGTTCAAGCCAGGGGCTTTTTGTAGATCATATCTCATCTTTGTTATCAGTTCATGGGACTGTTGACTGTATAGATAGAATTCTGGCTGGTAATTGATTTTCTGCTTTAGTACCACTATTTCGACAGAAGGAGGTAAAGCCGCCGCTGGGATGAATGTAGCAACCAAAGGTGGAAGGTGTCTGCCCAATGATGACATATGACATGACTTGTACTTTCTTGCCTTTCTTGACTTGGTAGAGGAAGAAGGTGTCTTTGATTAAAGTCGATAACCAAATCGAGGTGAATCCACATGATCTCTCCTTCGTCGGTTGACAAGGGTACAAGACCGTCACTTTGTGCTGGTAGAAGGAAGACGATCTCTAGGGTAGCTTTTGGAATATCGACAACTTCGTCCTGTACTAATTGAGCAGGAAAGTCCCCGAATTACAGAGAGACGACATTAGCAATCACCGTCTTTTCATTTTGCTGGAGAGTGATTGCCTTGGCATTGATCAGTTCTTGGATCTTCCCTTTGAGTACATAACACGCCGTGGTTGGATGTCCCAAGAACCTGTGATACACACAATATTTGGGATTGTCAATTTTATCTACTTTATCTGGTCGTCTAGCTTCGGGCAGTTAAAGTTTGTTTCTTTTGATCAGACAATCAAATATGCTTATAATGTCGTCCTCGTCAAAGGAATATTCCTCCTTAGGACGTGGTGCTATCTGTGGGGGTGTCATCGTTACAGGGTTGATTGGCCCACGTTGATAGCCAAGGCTTCCTTGTCTTTGCGGTTGTTCTGACAACCACCATTATTGGTTGTAGAGTGTTCATCATTGTCAAGATTAGGCATCTGGATGCCTAGTTGTCTGAATTTGTTAGCACTATCCTCGGCTGCCCTGGCACTTATTATGAAGGAGGCCCAGTATTGGAATTATGTGATTCTGGTCCACATGCTGATTATAGTTAACAAGTTTGATTTGCATGTATTTATAGTTAATGCATCTGGAGTACCCAGGGGCGTTTTGAGTGCCTCACGATGGAAGCGCTCTATGAAATGTTCAGCAGTTTTATTAGGCCGTTGTTTGATCTTGATGAGGGCTGACTTGGTCATGTTATTTATTCTCTTATAGAATCATTCCAGGAATATTTGTTTCAATCTTGCAAAAGATGTTATACAGCCATCTGGCGAGCTATGATACCAGTCATAGGCTGTACCTGCTAAGCACTCAACGAATACTCTAGTGAGTAGAGCATCTTTCTGTTGGAGCTGATGAGTCATTACCTCGAAGTGATTGAGATACTGACTCAGAGATGAGCTGCCGTCAAACAGCATGATGGTTGGTGGCTTGTACTTAGGTAAAAATGGGACTTCCTTCCACTCTACAGGATAAGATTATTTTATTCCTAATTTTTGTAGAACATCCTTCTACTTAAAGGCTTCGAATTGATTACGTAAAAGCTTCACTGCCTCAAGAGGATCTCCTAATGTCTGAAGAGCAGTAGATTATTTTGATGTATTAGGAGACAGAACCGTATGATAAGTACCACCCCCAGCACCAGACTGACTTGGAGTAGCCTGAGCTGGTATAGTAGCATTGAGAGGGGATTATACCCCTAGGCCAGTATTGACAGGTGCAGATGCTGCTATATGTTCTTGTGTTGGAATTGGATTCATAACCGGTAGAATAGTGTATTGAGCTACGATTACAACATGCATACTTGCAACCATTTCGGCCATGTTTTTTAAGTTGGCCTCTAAAGCAGCGATCCGTTGCTCCTGATTGCCGGAGCTGGAAGCATCTTGTTCTTCATTAGTGACATAGGCAGTCACTTCTCTAGCTATCGAAGAAGAACTAGTAGAAAAGATAGTCCTATCAGAGCTCTCACTATCAGCATCGAAGTCATACAGGGAACTATCCTCATGATGAGGAGCAGAAATATTCTTTTGAATGAGGAGATCTCTGTCAGAATTAGGAAGATTCCTTTGATCGATTGTTTCTTGGTCGAAAATAAGATTCCTTTGACCGATTGTTTCTTAATCAAAATCAAGAAGATTCCTTTGACCGAGGAGATTTTGTCCTCTTGATCTTGTATTTTGGTCAACCCCTTTGCCGGAGTCACGGATATGATCAAGGTATTGTTGACTGGAATTACGGGATATATTACGTCTTAGACATTTTCTACCGCAGTACTTCGAGAAGTCATGTTGACTGAAGCATATAACAATTCATCTTCGTCCACCATAATGAGTTCAGGAGTCCGAGTGTAGTTCAAACGGCCGAAGACAGACAGTTTAGCTGATTGACAGCAACATTTGATCACTACTTCATGGTGGTGGTTACAGTGGTGTTCCTGATGTGGATTTATATGTAGGCGAGATGGTCCTGCGTTCTTCCGCTTTTGTACAAGAAGTTCGTGGAGATCAGTTACAGTGATAGGATAGGGGGAAGTTGAAGGTACATATTCCTTGATTATGTTAGGAGCATGGTTTCAATTCTTGATATGTCTTGTTTCCTGTGTGTAAGAGAATTACTGAGTTCATTGGTATAGGTGAGAGGATTCTTGATTTGAGAAGCCTTCACTGTGCGTAATTTAGTAGGTGGCACAGATTGTTCTTGATGCAGACTTGATGAAGTTGATGTTGTTCTGCGCTGGTTAAGGTAAGTGCGTATGTCAGAGTTATGCGTCATCTGGCTGTCTGTCTGTGACACCCTCAATTTTTTTGCCTTGTTCTTGATATACGCATGGTAGAAAGATCCTGGCTCTGACTTGGTTGGCGCTGGCTAGTTTGATGAGGAGTGGGTAGGATACGTTGATGTTCTGTGCACCTTGTTCCAACACATTTTGTGTGGCACAAATGAGTAGTAGGAAGTGGGCTTCGAGTATAGTCTAATTTCTTGGCATCGACTTGACTATCTTTGCCAAGAGAAGAAGAGTTCCTACTCTGAAGTGTTCTTGTATTGTTTGGCACAGAGGCACAACTAGATGCATTTTCCACCGAGTCCAAGACTGGAAAAGGATAAGGAAAGGCCATAGGGCGCTTTCTTTTATTCTGCACAGGGGCAGTGATATGTAACTTCTCTACCAAGTTTAAAACTGGCGAGGAATGAGGATTGGTCACGAGGTATTTTCCTTATTTTGTGTAGAGGCAGTGGTTGGTACACTCTCCACCAAGTTCAGAACTGGGGAGGAAGAGGGAGTAGCCATATGGCGCTGTCTTTTGATTGGCGTCGAGGCAGTAATTTACCAATTTTAGAATTGGTGAGGAAGAAGAATGGCTACAGAGTTTTTCTCCTTGCTTAGTGCATGAGTCATGATTGGTGCACTGAAGGACTTTAGAGTCCAGATAGCGCGCGTCTTGTTCTTGGCAGCAACATTGGTGGCGCGCTTGGCACCCCAGCGCCAATTATGGCTTCGTAGGCAGTTTGGTCAACTTTCACGACCAAAGTCTTCTGCGTTGTACCGATCGACGCAACATCGCATTGAGTTGTCACTTTTTCGTCGGAGGAGAAAGTCATCCCCAGCAGAGTCTCCATTTTGTTTGCAAAAATAAAATTTTGATTACAAATTGAGAAAAGTACAAGAGTATGATTTGATTTCTGGGGAAGTACAACTTTAAAAATCTGAAAGACGGTCACTTTATCCCCTGGACGATGCGATGTCGAAGAAAAAAGTCTTTGGAGAGTGCTGCAGCAAGTGCTCAGATGATTATGATCATTAGTGATTATTGTAAAGTGATTTGGAACTCTATTTATAGAGTTCACTAACCAAATTGTCCAGTTTCTAATGGATCATTTTTTTAGTTTCTAACGGACTGAACGTGTTACAAATTAGCAATATGTTAAACCTGTTTGTATTTAATCTATTCCGTTACTAACATACTATTTTCTCTCCAATTTATTTATTATTAATTGGAAAAAATATGGATGCCATTAGCATATGAAAAAAAGAAAGAAAAAATTAAAGAAAGAAAGGAGCTGTCACCAAAAGATACTTGTCCCCCTCCCCCCCCCCCCCCCCCCCCCCCCCCCCCCCCGCCCCAAAATTGTTTATGTTCCCCTCACCCTAAAATTTTTCCTATCAAAAATCTGGCGCCACAGCCAAATTTTGGCGGCAGAGTTCCCTCCACAATATACACATTACTTCTCCTCCCTTCCTCTCTCTCTCATTCGTAAACATAACGGAGCCCTAATCTGCGGCGCATCGTCCACTCCAACTCATCGTACAGTTGTGGCTCGTCGTACACTTGTCGCTCGTCTCGTAGTGAGTTTTCGGCTGTCTCGATGACGACTACGACGGTCTTTATTCTATTATGTGAGTTCTACGACGATGATGGTCTCATCGTACCCCATTAATTTTTTTGATTCTCCTATGGTTGAAAGTTGTGTTGTTAGGGCTTGGATTAGAGCGACCCTAAATCAGATCTGGAAATCACGTCAATGTCGTTACTCACCGTACATCCCTAAGCAGCAGCAATGTCACTACCACTTTCTAGAATAAGGGTATTTTGGTAATTGCGAATTTTTGATTATTTTTATATTATTTAATTTGGTGTAACATGATTTTGGCTTTTTGCAAGTGTAACCTTAGAACAATTTAGCCTAGAGACTAACCATGACCATGGAGAGCTAGCTAACAAGTTTGAGTTAGTAATTAGACTCTAATCTAGCTAGGAATGACTTAAAAATCATTTGGAGGTTTGAATTAAGGAGCTATTTTGGGCCTTTAGCTTAAGGGCTTGTTTTTACAACATAGAAAGAGAAGTTGGGCCTTTGTGACTTAGCCTAACCCTAACCCAACATCATGGCCAGCCAAGAGAGGCTCTTCCCCCTATTTAAGTCATAATTTACCCCCCTTGTGCCTCCTTTGTAGCAAACCCTAACCCTAGTTTATGTTCTTTCCCAAATTTGCCTCCTTTCTTCAAATTACCTCCAAATTGGACCAAATCGGTTTTATTGCATTCCTTTAGTGAAGAAGAAGTCTCTAGTGGCTAGCTAGTAAGGATTGGAGGCATTGGACCACAGGAATTTGGTGTTGAAGCATTTCAAGGGGCTATTTTATTAGGATTTTAACTCTCAATAGGTAATGCTATCTAAACCCTTTTGATTCCTGATTTCTCTCCATAGACGCATGCATTTAGGGTCCCCCTAGCTATAGGCAGAGTTTGGTTGAGATTCGTGTCAATTTTGTATGTGTTTCGGAGTAGTAGAGAACTAGTCAACGTGTTTGATGAAATGCCTCATAGGAATGTTTGTTAATAATTTCAACTAATTTCATAGGTTTGTTGTTATTTATGTGTGGATTAGATTTCTTGGAGACTGACTTGATTTTAGTATCGTTTCGTGCCCGTTCTTGACACGGGGAGGCCTGCACACACAGTGGTGTAGTGTCCTGCTACCCGAGCCCTAGAACTCACCTGACACGACACGTGGACACGTGATATTTGGCACGGAGGTGGGGGCACAGATTGACAGCATGTTCCCCTAATTTTGGGATGATTTTGTGGAGAGTTCGAGAAGAAATCGAGCTCACAGGTCGCACCCACACTACACACACGCATGAAATTCTCCACTGATACGCACTTGTATAGACACGCTGACATCACTTGGACACAACAAGGCACCTAGACGCGTAGCCCTACGACTCACCTACCCTAGGAGACGACCACTTGGAATTGGTAGACACATTGTGTCCTAGGGGGCTCGCACATATGCACGAGACCCATGGGCACAGTTTGACACCTAGTTCTGATACGTGGTTTTTGACACGAATTGGACACTGGATTGGACACGTTTGACCCCCTGGTTTGACACGCACATTCGACACCTCACTCCCCTTCCCTTGTTCAGTTTCACTTTGATTTTTGGGGTTTTGAATGTGTTAATGTTTGATGAATTATTAGAGTTGGGTTGGTTTATACAGTTCTGGCTGAGGTTGTATACCTGAGATGTCTGTGGGTTACTTGGGTTATTTTATATTCGAATTAAGGTTTTATTATATGTTGTATAATGTTGTTGATGTTATAGATGATCCTAATATGTTAGATAACTTAGATT
>JANAVB010019799.1:14510055-14527555 GCA_029216955.1 Iris pallida
TATATATAATATATATATATATATATATATATATATATTATATATATAGATATATAGAGTATATATATGGCATATATATGCATAGTATAGGCTATAGTATTGTTAGTCTATATTAGCATAGACTATCTATTAATGGTATAGGCATCCTATAGATGTGTTAGTTTCATGAGAGGAAAGGTATACTTGATACCGAACCATTACCCTAGTGTCCTAGTCTACTTATATTAGACTATAGTTTGACCTTAGATAGACCCAACCGACTTGTAGACTAGAATTTGACTAAACCTTAGATACTTTGACCTAGTTTTACTAGATTGTTGACCATAGTTGACCAAGAGTTGACTTTGACCTAGAATGGCCTAGAATCATATAACATATTATAAACTTTATTTATTACATCTTGAATACATTGTAAACTGTGTTGCTCAAATAGGACTCAGTTACTCCGGTTCGGACATCCGTTTTCACCAGTCGCTCAGGTTATCAGGCAAGTACATGCTCTGATCGTTTCATACTTGTTCAGATTTATATTCTTGATCTAGACTACTTTACTTGATGTTGTCATGTTGTTATCATGGATTAGTACTATATGGATCTTTTTATGAGATGTCATCCCCCTCGAGTGCATTGGGTACTTCATGTCATGTCCTTTTCACGAACATCATGTACTCCTTGTGCTCTCATTATTCATGTACACTCATGTGCTCTCATGTATTCTCATGTTCATATGTGTTCATGTATAAAACTATCATGTGCAATAACGTAACTTGAATGGATCCTTGTGTATTGATTGGGGACGGGGGTGTAGAAGTGGTTATGTGATCAATTTCAAAGTAGTGTAATCATGTGCATGTATGTTATACCCTTACGTATAATGGAGTTACCTTAGAATAATCATGTGCAAACCTATCCCGATTATATAACCATCTTGTGCTCTAAATCACTTATATATTTACTTACAGTCTTACTTTCCATATATATATATATATCTCCTATTTTTAGATATCTCTCTTACTATTCATGTACATTCCTTACAGCATTTCATGTATCTTATTCTATTGTTTGTTTTTACATTTCCTGCCATGATATGAACTGCGTGAGATTTATGTATTCGCTCCTGTCCTGACTGGACCTGTTAAAAATATTACGGAAGATGAGGAGGAGTTCTGCCCCACCTATTACGGAGCTGGTATAGGTGATACTTGCGACCTGGACCCTCAGGAGGAACCAGCTTGCGCTGAGGATGCTACCCTATTGCCTAGGATAGATTGCTAGGCTTATCTTACATTACTTTCTATTGTCATTTCATGAGATATATTATTCAGATGTTGGGATTTGTGTTGTTAGACACGTAGATTTATTTTTTTTAGCTGTATTGCACTCTGTGATTTCATATCTATCTTATCGTGCCATTTATCTACCTCTAGTTTATGTGATTGAGTTGTATCCTTCTGAGATTGTCCTCCGTTTGGAGAGTATATCATATTATGTTAGTTGTGAATGTGACCTAGAACAGTATTCTACCGTCGATACTGCAGCGTAGGCTGGACGTACCCATGTACTCATGCCCCTAAACCGGGTGAGAGTCGTAACACATTTTTAGTGGCGGCCCATGCAAGTCGAGATTCACATTTGTACGATATCATGGTAGCGTAGCGACTTAGTTGTACTACCACGAGTCTGCGATAGAGTATAAGATTTAAGGTATTAGGGTAAGAGGATACTCAATCACAGTTAGAATTCCTTGAGAGATTTTTGGGATGACCCTTAAGAATCTCATTATAAACCACTACCAGAATAAGTCATTTTATTGATGCCTAAAGACGTCGCTAAAACGCCTAAAGACGTCGCTAAACAAGTTTAGCGACGTATTTAGCGGCGTCTTCCTCTTGTCGCAAAAACCTTAGTCGCTGTTTGGAAAGACGTCGCTGATCGTGGCCAATACCGACGTTTACCGACGCAAAGATACGTCGGTAATATACCGACGTTTACCGTCGTTTCATCGATAAAATAGCGACGTTTATGATGTCGCTATACGTCGGTATTCCCTGGGAAAATTATCGACGTTTTTTATGTCGCTATGCATCGGTATATATTACCGATGTTTTTTGATGTCTCTATACGTCGGTATATCCTGGGAAAATGAAGTAAAATCTTAGGATATTTACCGACGTTTATCGACGCATACCGACGAAACTGACGTCGCTATACGTCGGTAGCCTGGCAATATATGCAAGTTTAGCGACATCTACCGACACAATGTGCCGTCGGAAAGCGTCGGTAAACGTCGGTAGACGTCGCTAAATTTGAAAAAAAATAAAAATAAATAAATTTTAGTATGTAATTTTCTTCACAGAATTATTTCCTCCCTGTAGTTTAATCTGAAACACAATCCACAAGCACATTTTATCCCTGGGTTCGCCGACCCCTTCGGTGGAACAACAACACCGGTAAATTAACATCCAAATAAAACAAATAACAACATAAAATAACCAAAGTCCACACAACATATATAAACCAATATCGAAATTGTCATGGGTCTACACAACCAATTACCAATGTATCTATGCAACCAACAAATAAGTGTCACAAACAAATAAGTGTCACAAACAAATACAAAAAAAAACAAGTACTCAAACACTCAATACAAACAGTCCTAACTCGGACTACTAGGGATCTGGAGCAGGAGGGGGCACGCCGCGACGAAGGGCTAAGAAAAGCTCATAGTCCTCCTGTGAAATCGACACCGATAAAGGAGGTAGTGACGTCGGTGGAGTCGGTGTCGATAAAGAAGGCAGTGGCGCCGACGGAGTCGACGACGATGAAGGCGCACCCGGAGGACGATAACGCTCCAACGCTGCAAGTCGCTGGTGGTATGAATCCATGGTAGATAACATTCTAATACTGCTATCAGCTACCGAATCCTGTACCAATCTCAGCCTCTCGCCCATGGTCATCTGTGATGCCTGCAGATCCAATACGCTGCACTCCGTCGAGGCTCTAAGATCGGTAACGCTCTGCTCTGTCCGCTCACTCATATGCCGGAGCTCCATAATGCTGCGGTCGAGCGCATCCAATCGTGCTATAAGCGCAGGCTCATCCGACTGGTGCTGAGACTGGTCCTGAATACGTCGTAGCAGCTCGTCCCGGAGAGACTCCATCATCTGGTAGACTCGGGCAGACTCCTGGGATGGCTGTGGACCATGCACAATAGCGGAGGATGCCCTAGAGGACTGGCTCACAACTGGGGTGCCATAGGATCCCGTACCATAGTACGTACCCCTACGGAGGCCACCAGCGGCGGTCATCCACAGCTCGTCCTCCGACGGAGCTTGAGTTAGCTGCGAGTAAGTACCGACCTCTCCCGCAGTAGGTGCACTAGCAGTCGCCCGGTCCCGAAGCCTCTGATACTCGGCCTAGAAAGTATAAATAGTACTCTATGATTTCTAATTTCTAATTTCTAATTAATTACTTATTATTAGTAACTACATGAATATTTATTTGCATGCATATTTACTAAGTTATATTAAATTAACACGAAGTATTATAATTAACAAATAGTATTGTAATACTTACATAGGCAAGCTCGGCCCTCTCGTCAATAAGGTCTTCGCCCTTCCGATGGGTGGCCAGGAAGACGGTCACCATGTCGGCGTTACCGACCTTCCTTACCTGTAATTAAATATATTATCTTAGTAATAATTTATCGGATTTGTATTAAAAGAATATTTCTGAAATAAAAAAACATACCAGATGACGGAAATATTCCGTCATCGGAATCGACCCACCGTACCACTTCGAGGCATGCTGCCTAGCCGCATTGGCTTTCTCGGACTTTTCCTTGTACCTTGGCTCGTTAAATCGAGCCTTCATCGCATCCCACTTATCAAGGGTGATCCAACCTTGGATCGACTTTTCGGCACGATCACGAGCCTTCTAATCATTGATAGTGTCGCGGAACAGCTTAGCAGCGACAGCAGAAAACATCCCCTCGATCAGCTCGGCCCGGTGCGGTGGATAGAAAAACATATCCTAGAAGAGTACGCAAACCAAATATTTTTCAGTAATATATAATATGCATAAATCAAATAATTCATGTTAAAAGCAAATCTATTTTAACCTTGAAGCGCGCAAACCAGTAGGCCTTCCTATCGTCCGAAGCATCCGAGTTGTTTATCCAAGGACCCCCATAATTTTGCCTCAGGAGCTGGCTTAGGCGTCTATGTACCAACGGGGGACGATATCTATACAGATATATTATATTCATGAGAAAAGTTAATTTATGATAAACACAGAAAAAAATGATAAACCAAAATACTTACTTTGTACCGTCGGCCCAAATCTTTGTCCTCGTCTCCTCCGGAGGTGCACAGGCATCATCTGCCTGATACTGGTCAGCCACCGGCGCAGCCTCCTCCATCTGCTCATCTGCCTCTATCGTCGTATCAGCAGGAGGAACGCTACACTTGGGAGCAGTCTCAGGCCTGGAACTACTCGTCTCAGGAGATATGCCACGTAGCATCGTGGCGGGCGGAGCTACTGTCCGATACACAGGAGTACTGGGCGACGAGGATCCAGAGCCGGTACCAGTAGGAGGTACCAAAGAAGAACTCCATCCTCTAGCAGTACCACCAGTAGGTACAAAAGGACTACCCTGTCCTCTGCCAGTATCAGTACCCTGTGCCCCATGTTGGGAAATGCAGAATGATCCGCGACGACATGTCATGCCTGATAACAACATATGATGAGATACAACAAAGACAACAAATAATAAAGATTAAAAATATGAAAGTGCAACAAAGACAAGATAATAACCAAGACAATATATGATGATACATTTTACAAGAAACATCTAAGTCCAGATAGTATATTTTACAAGAAACATCTAAATTCAGATAGTACATTCTACAAGAAATATCTAAGTCCAGATAGTACATTCAGATAATAACCAAGACTAGATAATAACCAACTCTACATAATAAGAAAATGAAAGTACGTCTCTCTCAATCATCTTCAGAACAATCATCTTGTTCGTCTTCCTCGACCTCATCTTCCTCCTCATCTTTACTTTCATCTTCGGCTTCGTCGGCTTCGTCGGCTTCGTCTTCCTCTTCGAATAATTCTACATCTTCTACATTATGTGTCGTATAATGCGTAACTTTCGTGGAGTCCACATCAATAATATTGGTTATAAGAGGTAGCTCGTCCTCCTGATAAGCTTTTTCATCAACATCAAAGTACCTCTAGCTTTAGTCTTGCGTACTGCCCACCAGTTAGACTTTGTTGCTCCCTGTCTCGGATAAGATGTGAAGTACACGAGCTGAGCTTGAGTTGCTAGGACAAATGGTTCGTAGCCTCGATATCTACGCTTGTAGTTTATATCCACAAGACCATGCTTGTCAATTTTTCAACCTTGATTTTCAGTCGGATCGAACCATTCACACTTGAACAATACGATCTTTGCAGGTTCTCTGCCATAATTATACGTCAACTCCACAATCTCTCGCAAGATGACAAAGAAATCATTTCCTGGATTGACGTCTTTGTAGTTCGAAGATTTGATATACAAACAACTATTTTTCGTGGAATCAAGATCCAGGAAGCTGTCTCTGATCGGAGCATTTGTCGACTTGAACCGAAAGCCATTGACACAGTAACTTGGTCATATTTTAACAAAAGTAATTGGTCCCTTGGCAAGAGTTCTAATTAATTCAATCTCGGGTAAAATTAGATGATCGACCTGAATACCAAAGAAGAGATAGTAAGTTATTTATTGTGCAGTTGCATTAAAAGAGGCCAGTAATTACCGGGCTGCTTATATATTCGCTCAACCAAGAAGGAAAATGACGTTTCATTTCTTGTTCTAATGCTTCGTCTGTTAGGTAGGGTCTAACCGACCTCAACTGAGCATTATATGTGCTGAAAAACAACGAAGCAACCGCCGATTAGTACAAAAATATTAGCTTATACTATTATATTGAGATGACGTAAACTCATTATTAATTACTTACCCCTCTAGCTTCTCTACTTCATCCTCGTCGCAATTGAGTAATACATACAACTGAGCAGCCCTTAGCTCTTCGTCATTCAAATATCTCATCTTTATTTTCTCCGAAGGCTTTCCGGACGCATTGAATACTTTCAGTATTCCATCATTAGATTCTTGATAACCGTCGTCATTTCTCGGAGCCCTCGTTCTATTCGTAGCAACATGAGATTTGAAATACGTCGAGCAGAAGTTTGTAATCTCCTCGAGAATATTGGCTTCATAAATAGAACCCTCGACCCGAGCCTTGTTTTTCACCTTTCTCTTTAGATGGTTCAAATGCCGCTCAAACGGGTATATCTACCGATAACCAACGGGCCCACCAACACGTGCCTCGTAGGAAAGATGAATTGGCAAATGCTCCATGGAATCGAAGAATCCAGGAGAAAATACCTTCTCGAGCTTGTACAGTGTTATCGCAATATCGTTCTCCTGCTTTTCTAGACGATCGACGAGCAACTTACTAGAACAAAGATCTCTGAAGAATATGCTAAGCTCGGTCAATGGATCCCAAACAATAGGGGATAAGAATTCCCGAAATGCAATCGGAATTAACCTCTCCATGAATACGTGACCATCATGGATCTTTATACCTGTCAGTTTGTTCTCCTTGAGGTCGACGCATCTTCTCAAGTTCGAAACATACCCGTCTGGAAATTTCAGACCTTGAATCCACCTACAAAGTCTCACTTTATCCTCCTTCTCCAGTGAGAAAATTACCTTAGGCTGCTTCAACTTTCTATTCCCGTCCTCTATCAAATGCAATACAGGACGTCTACATATTTCTTCCAAGTCTAATCTAGCCTTTGGATTGTCTTTTGTCTTCCCCTTTACGTCCATTACAGTATTAATTATGTTGTCAGACACATTCTTCTCGATATGCATGACATCAAGGTTATGTCTAATCAGATTGGTGCTCCAATATAGCAGATTCCAGAATATACTCCTCTTCGTCCAGTTATGAGTGTGACCAAATCCGTCACACTTGTAGCCCGTAGTAGGCTCTTCAATAGCTCTTGGTAAATCTTATACCTTTTCCCATATCGTGTATCCGGGCCACCTTGGCGGGGGATTAGCCTTTCCCCAATGCCAGCACGAAAAGTATTCATGTTCCTCCGGTACGGATGATCCTTCGGTGGGAATTGTCGATGACAATCGAAGAAGCACGGTTTGCCTCCGTGTTTCAAATGGAAAGCCTTAGTACGGTCCATGCAATACGGACATGAAAGACGACCATGCGTGCTCCATCCAGATAACATACCATAGGCCGGAAAGTCGTTGATGGTCCACATAAGTGCTACCCGCATCTAAAAATTTTGTTTTCTAGATACATCGTTGTAGAAGCATAGAAAAGAATAAAGAAAGGCCTATGCGGCTCCGACAGAAAGACCTCCATGCGGCTCAGGATCCCCATGCAGCTCAGAAGTCCATGCGGCTCAAGGGTCTCTGCGGCTCGGATAGTTCTATGCGGCCCAGAAAGAAGTCACGTGGCCTTCAACAGTTCTTCTCTACATTCGGCTGTATTTAATGCCTTGATGGCTACTCTGACAAAAGATAGCTACGACAGCTCTGACATAAAGATGTAATAATGACTGACATGATGGCGTATTCCTAGGAAAGAGGAGAAAATCTCCTTACAGCTGGCAAAATTCAACAAGTCCCGAGGCCGCTCCATGCGACTGCTGCATTTATGCGGCCGCCCACTTCATGCGGCTGCACATCCCCATGTGGCTGCCTATCCCCATGCGGCTGTCCATCCCCATGCGGCTGCCCATCCTCATGCGGTTGCATGCTTCATACGGCTGAGAGGACCGCCCATATGCGGCTCTGCCAGGACGGTCCAGATGAGACACGTGGTGCTCTTCTCGACAATTGAGACACGTGGCAGTCTTATCTTCCCTGGAATTATGGGTGCTAACAAATTCTAACAAAAGCAGATTTGTTGCGATCGTCATAATTGTCCAGATCAAATCAAATCAAGCAAATTGGACACGTGGCAGGCTATCACAAATCATAAATATTCATGGCAATCAACATTTATTACCCACAGAGATTTGATGCAATCCACATTAATTACCAAGATTTGTAACAATCAGAATTAATAGCCCAGATTAATTGATCCTTAACCGCCGACTTCTCAAGGAGGCAATCATTTGTAAACCCTAATGATCGCATCCCACTATTATAAATAGCAAGGTGCCATTCCCTTGCAAGAGAACGGAGAAAAAAGAAAGAGAGCACTACAGAGACATCCAGAGATCTAGCAACCGAAGGCGCAAGGGAGTCGCCCCACACGTCCAAGAGCATTTCTTCACCAGAGCCAAGGCTACGTCCGATCGTCCAAGGAGTAAGGCAGAGCTGCCGTCGCTTTCCCGAGCCTCTACCCTCATCCCCCAGAAAAACTAAACAATTGTACTTAGATTGCTGTACCTAGGTTTTCGTCCCTAGGCTTTTTTTGTACGAACGAGTTTGTATTGTGAAGTAAAAGTCCAGTCCTCCGATATAATTGTTCTGTTCTTTTATAATCAATGGCAAACAATCGTACGTGTTGGAACCTACTTCCCACAGCTAATTCAACTCATCAATCAATGGCTGTAAATACACATCGATGTTCCTTTTCGGATTGTTCGGACCTGGAATAATAACGTTGAGAAACATATACGAAGTCTTCATGCACATCCAAGGCGGTAGATTGTACGGAGTGACGATCACAGGCCAACACAAATATTGGGATTCTGAAAGTTCGAATGGGATATAACCGTCGGAGCAGAGACCCAATCTGTCATTATGCGGATCAGAAGCAAAATCTGGATACTCTCGATCAAAGTACTTCCATGCTTCTCCATCAGATGGGTGATCCAACACTCCTTCGGTCTGTTCCCGCTTATGCCAACTCATATTTTCTGCAGTTTCCTTCACCATAAACCATCGCTGCGACCGCGGCGTCAATGGCAAGTAGTGCATCGAATCGGTAGGTTCCTGGCACCGACAGACTTTTCTCTACCACTGCCCTTGTAGCGATCGACACCACAAAATCTGCAGGCGTCTTCTTCCTTGTCGTCTTTCTAGTACAACATGCACCCGTTGTGACATGTATCGATTTTCTCGTATCCCATCCAGAGCGATCTCACCATCCTCTTAGACCGGTAGAAGTCTTTAGGCAACTTAGCACCCTCAGACAATATTTCTATAAGCAACTCCATAAGACGGTTGTAGCAATCTTGTGACATGTTAAAATCGAACTTGATGCTCAACAATCTTGTAACCACCTCCAACGGTGAATGATCCTCACAACCAGGATATAATGGAGTCCTTGCATTCTCTAGCAACTCCATAAACTGTGCAGCATCGGCGTTCTGTGCCTCCTCAGGTGCATCATGATCGTCCGGATCGAAACTAGTCCCCGCCGCGTCAAAAATCATGTTCACCAACCCATCGTCGTAAGCAGCATTGTTGTGGACATCCACATAAAGCTCATACTCCGATGCTAAAGACACAAGTTCTCCGTGCGCGCTCTACTGATAGTAATTCGACGTAAAACCCTTCGAGTATAAATGATACGTGACTTCCACTTCTGGATGATATTTCAAGTTACGACATCTAACACACGGACACTTAATTTTGTTACCATCCATGTACTGAGAGAACGCCTTGGTAAACTGCAGGAACTACTGTACACCCTCTATGAATTCATCCCGTACACCGCACATGTCATCAGGATGACGGTTGTGCATCCACGAACGATTTCGTAAGTAGTAATTCATATCCATATCCAATTGAGGATAATTATGTAAGATAGATACATGCACATTGCAATCAGTGAATAAATGTAAAGGCAGTTTAGATATGGGTGCGCAACATAAACAATTCATTCATTCCACATATTACAAACAAAGAATTTGAAGGAAGAAACAAAAACAACTGTGTTGGGACTAAAACAACTGTCTTGTGTCAAAGTGTCGCATCCGATAGACCGATACTAATTCGATACGGTCGATACTAAGTACATATGGTCGAGGTATAATTGTACTTACAGGAGTACACGAAACTAAGTACATACGGCCTATACTAATCCGATACGGTCGATACTAATCCGATACCGATTCTGATACTCATTCCAATTTCTCCCCAACCTCTTATAAAAAAGGTGTCTATCGAGGTATAATTGTACTTATAGGAGTACATGACACCAACTGTCCAATATCGACCCTTTGGATCTACAAGAGTTACTTCATCCAGTTTGTCAAGAAAGGTAAAACTTTTTAAATTAATATCCAATATCGACCCTTTGGCCTGTGCTTGAGCAGTATCCTAACTCAAACTATCGATCCTAACTAATAAATTAATATCCTACTTTAACATCTACTAACTCTCATATTCCTTCTAACATAAACTAATATCCTATTCTAAACTAACCCTTTAACTGAAACTAATATCTAAACAATGCTAATCATGAACTAACACCCTAACCTAGAAGTCCACACTACTCAAGCACAGGCCAAAGGCCAAGTTATAAGGCAAAATATAGGCAACTGCCTGTAGCTACAAGGCAAAACCAAATGTTGACGGTATATATACCGTCAACATTTAAAAAGTTTACTTGTCTTGACAAAATGAGTGAAGTAACTCTTATAGACCGAAAGGATACTCTATACACTCTATGTAATACGATAAACCAATCATACCTACACTTCTAGGATACTCTATACACTGTAGGTACTAGGATACTCCTTAGTATATTAGATATCAAAATCACTTAGTATGACACAAATATGAGTGTGCATTTCATATAAGAATCTAAACATAAACTACATTCTTGAAAATAATATCAATCATGTTAGCAGACCACCTATTCATGCAACTATCTCAAACTGACAATTATTTTGAGTAACCTCTTTCATTTCTCTATCGATACATGCCAAAAATACTCTTTACCACATATAAAATAACACTAATATTTAGACTGTGTTAGTACACAAATATAACATACTCACCATCTATACATAGAACCCATAAATTAGAATATATGCATCTCAATATATCATAGGTCACAGAAGCTAGCCGAGCTAAATACCATAGCTTCCCATTGAATATGAAGTCTTCCAACTCTATCAGCTATGGTCGAGTACTTCTCTAATCACATTGAATGGGAACATATATAACTCTATTGCAGTAAATCATTTAATGAGCTAGCAAAACACAAAGAATTTCTACTGTATTGAATCCCAAAATCAATCTCCTTCCCGCCATGGTCGACCCCCATCCCGGACACGCCACGCACACCCCCCTGAGTCCAGATGACCTCTAGCACCCGACGCTCCACTGCACATACCAATTAATTAGGATACGACCGACTGCATCATGAGCTATCTGGACACGGACACAACCATCCCCCATCCAATTATCGTTCATGAAAATGAACACGAGACTCAAAACAGAATTCTGAGTAGAAACACTCCAAATTCAATATACTTGTTCCGTGTGTGTGTATGTGTCCGTCAGTATCCGTCTGTGTCCATGTGTATGTGTTTGTCTGTGTCCGTGTGTATGTGTGTCCGATTAGGGTTAGGGTTTACCTGATCAACGAAGGGGGTGGCAGGAGGGGAGGGGCGTTGACCGATGAGGGTGGCCGGAGAGGAGAAGAAGCCTAGTGGAGAGGGAGGGGGTCGGCAAACGATTATCGGTTTCCGGCGATGGCGAGGGGGAGCGGCAATGGCTAGAGGTGGTGGAGGTGGCTGGAGGTGGTGGACGTCGGGCTCCTGCGAAGGGCGAGGCGCACGGTGGTCGAACGAGGGGTGGTCGAATGAGGGGGTTTCAAATTTTTGGGGAACGAGTGGGGGAAAAGAAATGAAGCCAGAACCCTTTATTAAAAACATTAGCGACGTCACTAAAGACGTCGATAAACGTCGCTATTATTTGATATGAGCAACGTAAAAACACTTACGTCGGTAAACGTCGCTATTACTAGTCAAATTAGCGACGTTCACCGACTTATCAGCAACGTTATTTTTTTAACTTAAAAGACGTCGCAGTAACGTCACTGATCGTCGCTAATAGCGACGATCAGCGATATTTTATTTATGCGTCGCTAATTCCCTTATTGGTAGCGACGTTTTCAATAAACGTCGCTAATTTCGTCTGTAATATGACTTATTTTGGTAGTGAACTATCTCGAAATTCGATTCCAACAGTTTATGTCTACTTTCCTTGTTCATTGTTGAATTTGATTCTTGGTGTTCATTCTTGACTTGATTTTCTACCAAGATAAATCTTATGGGCTAGGTCGCCTCAGTTATGGAATCTAGAGTCTTCTGCAGCCATATTAGCTGGCATAGCAAAGATATAGAGTTTGGTTTTGGATGTATTTCTCAGGTGTAGAAATTTAAAGTTTTTGCAGCCAAGCAAGCGGCAATACAAAATTTTAAATACCATGATTCTAGAGGTATGTACCTTAGTTGCGGACTCTATGGATTATCGTAACCTTGATTACTAAACTGGCGAGAATTTTGAGTATCATGATTTTGGACAGACGTGCATGGTTATCAGATCATATCTTAAATTGGTTCTCTTTTTTACGAACAGATGAGCAAGAATAGTTTCTACCATTATTTTCTTATCTTATCATTATTCACTCGTCTTACCATTATTTTTTTGTATTACCATTATTCTTCGTCTTAACTAACTATGTCCTGATTACATCAATCAACTATCTCGTATCTACTTCTGACAGTTACACTTTAAAAATTTTGAAATTCTCATCTCTTTACCTTGGAAAGGCCGAGGAAGTATCGTAAATCATCTTACTCGGAAGGACATAATTTGTTATCATATGATAATTTTGGTAGGAAATAAAATGATGAACCTTGATATAGATTTTGGGATAGAGATGTGAATGGGATTGAGAAAAAAAAACAAGAGACCAATATTATCAATTTGGGACGACTACACTTAAGGGAAATATTATGAGTATGAATTGGTTTAGAAAGACGTAGGAGAGTTTTGAGTATGAACGACAGTGGAGTATGTATGAATTGTTATGACGGTAATAATTCATAGAAGCATTTCGAAACTGATGAGGAAATTCGAGGTCAACTTAATTTTTGAGAACTTGGATAAATTTTAGGTTACTGATTCTGGAGATATTTTACTTTAAGACTATGATGCTAATTTGGAAAATTAGTAATGAAGAAAGGATTTTAACTGTAACACGATGATGATACAAAATTTAATAAGATGTTGGTAAGAGGATGACTAGGAACAGAGAGAACACAAGGATTTAGAGTTATAGGAAAATTTAGAGATTTTGTGGAAATTTTAAAATTTAAGAAAGATAATATTTGAAAGAGTACGTGAAGGAAATACAAAGGTTGATTTTATAATAGAGAATAAGTTCCTGCATGACATAGTGGTATTGGCTTTGAATAATTTCGAGGAGAGAAATTTCAACAAGTTTAAGGATTTCATAAACTTTAATTTAGAGATTTCGGATCCAAGTTAGGACAAGGTGAAAGAATTTAAATTCTAGGACGGTTGAGTTGATAGAGGAGAATAAAAAAAAGGACGGAAGAAGAGTTTTAATAAGAGCATGATTCATGAGAAGTGCCTTGGATATTAAGGCCAAGCCTATGATATTTATAAAAGGGGTTCAATCATGAAATCATAACTGAAGATTATGATCTTGTAGTAGACATGTAATGGTTTGATTTTCATATTTGGACTTGTGAGATAAAAGTATCATTAGAAAATGACGATAGAAAATGGCAGTAGACGAAGCAGAGTGAGATGATTACCATGACTCCCCTATTAAATCTTGTCTTTTGATTCTTCTTATCATAATAAAAGGAATTTGATTTTTCCTATCTTGAGTCATCCTTTAAATTTCAATATCGCTAATTTCTAAATTCCTTTGATTACGACCAATCGACTTTGGTCCTCTATTTTATCATACCAGTATTTTTAATCCATGATCGTATTCAATTGATTTAAAATTCCATCGTGACCTGAAGCTCTATCAATGTGCTGCTCTTGCTCGAAAGCTTCGATTTCTTTTTATCAAACCTAAATTCCATTTTAATCAAGAATTGATTAGCCCTACTCTTCACCGTGTCAATATTCTAATTATGATCATAATCAAACTTTGATACCAATATCACTCATGCATAAAACTCTGATTTACTCTCGAAAATGACTAAGTTCTATTCCAACCACGATTAAGCTTCATGCTACCCTTGATCATACAAAAATTTCATGTTTAGTCGTACCTAGACTACTATCATCTCTTCATTATATCTAATAATGTTGACCAAGGTTAGACTGGCATTATCTTTGATCGTGTCGAACTACGATTATGATCATGTTTGAATTTTAATACTCGTGCCTAAAATCTTTCCGTCCATGATTTGATTTCCTGACTATATCAGAATTCCTTGTGATTAGTCATGCCTAAATAGGTTTGAATGGGTTATGCTTTAGTATCCAAATGCAGATGTTGTAAAAATCATACGGCAGAGACAGTAGATCATCTGTTTGTTACCAGCGAGATTGCCAAAGGAGTTTGGTCTCATTTTGCTTCAGCTCAGAACCTTACGCCAACTTGCCTAACTCTGAATCAATTGGCAAAAATTTAGCTACAAGGTACATCATCAAAATCTACTATCGGGCTCTGCCGTAATATTATTTTTGTAATGGGCCTTTGGTTAATTTGGACTGAGAGGAATATAGCGGTAAATGATGGCGGATTGATGAACCTGAAAGACATTATATGTCGGGTTACTTATAGCCTACAGAATTCTTTACGAATATTTAATTTAGCAGAGGAGATTTCAGTAGCAGATAGTAGTGCTTTGGGGGCTCTTCAAATTTACTTATCAAAATGTTCTGCTGTCAATAACACTTGTAGTAAATGGTGTCCGCCAAGTGTGGGACTAAAATTAAATGTGTTTGGTTTGGTGGGTAATGACGACAGCAGTTCAGGTGGTGGCGTCATTAGAGGATCTGATGGGCAGCTTGTGCTTGCATTCTATAAATTCTTCGAAAAAGGCACGACTCTTTTGGCTGAGCTTAATTCTATTTTTACTGGCCTAAGCATCTGTGTTCAGGAAGCTATGGTGATTGAGCAGATTGAGACTAGCTCTAAAAGTCTCTTTGATGTTCTAAAATATAAGGTGCCGACTCCGTGGAGGGCTACATATCAGTTCAGAAAGGCACAACAATTTCTTAAAGGGGACAACAGAATCTCTTTGATCTGTAAAGACGCAAATCGTCTGGCCCAAGCATTAGCTTCTCAGGCTCTTATCACTCTAGATGAGAAGCAATTTTCTTCGCCAATGGATTTGCCTAGAGACATTGCTTAGATTTTGACAGCAGATCAGATCGGTGCTCCAGTATAATGATAGTAGTTTCTTTGGTTAATCTTTGTAGCCAGTTGGCAATTTATGGAAAGGGCTATCTCCCTCCCATATTTTCTTTTGAATTTTCCTTCATTTATTGTAGCCACTTCAGGCACTTATGGAAAGGGCAATCTCCCTCCCATTTGTAGAAGTAAGGGCAATCTCCCTGCTTCCAGATTTAGTTTTTGATTATCAATAAAAGCTACGGCCCCCACGTGTACGTGGTTTACCCGCCAAAAAAAAAGTTATGCCTAAATGGTCTAGCATGACTAGACGACTAAGAATTTCATGATCGTGATTTTAACGATCATGACTATACGTACCAAATTTTGCTTCTGAATCGTGCCAAAGTGATTCTAGTTATTCTAAAGTTCTTGAGCCTTGATTTCACTCGTGACCAAATGGTTTGACCCTTAGTCACTGATCATGCCAAGTCATCATTCTTTGATTGTGTCTAAGGAATTGCCTAAACTTTCTATCATGTTTTAACTCTCCTGCCAACCTTTAATTTCGAGGACAAAATTATTTTAAGGAGGGTAGATATGTCACTACCACTCTCTAGAATAAAGGTATTTTGGTAATTATAAATTTTCGATTATTTTTATATTATTTAATTTGGTGTAATATGATTTTGGTTTTTTGCTAGACCTTAGAACAACTTAGCCTAGAGACTAACCATGACCATGGAGACCTAGCTAACAAGTTTGAGTTAGTAATTAGACTCTAATCTAGCTAGGAATGACTTAAAAACCATTTGGAGATTTGAATTAAGGAGCTAGTTTGGGCCTTTAGCTTAAGGGCTTGTTTTTACAACATAGAAAGAGGAGTTGGGCCTTTGTAACTTAATCTAACCCTAACCCAACATCATGGCTGGTCAAGAGAGGCTCTTCCCCCTATTTAAGTCATCATTTAGCCCCCTTTTGCCTCTTTTGTAGAACCCCCTAACCCTAGTTTATGTTCTTCCCCAAATTTGCCTCCTTTCTTCAAATTACCACCAAATTGGACCAAATCAGTTTTATTGCATTACTCTAGAGAAGAAGAAGTCGCTAGTGGATAGCTAGCAAGGATTGGAGGCATTGGACCATAGAAATTTGGTATTGAAGCTTTTCAAGGGGCTATTCCATTGAGATTCTAACTCTCAATAGGTAATGCTATCTAAACCCTTTTGATTCCTGATTTCTCTCCATAGATACATACATTTAGGGTCCCCCTAGCTATAGGCAGAGTTTGGGTTCGATTCAGGTCCATTTTGTACGTGTTTCGGAGGAGTATCGGAGAACTAGTCAATGTGTTCGATGAAATGCCTCATAGGAATGTTTGTTAATAAATTTCAAACTAATTTCATAGATTTGTTGATGTTTATGTGTGGATTAGATTTCTTAGAAACTGAGTTGATTTTAGTATCGTTTCGTGTCCGTTCTTGGATACGGAGAGGCCTACACACATAGTGGTGCAGTGTCCTGCTACCCGAGCCCTAGAACTCATACGACATGTGGACACGTGATATTTGGCACGGAGGTAGGGGCACAGACTGACAGCATGCTCCTAAAATTTGGGATGATTTGGTGGAGAGTTCGATAAGAAATCGATCTCGCAGTGGTCGCACCTACACTGCACACACGTACAAAATTCTCCACTGCTACGCACTTGTACAGACACGCACAGGCACCTAGACACGTAGCACTACGACTCACCTACCTTAGGACATGACCACCTGGCATTTGGTAGGACACTTTGTGTCCTAAAGGGATCGACACATGTGCACGAGACCCCTAGGCACAGTTCTGACACCTAGTTCTGATACATGGATTTTGACACGAATTGGACACTGGATTGGACACGTTTGACACCCTTTTTGACACACACATTCGACACACTCACTCCCCTTCCCTTTTTCAGTTTACACTTTGATTTTTAGGTTTTTCGAATGTGTTAATATTTGATGAATGTATTAGAGTTGGGTTGGTTTGTACAGTTCTGGTTAAGGTTGTATACCTGAGATGTCTGTGGGTTACTTGGGCTATTGTACATTCGAATTAAGGTTTATTTTATATGTTGTATAATG
>JANAVB010019799.1:14530055-14579540 GCA_029216955.1 Iris pallida
TGTCTTTAAAACAACTTGTCTTTAATGACGAGTCTTAATAAAGTCGACGGATACGTTTAGTAATCTCCTACGAGAAGGTTTCGTAAGAATTAAAGATATTCCACAGAAAATTTTTTAAGGACCCATTACTTATAACTTATGCAGAACATCTGAATAAAAATAAAGGTTTGAAGTCAAAAAAATGTTAATATTAACATGTGGAGTCTAATATTCGTCACTCCAGAAAAAATATAAATACTATACATTTATAAACTTGCTGGGGAATACAAAGCTATGTCTATTGTAGTTTAGATAAAATTTCTTCAAGAATTTGCCATTAGTAGGCATCATCAGCAAATCTCCATTTGGTTGTGCTAGCATGTATGCTCCATTCTAATACACCAATTCGACAACAAAAGGTGCTTCCCATTAGCTACATATTTTCCTTTACTTTTGTGTGTCATCACCATAGGTCTTATTACTAAAATAACTAAGTCACCGACTTAAAAAACTCGCTCTTTCACCTTCTTGTTGAAGGATTTGGAAATACGAACTTGATATAACTCAATACGCTGTAGAGCCATGAGTCATTTCTCATTGAGTGCCTCCAATTCTTGTAACTGTAGACAATCATTATCTTCAGCTGTTAATTCATTGGATAAAGCGATTCAAAGAGAAGGAATTTGAATCTGTAGATGAGGAACTGCTTCACTTTCGTAGACCAAAGAAAATTTCATCGTACCCGTTGGAGGTCTGTACTGTTGTGCGATATGCCCAAAGACATTTACCAAGTTTCTTATTCCAGTTACGTTTATGAGAGGAAACGAACTTCTTGAGCAACTTAATAATAATTTTGTTGAAAGCTTCGGCTAACCCATTAGCTATGGGGTTGTAAGCCATAGAAGATGTATTCTGGATCTGGTTCTTATCACAAAATGTACAAAGTTTATTTTTCACAAACAATGGGCCATTGTCATGGATAATCCTTCGAGGTAATCCAAAAAGGTAGATAATATGGTGTTTGATGAAACAAATCACATTAGAATTTTTTTACTTCAACAAGTGGTATAGCTTCTGCCATCTAGAGAAGTAATCAGTTATTGCTAGGATAAACCGGTGTCCTCTAGATGAAGGAGGACTGCTATGTCCAATGACGTCCATTCTCTAAGCTTTAAGGGCCATGATGCGGCCATCGGATACAGGTACTCTGAAGGTTGATGTATGAAGTTACCATGAATTTGACATGTCTTACATTTTTTGCATAATCTATAGCATCAGATACCATACTGGGCCAGTAATAACCCAAATTCCTTAATCGGTCATGTAATTTTGGACCAGGTTGATGAGCACCACAAGTACTATCATAAGCTTTACGGAGCATCTGATTAGCTTCTTCTTTTGATAAACATCACAGAAGGAGCCCATCATATGATCTACGATACAACATCTGCATGCATGATACGAAGATGCATATAACTTTGGGCTTCTTCTTTATGCACAATGGTATTTGTAAAACATAGTCTATGGATGACATATTTCTTCTTTTTAATTATGCGTCTAGATTCCTATTATGAGGAGAACTCTTCTTCTGGCTGGCCAAGTATGGGGAAGAGTTTCCAACACCCAAGTCCTTGACATCGTAGTATTTTCCTCTGGCAAGACTTGAATGTTGTGTATTCTTTTTTCCAAACATGGGGCATGAGCTTCTGTCTTGAATAACAATCTTGTTCTTTGGCGGATGGTGCTTATGCGCCTCCTTAGTTGTCTTCTTCCTGTGGGAAGGAAAGGGTTTTGTAGATGGCTTACTAGTAGAACCGTTCTTAGATGTATAGTAGGAATCATATGCCTCAGCAGTAGAAACTTTCTTGGAAATGAAAGTAGCTAATACTGAGTCATGCATCTCCGAGTTGTTGTTTTGGCCAGAATTGGCCAAGGTCTTCCTCTTGCCATCGACGACGTTGGGAAGAGCAGAAAGAGACTTTGGGACCCAGGATTTATGAGCACGCTTTCCTTCCGTCACTTGACAGCCAGAGCAGAGTTTTTGTCCAACAGCATCGCTTTATATACTTGTTGGTCAAATTGTACGATCAATATCTTTTCAACTGAACCAAGCTTTGTGACATCAGATTGTGCCACCACTTTCTTGTCGGTAAAGGAAGTTGTCCCCCGTAGAGTCACCATTTTTGTTCCGGTACAAAAAGTTCGAAGGACTAAAACTTTTTGTATTAATATAAAAAAAGAGTACAATAGAAATCTTTAATAAAAATTTCGAGTACAATAGATCTGGGGATTGGAGTGACGGAAGTTAAGTCTACTTCGACTTCTTTACTCCGTTGACAATCTGATGTGAAGTTTGATGAAGCTTGTTCACTGGTGAATTCTTGATAGCAAAGAGAACTCTATCTCTGAAAGCTCTTTCTGGGAAGTCCCAACTTACGTAGTGTCAGTTGCACCTATAGCCTCTTTCTTTGTCCGTGTTACGAGGAAGACACTGTCATCTATTTTTATAGTTTTTTTACTAGAACAGCTTTGCACACATAGACAGAAAATATATTATTTCTTACATCTGAGGCGCATAAAGATGGGTAGGCGCAGAGGCATCTGATGTTAGTAGAGAGTGAACGTACATGAGAATCACTTATAACTCACGACGTGGCTCGAGACGTGCTGCATGAAATACTGCCATATTAGTACACGATCGCTTCATGGGGAGTACCTATGCGTCTCACTGCATTTGACGCATAGCATTTCTTGTTGCATATTGTAAAATAGCCACATTTGACTGCTCCTGCACAGCTGTAAAAGTATAATAATGATGGTGACGAAATCACTGGCTTCTTCCTCAGGATCTGAACACTGCATACTACCCGAAGTTCATACTTTATCCAGGAAGATGATAAAGATCACCGACTATTGATCATGCATCAATTGAACCATTCTTCTTTCTGTCTTTTACTTTAACAAAGTGTCTTTCTGGTCTTTTTTTGGCTATGCGTCTTTTTATTAGTATTTTCAATCTCCAAGACTCATAAAGTCCAAAGACTGAACTGCTTCATACTTGAGTTTTTACACTTAGATGGATGAAGGTTATACACCATTTTGTATTTTTTATGCTTCTATAGCGATTACCTCGATTTATTTATAATTGCGTTTGATAACACTATTCTTGATGGCATGCCACTTTCTTTTAGTCTTTATTTATATTATTTTCTTATCATTATTTTTTTCATGTTGTTACTTTTATATTCTACATGCATATTATTTATCTTGCTATGATGACCTGGTGATCACTCCAAGTTATTGATGAGCTGCTGCATAGAATAGAGAAGTAGTTGATGGATGTGGCTAAAGGATTCAGGTATGATTGTGACATACTTTTTCGTTCTTCCATATTTTAGATTTATTACCATGCCTTTCACTGTTGTTATGGCCTATCTTTATAGACATAACTTGTTCTTCGGGTTTAATCAAACACATATGCTAGTGGGCAGTAGACCACGAACCATATTATTCATTCTTGTTATTATTCATTATGTGCATTAATATATAGTTGACTTGGCAATTTCGATATATATACTTGACCTCTTGTCATGACCCGATCCCAAGATACTGGTCTAGTCAGATCGCGCCCAGCCTACACCGTTGTGAGACGGCGACAGTAAGCTGTATTAATCAGTAGCAATGCAGGAACAACATTCTAAATACAGAATAAAAAATTTATTAAAACATTTGAAATGAAACTAGAGTCTAATTGGAATAAGCACAAAGGAGGAAACATTCAGTTATTGCAACCTGTTCATTTATTACAACTTTAAGAAGGAAAGAAACTAGATAGAAATGTGCTTCTAGAACTCCGGGGTTCCCGATCCGGGTCCAACTAACTCCTCGGAACCCAGGTCGGGTCCGTAGTAAGAACTATAGGCCAGCTCATAGTCATCATAATCACCTAAAATATTGGTCACTAGTCAAGACGGGATCAAGAACATACATATCCATTCCAGTATCTTAATGTATAATTAAACGAGACAAGAAGCAATTTTATAACATAATTTATTTTCTAATAATAATAAAGAAGCAGAGATGCAATAAATCTCTGGAAATAGAAATGATGCAATCTAACTAGCAATAGTGTTTTGAGCGTGTAACATCCTGTGGCCGGCTAGGGATGGAGGCAGTATGTGTTCTAGTGAACACGGTCCGGCTTCAGCCCAAGTGGGTTGGGCTTCCGCTATCCACAGTGAGGCAGTAGGGGGCTTTGACCACAGGTATTAACACTACTCCCCAATCTCGAGTCATTCTGTCAATCAGGCAATCACTTGGGTCCGAATAGGATCCCGTGGATCAACTGTCGATACAATGATTCTACGATGCAAATATTTTAATTATTGACTAAAGCACAAGTTTGAATACGTATGAACTTGCCTTGGTTTTTTTGATGCTGTAGGTGACGACATGAAATACTCAGACTAAGTCCCGGAACCTAAAACCTACATTAACGAAATATAACTTAGTTGCCAATCTGCAGTTGCTACAATTCTAATTAACTTATTAATGATACAATAACGTCTAGGCTCTAATATCACTGATAGTCTTAGTAAAGAAATTATTTAATTATAAAATATTTTAGAGAACTATAAGTGAATAATATAAGAAAATTACGGTTTTACTAAATAAAATAATAAAACTTATTATTTCTTTGAATAAAGTTATCAATATCCTAATTAATAACAAATTCATGACAGCATAATAGATTTTTGATTATGAAGATAATTTATGTAAAAATACTCTTTTACTAACTTTTAGCAAAATAAACATAATCAGCTACTACTAAATAAACAAACTTTTAAAAAATTAATTATTTATTTAGTAACTTGAAAAATACTAATTTAATTAAAATAGATAAATAATAAATAAATTTTATTTTATAAATGGAACTAATACTTTAGTTAAGTATAATTTTACGCGAAAACTCTTTTCGATGATGAAACCATTTACTAACATAACGTGGAATTATTACGTTTATCCAAAATAGGATATTATTTTTTCGCAATGGCGATCTCTACCAAACCCTAAACCCTAAAAACCTAGGGTTTGTAATTTTTTCGCTGATTGCGGTGCTCCATAACTCCTCCCTCCCTTCCCACCCTGCTTACCTCCTACACCACCCTTTCCCTAAGCCCTACCATCTCTCCTACTCTTCATACACCATCAAATCGTCCGACGCCATCTACATCATCTGTGCTCCCGCCCCAGCATTACATCAATGGCGACCTACAAGGAGGTAAAAGATGGCCTCCTTGTTCTCCCTGTAGGGCCCCTCTGAAACTTTCACACTGACCTCCAGCGAAAGCTCGATGTCCCCGCTCTGAAGTACTACCATCGCCATTAAACCGTATTCGACCCAAAGATTCTCTTGTTCCTCTCTAAATTCTATTCTTTCCAATTTATGGAAAATAAAGGAACCGATCCATGTGTCTAACCTCGACGTCGATGCAGGGACGTTCCTCATGCATCTTGGATGCCCAAAGGAGGTGGAGAAAGTTCTTAATGACGCTCCATGGAGCATTAGTGGTGAGTTACTGGCCATGAAGAGATGCGACCCCAGAAAACTTCCGGAGGAATACCTTTTGACAAAGCCGACCTCTAGGTTCAACATCATAAAATACTGCCAAAGTTTCTGAATAGAACTGCTGTGACAAGAATTGTCGAAGCCATTGGCCTCCCTCGGTCGCCCTCAACCGAGGATGAACTCAAGTGGAGAACCTTCGCTCGCATCAAAATCATGGTTAACATCTCGAAACCTCTTAAGAAAGTCATCTCAGCTAATCTTGAAGGCTGTTCCTCCAACCAAGTATGCGTCAAATATAAATGCCTTCCCCGCTTGTGTTTGTTTTGTGCTAGAGTGGGCCACTCGATTTCAGGTTGCAGCGACAGGGAAAGGTTCTTCTCCCTGATCGGAGAAGACTGGTTAGATGAAGAGAAAACGAGAGCCCTCGACCTCCTTCAACCAAGGATCAAGAAGGAGGACTATACTGCTGACAATCCTAGAATCCCCCCACCTGCCTGAGCAAAGATAACACTCCAAAAGACACAATGGATAGGGTCATGCAGACGCTTGCCGGAGAGCTGGACAAAGAAGTCACAGTCTATCCCAAGGTTAACCAATTACAGTACAGGGATTCGCCGACCTTGAACTCTGACAACACGACCCCGACGCCGACCTCCATCGAAACGGTCAGCGAATCACCAAGTCTTCAGTTGACAAGATACGTCCCTCCGCACAAGTGGGGATTCACCTTTATCACTCCAGATCTTCCTAAAAATTTAGAAAAAATATCAAACTACCTAATTATTATTACAAGCCATAGAGAGGACGACAACTCAGATTGCCTGACGACGTCGGATTGGGAGCTTACTGATTTGATGGAGCCTACTGATTTGATGGATATTGATCTTTATGGATTCAATTCAAACCTCGATTCTATGACACCCTCTAATCAATTGCTCAGCAATCCAACCTCTGCTCTTCATAAACAACATATCGAGTGCTCCAGCATGACAAATTATTCCTTCCATCCAACTTGCTCACCACCCATTATGACGAATGGGCCTATCGTCGAACTCCCACCATCCCCTCCATCTTCCCCAAGCAACATACGAAACATGCCTCCATTTACACACCACAAACTGACATCGAAAAGACGTGCGCACATGCAACATCTGGGTCATATCTTCCCCTCCCTCATTTCTACTAAGCAAAGGAAGCGACCAACCTCCCCAATACATCACCAGGCTTGAAAGAAGAGATATGTACTTTCCTTCCCCTCATCTCCAGACAATCAAAGCTCCAAAATAGGCGTGGTGGCTGCCCCACAAAAGCTGCAAGGCTAATGTTAGTATTATCCTGGAACTGTCGAGGTGCGAGAAATGTCTCGACAGTTCCAACTATCTGCTCATTTCTCGCCTCAGCCCGCCCCTCTATCCTCTTCCTTTCAGAAACTATGTCCTCTTTCCCTCGCTCAAGTCAAGCTATTCCAAACCTTAGATTTTAAAATATCCATACTGTACCATCGATAGGCCGCTCGGGCGGTCTATAGCTGGGATGGAATGATTCAATCTCTGCAATGGTTACATTTTCCTCTAGTAACTTAATTTTGCTTACAATTGATGCAACAAATTCGTCACCGGCTTGGCTCTTACTCTGTGTTTATGGACATACTAGAAAACAGGATAGACCAAATCTGTGGAATCTAATACGAAGCCTATTAGAGATCTTCTCCGATCCATGGTGCAGTATAGGAGACTTCAACAAAATTATCCGTCCCTATGAGAAACAAGGAGGCTGTTGCTTCGACTCCCGATCGACGGCCCCATTCAGAAATATGCTGGACGACTGCGGCCTCATCGATTTGGGTTGTATCGGCCTGGCTTATACTTGGGCAAATGGTCACCAACCAAAACACCACATAAGAGAGTGACTTGACCGCACCCTTGCTGATCTGGAATGGTGCCGACTCCACCCTAATTCTACAGTTGCCACGCTCCCCCGAATCAATAGTGATCACTCCCCAATTCTACTTAACACTTGTAGTAAGACGTGATCCAACTTGTGACCTCCTCGCTTTGAAGCGTATTGGTTGTATGATAACAACTTCCATGATACGCTAGCAGCAGCTTGGCAAAAACTAAGTCTAAGTGGGGATGTTTTCATAAACCTCCAGGATAAACTCAAGCATACTATGGCGGTATTACGGAGATGGGGTCGTGACACTTTCGGGAACACAAAGAACCGCATTTCTAGGCTACAACATAAATTGCTCCGACTTCAAGCTATGGCCCCTTCGACTGCATCCTTAAATGAAGAAAGATCGATAATGGTAGAGATTAATGATCTCCTCCTTCTCGAAGACTCATATTGGAACCAGAGGGCTAAATATCGATGGATCAACGAAGGCGACAGAAACTCGAAATATTTCCATGTTAGGGCCACCATTAGAAAACGACGAAAGGAGATCCGAGCCATTCAACTAGAAGACGGCTCCTGGTCTTCTGGCCGTCTTATAATCTCTTGAGTGATCATCGACCACTTCAAATCTGTCTTCTGCGAAGGTGATACTGATTGCTCAGGGCCCAACCTGCTCTCCTCTAATGCCCTGCACACACAAGATGAGAACGAGAGACTTTAAAATATTCCAACCACATAAAAGATTGAACGGACCATTAAAGGCATGGGGCCACTTAAGGCACCTGGCCCGGATGGCTACCAGCCATGTTCTTCCAAAGAGCATGGTCGGTGATTGGCAATGACCTCTGTGCATCCATACAATGGTTCTTCATTGACATGCAAATGCCGGCCTTGCTCAATCATACTCACATCATCCTTATCCCGAATAAGGAAAATCTCAGCCACTCCAAGCGACTACCGATCGATCTCTTTTTGTAATGTCTCTCACAAACTTATATCAAAAATCATAACGGATCGTCTTCGACCAATGATGCAGAAACTCATCTCCCCTTTTCAGAATGCATTTGTCCCCGGCCGACAGATTACGGACAACGTCATCATCGCCCAAGAAATTATTTATGCCATGAAAACTTTTCCTAGAAAGAAGAACTCTTTCATACTGAAGATCGATATGTAGAAAGCCTATGATCGCCTGTCTTGGTCTTTCATCAAAAGTACCCTTCATTGCATAGGTATCCAAGGACACGGAAACAATCTGATTATCGCATGCATCACCACACCTTCTTTCTCAGTTATCATCAATGGATCTCCGGAGGGTCACATTAAACCTGGAAGGGGCATTAGATAAGGGTGTCCGCTGTCACCCTACATCTTTATCCTTTGCTCAGAAGTGCTCACCCAGCTATTCCTAGCATATGCACAAGAGGACTTATTCTGGGGTGTTCGTATCAACCGATACTGCTCGGCCATCTTCCACCTTCTTTTTGCAGACGACATCATGATCTTTGAAAGGCGTACTGCTTCAAGTTCACAACATCCTGAACACCTTTGCTGGGTGGTCCAGACAACGGATCAACTTCTCCAAGTCGAGTATCCACTTTAGCAAGGAAGTTGAACCAGATAATCAACGAAGACTGGCCGCTATCCTCTAACTTGGGTTTATGAAGGAAGATGATAGATACTTGGGTCATAATCTCCTTCAATCTAAAGAAAGACTCGGCACCTTCACTCCTTTGATCGACAAGTACCTCTCCCGTCTATGGGGGTGGAAGGCTAAACTCCTCTCACACGCGAGGCATAGTGTTCTGATCAGATAAACCTTGGCCTCTTTGCCTATATACTACATGGCAGCTTATAATGTACCAAAGGCAATTACGACCAACATCACAAAGCTGCAACGAAACTTCTGGTGGGGGCATGAACTAGAAGAAAAGAAAATCCATTTCCTATCCTGGGGTAAATTTACGCAACTTAAACGAGCTGGAGGCATGGGTTTCAGGAACCCAGACTGGGTTAACAAGGCACTGATCGAAAAACTCACTTAGCGCTTCATCGAA
This sequence comes from Iris pallida, assembly GCA_029216955.1. Taxonomy (NCBI): domain Eukaryota; kingdom Viridiplantae; phylum Streptophyta; class Magnoliopsida; order Asparagales; family Iridaceae; genus Iris; species Iris pallida. The sequence goes on from JANAVB010019799.1 coordinate 14,539,557, forward strand.
AACCCTAATCAGCTCTGGGCTCGACTTCTTCGCAGCGTCTACTTACAAAATAGATCCTTCTGGCAAGCGACGATACCCAGACGTGCCTCTCCAATATGGAGAAGTATGCTTCACATTCGCCCCCTCATGGCGCCTGGTGTGCTGTGGAGAGTTAAAGGCGGGTGGACAGAAATCTTGGCGGACCCCTGGGTTCCTGGTCTTCTAGATCATAAAATCTCATGTAGTCTCCTCTCCGTAGTGGTCCACGGTTGGTACTTGAGTTGATGATGCCCCATAGTCGCTGTTGGAATACGGCTCTTATTAATTCTCTATAAACCCCCATGGAAGCTAAAGTGATACTGGCAATCAATCTAGAAGAAGGAGATGGCCCTGACCAACTGTTGTGGACGTGTGCGAGGAACGACAAGTTCTTTTCTAAATCCCTCTATGAATCTATTGGAGCGTAGGCGACAAGTGCCTCCTCTTCTAACGTTGACAGTAAGGTTTGGCCTAAGCTCTGGAGTGTGAGAAACATCTCATCAAGGATCTAAATTTTTATATGGCATGTCCTCGATGAAGCACTTCCCCTCATGGCTGCCATCAGCAGGAGAATCCCCTCCATGAACAACCTCTGCCCCTTCTGCCTTAGCCAAGAGGAGGAAGCCGATCATCTATTCCTCTATTATGGCCTGACCCGTGAGGTCTAGTTATCTTCGCCTCTAGGCCTGCGCATCGAACAAAACTACAAGATCAATACCCTCCTTACGTCAAGGCTTCTTGATTCGGAAGCGATCAAAGCTTTCAAAATAGGTGCTGCGACCCTCTGGGCGCTGTGGAAGGCAAGGTGTGCGTGCGTCTTTCGGCATGAAGCTTCCAAGCCTAATGCGATCAAACTCCATGCGGCCGACATCCATCATGCTCGTACTAGAGACCAACAACCTGTCTCAGATCTCCTCCAAGACATGAGCAATGCTGCCCTTCCACTATGACTTGGACACCTCCTTTAGAGAACTATATCAAGATCAATGTAGATGGTGCTACATCGCACCATTCCATCGCAGCAGCGACGATTGCCAGGGACTTCAGAGGAAACTTTGTCTCCGTATTGACCTGGACATCATCCTATTTCCTCGTTACATAGATTAGCTCCGAGCCGAATTAGAAGCAATTCGTCTAGGCATTGAGCTGGCCAACACCCTCGAAACCACAAACATTATCATCGAAGACGACTCCCTTACAGCAATCTGAATCCTCAATGGTGAGAATTCCCTTACTCCCTGGAGAATACATGATCTTGTCCAGTCTATCCTCACTGTGTTGGGCTCGTCCAAAAAATTCAAATTTATGTTTGTGAGAAGGATGGATAATAGAGCAGCACACAGTTTAGCAAAATCTTCTTTGTCCGCCAATAAGAAGGCTTGCTACGAATTTGCACCGGAGTGTATCCTCCATGATCTTGCCAGGGATGCAATCTCCCTTCTTGTTCCTCTTTGTGATCCATTTGAATAAGGTCTAATAAAGCTACTATTTCCTCAAAAAAATAGGTTTTTGCTTAAATAATTAAAACTAACACCTTTTTTATATTAAAATAAGCTTTTGATATAAACTAATTTTAAAACTAATTTAATATTTTATTAATATAAAATTAACGACAACATTATTAATAATACTCTTAAATATAAAATAACATGATTTCTACAATAATCGTAATTAAACGCTTAGTTAACCATTTAACATTAATCACTAAATGTAATAACTTACTAATTAATATAACAATTTATATAATACGACATAATTATTATTATTAATAATCGAGCTGTCACATTAATTAATCATTAAATTCTATTACAAATCATATGGTCAAAAAAAGAAAACTAACTATCCCAAAATTTACAGAGCTTTATTTTGTCAATTTCGGTCGGAACATAAATGGTTTTCATAATCTAGAAATGGTACAGAAATGGTTAGGGACTTACCGGAATGGAGAAGGATTACCGAGGGGAGGCTTCGGACTCGGGTTACACAACGTAATGGAATGGGGACACGTGCGCGAAACAGCATGGTGCACGGCGCACGTGGACGAATTTGGCGTCGACACGCGAGAGTGCGCTCACGGGGGCTTTCGTACACGGGGCGCACGGGGGATGTCGCGCACGGGGCACACGGAGACTATTGTGGATGGGGCACGGGCCGACGAGGGCGCACGGGCACTGGCACGTGCGCGGATACGGGCTGCTACGTGCACGGAGGCGGCGCTTACGACAGACGTGGCGGCCGTAGACGCTGGCGGGAGGCGGATGGTGCTGGCTGGCATGCGAGGATGGCCGCGCAGACTGTCGACGGTCTGGGCACGGTCGGGTGTGGACTGGAAGCGGTCGACAGCACGACAAAAATACCTCGAATGGGGTATTGCTAGGATCAGTGCATCGGGGGTAGCACCGGGGCATGGTCGATTTTGAAGAAGGAGAAGTGTAGTAGAAGATGGAAGAGATTTGTGAAGGTGGTAGGGGAGAAAAGCTTCTGTGAGTTTCTGATGGAGAAGAGATGGGTTTCTGATGAGAAATACGTGAAGGGGGAGAGGGGGTACATGGGGTACGATATGGCAAAGGAAACGGATCGAGAAAAAACCGGGTAGTGGGTTAATAGTATTTTAAGTTAATTGGGTTTAGGTAGCGGGTTTGGGTCGCGAGTTCGAAACCGATAGCTAATGGGCTTGGGTTAAAAAGGCCTCAATTACCATCAATAAAACATTACAATTAATAAATATTTTTGAAAAAATGTTTTTCCCATATTCCAACTAATATATAATAATAATAATAATAATAATAATAATAATAATAATAATAATATACTATACAAAACCTATCTATTAATTAAGTCCAAAAATTATGGATTTTACAACATTTTCTCCTTAGAAAATTTTATCCTCAAAATTTCTACCAGTAATGAAAGAGAGGGTTAGAACATACCTAGAACAGCTGAGGATACTTCTCCCTCATCTTAGCCTCTCGCTCCCAGGTAGCCTCGCTTAGAGAGTGGTGACGCCAAGCTGCCTTGACTAGCGGAATCATCGCGTTCCTCAGACTCTTCTCCATGCGATCTACTATCTCTACTGGCTATTCTAGCACGTGAGACTTGGTCCAATCTCCAGCTCTGAGCGATCCACAATATGGCTCGAGTCCGGTACGTAGCACCTCAGCTACGATACATGGAAGATGTTGTGCATGCCCTCGAGACTTGGTGGAAGAGTCACTCTGTATGCTACTTCTCTAACTCGGCTTAGCACTTCAAATGGTCCAATATACTTGGAACTAAGCTTCCCAGCTCGACCGAATCTGATAGTGCCTCTAGTAGGAGAAATACTTATTGGCCTAATGACTACATCGTGTTTTTGAATATGACTAATCAGTTAAGTTTAACATAATGATGTCACTAATATTCATATACTCACTATCATGTTGCTACTTAAACTTAGCATTGTCCTAATTATCCTATATTATATTGCTATGCTTGTATCGTACTGTAACATATTTTGCTGGCCTAATATGTATTTGTAGACATGCAGTAAGCATGATCGAACATGATAAAACCAGGACATAGGCAATGAAGAATTAATGATGGACCAAAGACGGCATCATACAAAAAGATTTCTCCAAACCGCCTAGCGACCTATCTGGGGCCTCGCATCAGGGGTTCCGCTGCCCGGTCAGCGGACAGGGATCGAGGGGACCGTGCCCCTCGTCGGAGGTTCGGGGATGAAGCCCCCGAAAGGTATTCAGATTTCCAGATCTGCTTATCTTTGGACGACTGCTGTCAAGAAAAAGACGTCTTAAAGACTGCTCAAATATCAGAAGAAAGGCGTCATCAAAGGGCTCTTAGTTTTCCTACTTGTTCCAAGTCTGTAATCTTCAATTTATTGAGTCTAGGAGAATATGTACGTTGAGTCGTACTGAGTCATCTCAACCCTTAGACATATCTCTCCAAGCTCTACCATACAAACAGATCAATTCCTGAACCAAGCCCAAGCTCCACAAAGCCCAAATGCCCAAAGGCCATTCTGCCACCTAGGAGGCAGAGTTCAGGCCGAACTCTTTCCCCACACAGAGTTCGGGCCGAACTCTGTCCCATGATTTCCAGGAACTAATTTTTAGGGTTACCAATTGCTAGCTGGTACAACGGCCATATTTTTGAATTTTGAGGACAGAATTCTGGCCGAATTCTGCCTTCCCGACTAGTATATATAGGGCATGATTTCAACCATTTTTATTTATCTCTTTATTATCTTTCTATCTCTCACTCTCAATCATCTAAGCCTTATACTACGTAAGCCTTACTCTTCCAATCTACTAGCCACAAAACATCCTAAGCCCCAAGGTGCTCAAGTACGATTCAGCTAGAAGTTTTTGTACAAGAGTTGAAAAGAAAAGTCACTTGGACAATTCCAAGTTTTGCCACCTGCGAATCTGTAAGAAGTTGGCATGCTCTTCTGAGTAAAGGCACGTGGTTGTATATTATTTCACAAATAGTGGATTTCAATCCTGAGCTAGAGTTCTCAGGCCTGGACTAGTCCTCCACGAGGGAAACCAGGTTAAAACTGCTGTATTTGCGTATGCTCTTCTGATCTTTATTTACTTTCGCCTTTATCTCTGATTTATTTACTATCTTGATAGTTGTTTTGTGGAGGTGATATAGAGTTAATTTTTATTTGGTGATTATCGACACAAACTCTATTCACCCCCCTCTAGAGTTGCCTACATGTTATTTTAATTGGTATCAGAGTAAGGACTCTATTGTTAGGCTTAACATCCTTAGAATAGATCCTTGTTTATTTGTGTATGGCATCGTATTCCTCCTCCTTCGATAAAGAGGATTTTAATTCTAGTAGCATAGACAATCATGTTTCTTCTAAATGCAAGAAATGCTCTAAGTGGAAAGCCATGGCTAACCAATCATTAAAGTTTGCTAAGGCTTTTCATTCTACAAATGAAGAACCTTCAGAAAAGGTTATTCATTTAGAAGAATCTAATGAGTTTTTAAGAAATAAAAACAATAATTTATTATCTAGACTTGACTCTCAAAACTTATCTTGTGTTTCTTTAAAGAGTTTGAATAATTCTTTAATTTTGAAAATCAAATCTCTTTCCTCACAATAGAAGATCTTAAGAAGCAAGCACATGAGCTAAATCATTTGCATGATTCTTCTATTGACCCTTTAAAGAAACAAAATGATAATTTTATTTCTAGAATTATTTTATTTGAAAAAGAGAATTATGCTTTAAATGCTAAATTTGATTCTCTTACTTGTTTGCATAATGATTTACTATTAGAACATGATATTCTTAAGACCAAATCCATGCATGCTCACTCTATAGATATTCATCATTCTAGTATGTCACATGTTCATAATCATGCTCATTCCGATACATGTGCACATACTAGTATTAGGTACTTCTATTGCTCTTGCATTGGACACATGAGTGTAACTTGTCCTATTCGTAGGAGTTTTTCTACCAATGCTAGAGTAAATAGTGTATGGGTCCCTAAAGCTAACAAATATGGATCCAAGTTTATTTGGATACCAAAGTCTTCGCCTAATATTGTAGGTGGAGCTACTTATATCAGGACATAGCACCAAGGAAGCATGTTGGTGGTTGCAAAGCTCAAAGGTCATCTTCCAAGCAATTGTACCAACACAAGTATGGCCACTAGAGCCACTTTTGTAACATGCTAAAAGATTCTCTTTAAATGGCTTATATTTGTAGAATCTAGCATATTTTTCTTGATATCTTGCTACTAGCTCACGTTGATATCCTTTAGTTGCTTATTATATAAATCAATGTGAGATATAATACTAGCATGCTTAGTTAATTTTTCTATTATTTCTTTTATCTAGCATGACTAGTCACTTAGCTTAAATGACTAGTTCACACTATGTAGTTTATCACTTATTTTCTAGTAGTGTGACACATTTATATATGCATACTTGTTATTCCTAATCTTTATTTATAAAGCATGCATATCACTCTAATCCATAGGACCTTGATTTTGATTTGAGTTAATATGATTTTAATTCTCCGTCTTTAAAAGTTTTGAGATAATTACTTCTTACCGGTTTCTCTTTAATATGTCCTATTTTATTTTAAATCAGTTTTTGTGAATATATGCACAAGCTTCTTATCACTTGATAAGTATATATTATACTTCTTTTTAATCTTGTGCTTGAATAATATATTCATTATTGATTCTCATTTTGATTATCCTCTTGAAAATCAATTAAGTCTCTGCCTAATAAAGTTTATTTATACATTTTATTTAATTTGTGATGGATTTCAATATTTATTAATGATACATGAATATATTTATTTTTCTATGTAGTTTATGTATTTCTTATATTGATATCTATGTTTGTATAAATATTTTTCTGTGGGCATATGAGTTAAGCTCAAGTTTCATATTATTTTGAAGAGTATCTAGTCATACTTGTGCTTACCTCATACTTTAGCTATTGATTCTTTTTTACCAAATTTGTGTTATCTTTTCTTGAATCAATTAGCTTATTCCTTAAAGCTTTCTTTTGATAATATCTTCTTACCACTTGGGTGACTTTATGGATACATGTCTTTTACTTGATTCTTGTATATTTTCATGTATGCCTATTTATATATATATATATATATTTATATATATATATATATATATATATATATATATATATATATATATATATATATATATTGATGATTCCTAACTTCTGATATTTATTTGTTTACTTCTTCAAGTTAGAATGTTGAGAGAAAATATTTATTAGTGTCTTGTTCATGACTTTTACGGAAGTTTTCTTTTAAGAATTGCTTGGTTTTGTGCTTTACCTTACTTGTTAAAATTATCGTACTTATTAGTGCACATTTTGAGTATGTATCTTTTATATATTTATCTCCATAAGTGCATTATGAAAATGTTTGTTTTGAAAATATTCTTAGCAAATTTTGATGATCATTCTTTGATTATTATTTGGGTATTTACCTTTCTTATACTTAGGATTTTTGGATTTTGATGTTGTTTGAAGATACTGCGTATATTCCTTTAAATCTAAGTTCTTAAAAGTAAAGAACATTTTAGAAACAAGCCAAAAGGGTCCTTCTCTCATACAGGTGTAAATAGCCTGAAGCGACACGGTGCACTAGTCTTCGGACTACCTCTAGCTGGGAACCAGCCCCTACAGCTAACCCAAAGTGATCAATACTTTATAGACTTAAGATTTATTAAGGTCTACTTGCAACCATTATCTAGTTCTGGATCCACCCCTAAGTTCTAGAATACTTCATCATATCTAGCCCTATATTTTGAGCTATAAATATTTTATTATTATTGCCCAATGATATTTTTGTAGCACATGAGAATACATGTAATTGATATATCGTACTTCTCATGTCCTTAGCTACTATGGTTTCAGCTTATGTGTTTAGATTTTCCATTTCTAGAGAATACACTTATTTTAAAATGGCTATAATATTTTGCATTCTCTAGATCAATCTATTATTTCATTATCTTGGGTTAATCTCAATATTTGGCAAAGAGATTTGCTCTATTGTGTTTTCATGAACATCACTTTTGTCCTTTACTTGATGAGAGTCTAATTCATTTACTTGCCATCTTATACTCTCATCCTTGCTTAATAAAGAGTATATAAATTATTTTGATCATTCAAAATATATTGCCCTTATTGTGAACTCTATGCTTAAGCATGTATTTTTTTTGTGTTAGTGACTTAAGATTTAATGAGCACATTTATCCTGCTAATGGCCTACCTCATTAATCTTAATTAGTTATGTAGCTAGCTTGCTTATTTGCGATGTATTGTTAAGCTACATAATTTTTTGTTCACTTTTACTCATTTAGATATCTTCTTGAATTTTAATCTATATGTGATATGCTAGTTTACAAAAACAAGATTTATGAATTTTCTTGATGAGATTTGTATTCTATTTTAGATACATATGTTTGGCCTCTAAAATTAGTTTGACAAATTTTTTTTCATTGAGGTTTGTGATTCATCACTTTAACTTTATTCCATACTAATCATTGGTAAGCATCTCTTAAATTTCTCTCATCTTTTGAGTCATAATTTTATCATATTATCAGATTACATCTCTTTAGATTAAATCTGTAATAATTTAAATGAGATTGATTTTTTCTCCATTTTTCTATCGATTTGTAAGATTTTATTATAAATATGGATTTGGAATTTTCTCTTGATAAGATTCGTTGGATCATGTTTACTTTTATTGATAATTGATCCTGATGATTGAGTAGTCCTATATTATCTAATTATATGGTTATCAAGTTAATTTATTACTCTACTTTGACTACTCATGGATTATTACATATGCTATTTGCTATTTGAACGTCATTGGTTTCTCATTTAGTATTAGCAAGGTTGGATTATTACCCGTTGATGGGTACATATGTGATAAAACATACATAGTCCATGCAAAGCAATAAATTGGTTGATCATTTCTTAATTAGATAATCATGGATTTGATATTTGAGTTTTATTTTCTTGAGCTATATTTTGACTTTCATCATGATTGATTTAATTGAATTCCTTCCTTTTTATGATGACATTTTTCTCCAAAGGTAACATACATTGATCTATCATATTTCAATATGAGATTCTTCTATATAGGTTAGTGTATGTCATCTTTGATTACATGTGCTAAATTGAAATATTTTTTTAATTTATCATCTTTAGTAGCTATTAAGTGGATATCTCTTCTTGACTAAAGATGACATTATTCATTTTTATGACATTTTTATAGCCTTATATGCATTGAGCACGGAGGAGAAATCAATAGTTGATTTACCCCCAGATCTTGAAGTTATTATTTTTTTTGCTATAAGTGCTTTGGAACTAGATACGCATATTTTAAGGGGGAGCAAAAAAGTGGTTCAATTCATTTATACCCTTTAATATGTCGTATACGTAGTTCATCATTGACCCATATTTTTAGTGATTGAGGTTATGATACTGTTATTTTGTGAAAAGTTTATGAGAGTATATGTAATTATTTTCATCATATTATCTCTCTTTTATATGAGTCATCTCGTTAATATTAACTTTCATATATATCTTATCTTGATGACTATTGTGCTTTCTTTGATTTGGCTTTCCTTGTATGCTTAATTGATTTGACTTTCCTTGTTGAGGACTTACCCAAAATTTATTATTTTATCTATATTGATAATAGTTTGAGAGGGAGCATTCAAGTCGACTGAATTTCTCTCTCTTAAACATTTTTCTCCTTTACCTTCATGTTTATTTCAAAGGGTATTCATATAGCATGATAAGGTAATTGAGTTCAAATGCATGAATTTTGGATAAGCAAATAGATTTGCATATAATGAGATCATTTTATATCAATTTCTCCATTTTACATTGATCATTTGTTTATTTTCTTCCACTATTTATCTGTGGATAATTGTGACTATCATAGTTTCATTGATCAATATTTCAAGTTTATTTATTTAAATTGATATCAAGTTTATATATTTCAATATCATCAATTGGTATATTTCTTCTTTGATATCTATTATTTGCAATTATCTAATCCCTATGGTTTTTGACTGAAATCTTTTATTACATAATTCTCTTCCAAAATTAGAGCAATATTTCATATCATACTACGTTTTTGGATGTTTTTCTTGAATTTCATGTTGGTAAACTATCTATTGATTAATTTCAAATTCTTTTAGTTTTACCAACTATTTGTGTTTTGACAAGCTATTTTCTATTTGGCACTCTACATTTTGGTATGTAGTTTCTATACTTGTCTTTACACACTTCTCCCATTGTTCTTCATTTAGTATATCTTGATCATGATTGTCCCTGCCTTCCTCCTTTACTTATGCTTGAGTTCGTTTTATCTCATATTACGGGGGAGCTTATTTTTTGATCATGCCAAAGGGGGAGAAATAAGTTTAAGTTAGCACACAATATGTGTTTATTAATGATACATACATCTATCGTATCTGTCTTAAACTTAACCGATTTGCCATAATCAAAAAGGGGAAGATTGTTGGCCCAATGATTACATCGTATTTTTGAATATGGCTAATCAGTTAAGTTTAACATAATGATGTCACTAATATTTATATACTCACTATCATCTTGCTACTTAAACTTAGCATTGTCCTAATTGTCCTATATTATATTGCTATGCTTGTATCGTACTGCAACATATTTTGCTGGCCTAATATGTATTTGTAGACATGCAGTAAGCATGATCGAACATGATCAAACCAGGACATAGGCAATGAAGAATTAATGATGGACCAAATACGGCATCATAAAAAGAGATTTCTCCGAACCGCCTAACGACCTATCTGGGGCCTCGCATCGTGGGTTCTGCTGCCCGGTCAGCAGACAGGGGTCGAGGGGGCAGTGCCTCCTGTCGGGGGTTCGAGGATGAATCCCCCGAAAGGTATTCAAATTCTCAGATCTGCTTATCTTTGGACGACTGCTGTCAAGGAAAAAGACGTCTTCAGGACTGCTCAAATATCAGAAGAAAGGCGTCATCAAAGGGCTCTTAATTTTCCTACTTGTTCCAAGTCTGTAATCTTCAATTTATTGAGTCTAGGAGAATGTGTACGTTGAGTCGCACGGAGTCATCTCAACACCTAGACATATCTCTCCAAGCTCTACCATACAAACAGACCAATTCCTGAACCAAGCCCAAGCTCCACAAAGCCCAAAAGCCTAAAGGCCATTCTGCTACCTAAGAGGCAGAGTTCGGGCCGAACTCTGCACCCACACAGAGTCTGGCCGAACTCTACCCCCGCACAGAGTTCGGTCCGAACTCTGTCCCCTGATTTCTAGGAACTAATTTTTAGGGTTACCAATTGCTAGCTGGTACAACGGCCATATTTTTAAATTTTGAGGACAAAATTCTGGCCAAATTCTGCCTTCCCGACTAGTATATATAGGGCTTGATTTCAACCATTTTTATTTATCTCTTCATTATCTTTCTATCTCTCACTCTCAATCATCTAAGCCTTATACTACATAAGCCTTACTCTTCCAATCTACTAGCCACAAAACTTCCTAAGCCCCATGGTGTTCAAGTGTGATTCAGCTAGAAGTTTTTGTGCAAGAGTTGAAAAGAAAAGTCACTTGGACAATTCCAAGTTTTGCCACCTGCGAATCTGTAAGATGTTGGCGTGCTCTTCTGAATAAAGGCTCGTGGTTGTACACTATTTCACAAATAGTGGATTTCAATCCTGAGCTAGAGTTCTCAGGCCTGGACTAGTCCTCTACGAGGAAAACCAGGTTAAAACTGCTGTGTTTGCGTATGCTCTTCTGATCTTTATTTACTTCCGCATTTCTCACTGATTTATTTACTATCTTGATAGTTGTTTTGTGGAGGTGATATAGAGTTAATTTTTATTTGGTGATTATCGACACAAACTCTATTCACCCACCTCTAGAGTTGCCTACACGTTATTTCAATCCTGACAAAGACCTTGTCTTCTGCCTCTAACTCCAGTGTTCGGCACTTACTGTCGGTCCAATGCTTCTGGCGGTCCTATGCAATCCTCAACGTCTCTCTGATCATCTTCATTTTTTTGTATCATATGTAACCATCTCTGGTCCCAGCATAACTCGATCTCCTACGTCATCCTATGCTAGTGGAGTGTGGTAACGACGTCCATATAATGCCTCAAACGATGTCATACGGATGCTGGCATGGTAGCTATTGTTATAAGAAAACTCAACCAGGTGTAAGTGATCTTCCCAAGATCCTCCAAACTATAAAACACATGATCTCATCATGTCCTCTAGCATTTGAATAGTCCTTTCAGATTGCTCGTCGGTTTGTGGAATACGGTGTTGAACTTTAGCTGAGTACACAAGCTTTCCTGCAGACTCTTCCAGTAATGTAAAGTGAACCAGGTATCCATATCTGATACTATGCTGATTGGAACTCCATGAAGCCGGTAGATATTTTACATGCAGAGAGCTGCTAACCTTTCGGTAGATAAACCAACCATAAAGGGAATAAAATGGGCAGACTTGGTCAGTATGTCTATAATTATCCAGATGGCATCCTTCCCTCCTAGGGATCTAGGCAATCCTGTTACAAAGTCCATGGTGATATGCTCTTATTTCCACTCCAGAATAGGAAGTGGCTGTTGTAATCTTGTTGGCCTCTAACGGTCTGCCTTCACCTGCTGGCAGATCAAGTACTTAGAGAAAATTTCTACCACGTCTCTCTTTATTCCAAGCCACCATACATGTGCTCTCATGTCCTTATATCTTGTTTGCTCCTGGATGGATAGAATGCTGTGACTGATGTGCCTCTTTCATCAGCTCGTTCCTCAGTTCACTAGTCGGCACGCAAAGCCTCGTGCCATGCCTCAATGCTCTATATCCAGTTATTGAGAAGCCCTTAAGTGTTCCGGCTAACACTTGGTCTCTCAGCTTGCACAGTGTCTCATCCTAGAACTGAGTCTCCTGGACTCTGTTGATTAGGCTAGACTGTACTTGTAATTACATCATGGGCGAGTCCATTCCTGGTATAGTAGCTTCTTTCCCAAGCTTCAGTACCACTACTTCTTGTAGCACAATCTCCAGCCCAAGCTTCTCCATGTCTTCTAGCAGATGCCGGTCCTTTGTTAGAAACATAGCCATCAGGTACCTACTAAGCACATTAGCAACGACATTAGCCTTACCCGGATGGAACTGCAAGTTGACATCAAAGTCCTTCATAAGCTCCAACCATCGCCTCTGGCGCATGTTGAGCTCCTTCTATGTAAAGACATACTTGAGGCTTTTATGATCTGTGTATATCTGTACCTTCTCGCCATATAGGTAATGCATGCAGAGCTTCGGGGCAAAGATGACCGCTGCTTGCTCCAGGTCATCCGTCGGATAGTTCTTCTCATGGTTTCGTAACTTCCGAGAGGCATAAGCAATTTCCTTTTCATGCTGCTGTAGCACACATCCTAATCCTTTGCCGGAAGCGTCGCTATAGATGGAGAATCCACCTGATCCTGAGGGTAGCAACAAAATTGGTGTTGTTGTCAATCTTCTCTTCAGTTCCTCAAATAATGCCTGGCACACCTCAGTCCAGATGAATTCTTCATTCTTCTTGGTTAGCTTCGTCATGGGCTCAGCAATCCTTGTAAAGTCTTTCATGAACTTCCTATAATACCCAGCTAAAAGCAAGAAGCTTCTGATCTCTGCAACTAAACTGGGGGTCGTCTATGACTCTACGGCTGCTATCTTCTTGGGATCTACTGATATGCCCTCTCTTGTGACAATGTGGCCGAGAAAATCCACCTTGTCTAAGAAGAACTCGCACTTGGACAGCTTACCATATAGCTTCTCCTTCCTTAATGTCTCCAAGACTATCCGTAAGTGCTTTTTGTGTTCTTCTTCGGTCTTCGAGTAGATCAGGATGTCATCGATAAAGACAATGACAAACTAGTCCAGGTACTCATGGAAGACCTTGTTCATGAGATTCATGAACACTACTGGGGTATTTGTAAGGCCAAAGGGCATCACGAAGAACTTATATTGTCCATATTTGGTGTTGAATGCAGTCTTTGGAATATCCTCCTTCCGTACTTTGACTTGGTGATATCTAGACCTGAGATCAATCTTCAAAAAAAACCTTCGCTCCGCTCAGCTGATCGAAGAGGTCGTCAATCTTTGGCAGAGGGTACTTATTCTTGATGGTAATGTTGTTCAATGTCCGAAAGTCTATGCACATCCATACGGTTTTGTCCTTCTTGGGCACGAACAAAATTGGTGCCCTCCATGGTAAAGCTCCACTTATGATGAATCCCTGGGCCTTGAGCTCATCAATCTGGTCCTTCATCTCCTTGGCCTCCTTGTGGTTGACTCTGTAGCATCATTACGAGATAGGGGAAGTGCCAGGTACTAGGTCGATAGTGAACTCCACATCACGACCAGGGGGTAATCCTAGAAGATTGTCGGGGAAGACATCTAGAAATACTGGTATAAGGGGATAAGGGGTCCAAAATCTTCTGTGATGGAGGTGTAGGAGACACACCCCATGCTCTCTGGTGCTTGAGCCACCTCAAACTTAGGTCCTCTAGGTGGACTAAAGATGACACAACCTCGATGACAGTCTATCAAGGCATGCTGCCTGCTTAGCCAGTCTATTCCCAAGACTACATCGTAGTTAGGGAGAGGCATAACTAGAAAGGGTGCTAGGAAGGTATGACATGAGATAGTGATAGGGCAGGTGCATGTCTCTGTGATTTGGATAGGTCCACCTCCGGTCATTACTCTACAGATCATCTTTCTACTTCCTACATCTATGTGATATGCAGCAATAAAGTTCGATGAATAAGGTTGGACAATCCTTCTGCTGACAATGTAAATGTAAAACAAAGCTAAAGCTGGGTGCAAATGTAAATAAATGGCAGCTGCGATGACATCTCCTTCTGTCTCTGTCTCTGCTTCTGGCTCCTCAACAGCCAAAGCAAAAGCTTGCCCGGCCCTCTGCTGGTTATAACGCTGCTGCTGGATAGGTAATGGACCTCTCTGTTGTCCAGCTCCAGTCCTGATGAATAAGGTTGTACAATCCTTCACTTGGTGGGTGGCAGATCCACAAGCAAGGCAGTGTCCCAGCTTCTTTCTACAGATGTTCGCGGTATGACCAGGCCTCTTGTAATAGGCACAATTGGTTGTCTTCTGTTGATGGTACTGGGGTGCCTTATTGGGTGCTGTTGGCTGCTGTTGCAGTTGATGATGAGAGGGCCTGTTGTTACTGTTGTTGTTGGGCCTCTTATTGTTGCCCTGATAGTTGCTGCTGGATCCTGGGTGCTCCCTCTTGGGTCGGGCAGATAAGCTGGCTACAACATCCTAAGCCACCTTCAGTACCTTGTCATAAGCCTTCGCACCATTTGCAGTTACCAAGGTGCGGATCTCCTTTCGCAGTCCGTACCGAAACTTCTTGGCACACTCCACTAGGACTTCTACCAGGCGAGGTGCAAATCTGCCGAGCTGGTTGAACTCAGCAGCGTACTCCTCAATGGTACGGTCATCCAGCTTCAGATCATGGAACTGCCTCCCCATAGCTTCAGATCATGAAACTGTCTCCCCTTAAAGTACAATAAATCTAAAAAAAGCATTGAAACACATATCATATCACATAAGAAATATTCGAAAGGAAAGACATATCCTAACATGTGAGAAGGGAAAAGTAAAAGTAACTAATTGGCAAAAAATAATAATTGAATTTGTGCTCGTGTTAGGTGTACAAAGGGTATACAATCATTTTCTAACTGTACAAGATCCTCAAATCATGTTAAAAATTTATTGCTGCCGAAGAAAACCTCAAAACGTCAAGTACAGAAAACATGCAAAAAGGTTAAAATTATGATTGAAATCGTCGATCGCATATGAACTCCAATTGAAGTGAAATAAGAAGATTCTTGAAGCCAAGACAAAGATCTACAACCTTATACTAAGGGCCATGGGAACGAGCATGGATGAAAGTGGCAAAATTGTCCTGACAAGAAACGGCACAAGGGTTCAAAAAAGGGTGCCATGGACAGCATGCGCCGAGGGGCTGGATGCGTCCAGTGTAGCATGCGTCCAGGGACATCATGCACCCAGGAGAGCATGCGCCCAAGAGATGGTATGCGCACAAGGGATGGCATGCACCTAGGAAGTCATGCGCCTAGAGCTGTATGCGCCCAGGTTAGCATACGCCTAAGAGAATGGCATACGCCCAGGACTATGCGCCTAAAGCTATGCGCTCACATACTAGGGACAGGGTGCACTTGGAAAGAAAGCAAGGAAACTATCTTCCAAGACTCATTGGGCACATGAAAAGGACTATGCGCCCAAATAGGAGAGCTTTGGGCCTTAGACTCATGCCAGAGCCTATGCGCCTAAGTAGGGAAGGCCTTGGGCGCATAATAGGAGCTATGCGCCCTAAGCAGGAAGAAGTATAGCTTGGGCGTATAATAAGAGCTATACGTCAAGCACTGCTCATCTTCTCCAATCCGAGAGCATGAGTTCATGGAACCCACGAACTTCCCAAGTTCACAAATCACTCAAAACAAATCGAAATTCTGGTTTACAAAGGTCCATTTTGGGTAAAATCAAATTTTCTACAACGTGGAACAGTCAAAACTTGAAAATAATAATGTTTGATAGATCAAAACCCAAAAAACCAAGATTTGAGTAAACTTAGATCTACAAGATTTTACCCATAAAAATTAAAAACTCCAAGTTCTAAAGAGGCTTATAATCATGTAAGAAAGAGTTTAGAACAAACAAAATAATATTTGTCCAACTTTTGGCAAGATGTACTTGCCTTAGGTTGGAGGAGAAAATGAAAAGGAAGAGGATGAAGAGAAATAAAATAATGGAGGAGAGAGAGAGAGAGAAGTTTGGGTTTTATACAAAACCATCTCATCTCAAACCAGCTAAACCAAACCAAGCCAAACCAAATTGAACCAAACCAACTTAAACCAAGTTAAAATTAAACCAAAACAAGGCTAAGAAAGATAAGTCAAAACATGGATCACCTGACAAATACAAAAAATTCGTATAGGTATGCTGAAAATATGTATAACGAAAAACGGGAGTGACAGGTATGTCATCGGCATACAATGGGACACTGGCGATATGTCGGTCAAGAAAAAAATCTATATTTTTCCAAGCGTTCCAAAAATCAAGAAAATGCAAAACTCAGTACAAAATACGTATCCATATATAAATACCGATATAGTGAGACGAGTCTTACAACTCTCCCATCCTTAGAAAAATTTCAACCTCGGAATTTTCTAAAGCTAGTCGAGCAAGATAACCAAAACAAAAGTCAAGAAAATACAACTATCTCCATAAAACGAAGCATGGCATATAAGTAATTGAAGGCAACAGTGATATAAATAAATTCATAAGCAATAACACAACCACAATAAAGAAGGGCTGGAGGCATATGAATAGATAGGTCTCCTGAGTCAGTTGAGTATGGACCAACGTCCTCGCTGGCCTACGCTGACTTCAAAAATGGATAAAGGTCAAGTTTCAAGGTAAGTCGGTACCAATGACTTAGTCTAAGACATGACACTACCCAGGACGTATCATCATAATCAAGACATATGATAATTATCAGCTATCTCAAGGTACGAAGACAGAAGAGTGGGACGAAAAACCCGTCTACACTCACCGAATAAGTCAAACCGGCCATTGTACTCTATATATAGATAGAATACAAAATTGTCGACCAGAACCCAAGATATACTACCACTACCTAGCCTGCTACTGAAACACAAATCCATAGGTCATAACGGAAATGAGACCATAAAGATGGTACCTGAGACTCCCAAGGTATTACCTTCATGCAGATACTAGAGCTGCTCCTGGTACTGCGCATACAACTGTGCTCTAAGCTGCCTGATCCTCTGAGCTCACGATGGCAGCGGGTACTATGCCAATGGTTGAACATCTAGTATTGGCCCTAGCTGCTCATCCACTTCGGGAGGTGATGTCGGGGGTGATTGAAAGGATGGTGGTGAAATATCTGGTGTAGATGGTCGTCCTCGAGATGTCGGATAGGGGCAAGTGCTAATTGAATGGTCCTCTGCTCCACAGCGGAACCATCACCTATTGATCGTCCAACAAACTGAACTAGAATGCCCTAACTTTCCATAATATGTGCATGCTTATTCTGCCTGATACTGCTGCTGGTTTCTCTGCCTCTGAGCTTGCTGCTGCTGAACCAGCACTGGTGCCCGCTGGTTGGAAGGCTGGAAGGATGACGATCCACCTTGACTCCTCCGGGGACAAATTCCTATCATGCGGTTAGGTGAACCGTACGATAAACTTAGAAAGTTAGCCCTCCGACAAGTAAGGTGAGTGTGCCCTTCCCTTCCACAGAAGGAACATACGATTGGCAACTCCTGGTGCTGGTATGGATGTTGGTCTGCTGGCACTGGTGAGGGATTTTAGGGTGAAAAGCCTGATACCGGTGAATGGTACCTCTTACGACCCTTAGTTCTAGATTCGGTCCTCCTGACTATATGCTCTTGCTCTCGTACTGCCTCCACGGTAGGTCGGGCTCCATATCCTAACTGGCTGAATGACTGGTACTGTTTGGATCCAATCTGTACTTCCTCTGGATGCAAGTCCTCGGCTTGAAATTTGCCAGGTATTCCTTGTTTACTTTGGTCTATCAACATCTGGATACTCTGCTGGAGAACGAGATCTCGTCGTTGTTGTGACTCCATCATTTCTTTGATAATCCCTATGAGTGTAGGTACATTAGGCTGATCTGGAACTACCTTCGTTCGGACTGCTGAGTGTATGGGCACAGCGGGATGATCGGGATGGACAGACATCTCTGCCCTCGAGTCAATTATCGACCTGCACCTGAATGTTGAGACTGATCCTCCACAATTGGCCTAACAGAAGATTGCTGACCTGCCATTGGCAGAACTCGAACAAGGAATCAGAAGGATTAGGAACAGTGTTCCGAAAAGTTACAGGACACAAGGATCAAATCGAGGGAACAGGAGAGATCAACGATCAAGACAGATTTCAGGTCAAAGGATCAGAGATAGATAATAATACGAAGGATATCAATAAAGGATAATTTTTATTGAGATAACTAAACATTAGTAACCCCCATATATCTGATAAATCAGACCTGCATGGGCCACCACTAAAACCTGTGTCACGCCCCAGAACCAGAATACTGGCAGGTGGGGACGGACAAGGCCAGCTACGTAATACCAAAGTACGCCAGTACTCTGAAATCATGTATAAGCTTTCAAGACATGGGGGTTACTTTTATAATCCAATAGTCGATCCTTGGTCAAGCAATCCTAGGTATCTCAATCACAGGCAATTATATAAAGTACATGAAGTATGATCATCAGACATACAATAGTAAAGCGTCCCAAACCATTTATACATGGATGATCATGAAGCTAGTCATACCAAAATAGAGAACTAGCAAGAGTAATAGTCATACATGATAAGCTCTAGCTATAGTCTAGAATACGCACATCATATTTTGGCCCGTAGGCTAAATGTCAAGATCCAAAAATACGAGCTAAACACGTGCCCGGAGGCTAAACGCCACAAAAGAATAATGTACATATCAAGTGGGAGAATGATGAGAAACCCACTCAGGAACTTTGGTGCTTCGGATGCTCACCGTTGAGTAGATGGTGCGGAAGATCCTGTCACTACCCGCATCCAATATTTGGGCATGAGCCGTGGGTACGTCCAGCCTACGCCGTGGTATCGGCAGTAGAACGCTGTCTAGTCATCTCCATATTTTATTAAGTACAACTATGCAGTTTATAGATTTCTACAAAACAACCAAGATTTCACAAATTAGTCTACAGCAGCAGGATATATATAAATAAACATAGTGAAAGAGAAGCTAATAACTGATCAGAATAATCTCCAAGATAGAGAACAAAATATGATGGATAAAATAATCTCAAAAGAACAAAATGTGCTAAGATGGATGTCCACTACTCAACTCTCATAATCCTCAAATATGATGAAGTACAATAAATAAAAGAGTTTCCAAAGACTACTCCTGCTCTACAGAATAATATCTAGCTAAATGTCTCCTACGGAGGGTAGCCCCGCATCCAAGTCCTCTTGTATGCTCAGATCAGGGTCCACAGTCTGCTCATAATAAGTGGTACAGAACTCCTCTGACTCATCACCTAAAATATTAGTTTTCCAGTCAGGAATGGAACAAGCACACATATGACAGCTATCCGAGACACAACAGAGTCATAGAACATGTATATAGCATATGAGAATGAAACTAGAAAGTTACTAGCATCATGGTATAATGATAAAGGACATGTAACTCTACCGAGGAGAAATAGCTACCAGAAAGCAATATGTAAACTATGGTAACATGGCAAGGGTGAAAAGCAAGATAATATAAAGGGAATATTAGCTATCTACGTGTATTGAAATATACATTTCGATGTGTGAACGGCTAAGGGGTAAATCCGGTACCCTCCACGTGTCGTGTGCAGCTGCTATTGTTCAAGAATAGACATTTTGGGGATGGAATGGGTAGTTCACACATCTACTAAGATATTTTCCCGCCCAGCTAGTAATCATGGAATCCATTACAAATAGGGTAAACATGTAAAAGTCAGTCAAGGTGTATAGTAAATCCATGATACTAATCTATGTGTGACGAGCATGTCCACAAGCAGCAAGACATATGTATAACATGTAAAAGAAACTATCAGAAATGGTAATAATCAGTATATGCACTTGTCTGTGGTCCTGAGCTGCAGATATGGGTTACAATGCGTATCAATATCCAAGTAACCTGTTTATAAATTAATAGGATCAATACACAATTTAAGAGTATAAGCATTATCTATCTAGTTTGTTAGGTCTTTAAAACTTATTCTAAACTAAGTTGCTTCCTTAACTTGGATTGGTTGCTTTTGGTTTACTAATTCACACTAGGATACTCCGTTATTGTAACGACCATAATTCGTATTACGTATTCTGGTATACATGTACGTATTTTTGCATGTCTCCTTGCATGGTTTATGTTGGCATTCATTTGCTTGGTTCGGTTCGGCTTGGTTCGATTTTGTTGTATGTGGACCAACCCTACCTACCACCCCTCTCTTCCTTTATTAGCTGCATACACCTTCTCTCTCCTCATTTACTTCTTTATTAATTCTTTTTCTTCCTCTATTACTCCTCCACCTAACAGGAGGCTTAGGCAACTGCAGCTTGCTTCATAGAGGAACTCAGTTTTTATTGTTCCATTGTCTTCTTCACGAGATTCTAAGACACTTTATTACTTAGCATTTTTAATTTCCATGGTTGAATTCTTGTAGATCTAAGCTTGTTGTATTTTCGGATTTCTTAGGTTTTGATCTATCTAACCTTGTTATTTTCAAGTTTTGACGGTTCCATGTTGTAGAGAATTTATTTCTGCCCCATTTTGACCTATGGAAGTCCGGATTCTGACCATGAATGAAGGTTTAATGGAGCTTGGAAGCCATGGCTTTCCATAGCTCTTCTTCTCAAAAAGTGGAGAAGAAGAATAGTGCTTGCCGCATGGCTTTTCATGTGGCAGACCCCCCTTGTCGCATGAGCCCATCTTTCCCCTGGCTGCATGGCAGTCTTAGCCGCATGGCAGCTTCTGTCATGACCCGCACCCATCGTGAGGGTACGAGTACGTAACAGCGCCCAGCCTACACCGCAGTGTCGGCGGTAGAACGCTGTTCTAGGTCATAAACTATAACTAACTAACATGAAATACTCTTCATAAGGAGGCCAACACAGAGATACAACTCAATCACAATCTAGAGATAAAATATGGCACAATGAAATAGATAAGAAAATCCTCAACTGAGGTACAACAGAAATGAAATAACAAGTCTCAACATCTCTAAAATATACAACTCTAAAAACAAGGCAACAGCTAAACATGAAAAGAAACAGTCTAAGCTATCTACACTATGCAAGGTATCGTCCTCAGCAGCTGCCTGAACCTCCCCTGGGGTCCAGGTCGCGAGTGTCATCTAGGCAAACTCCAAGTAAAGGGTGCAGGGTTCCTCATCATCCTCTGTAAAATTTTCAATAGGTCCAGTCAGGACAGGAGCGAGCACAATACATCTCAACAGTTCATAGCAGGTTAGAAAATATTATCATGCAGCAAAGTAAGATACATGAACTGAAAGAAAGTACAAAATGTAAATAGAGAGAGAACTGTAATAGAAATATCTACTATAAGTAGAGAGCTACCAGTGACTAGTGATTTAGAGTACAAAGTCGACATGTGAACAGCTTGATTTGCACATAGCTATACTAAAGAGACGTACATGGCTATTCTACTTTGGAATTGTTCACATGACTATTTATACTCTCCCGTTCCCCCAATCAATACACAAGGATCCAGCCAGGTTATGTTATGATTCTATACAAAGGCCCCCGAAGGGTGATACATGGATGTCCCAAAAATGGGGATTTTGGAAAACCTAATAAATGGGATAAGGATTCAAAGAAGACTCGGTAATCATAAGAGTATATGTCACAAGTGATCAGTAAACCAAAGAAGCATAGTGATACGTCATGTAAGTGAAACGCACAGAACATGTAGTACCCGATGCTCCCTGAAGGGATAACATCTCAAGAAGGGATCCATATAGTACTAATCCGTGTGACCAACGTGACAGTATCAAGTAAAGTAATTTAATGCAGAAAAATAATTCTAAGCAGGATATAAAATGATCAGAGAATGTACTCGACTGGTATCTGAATGTCTGAAGTAAATGTACTGTCCGAGATGAGGTACCTGACTCCTAGTTAGATCAACACAAGTCAAGATGTATACAGGGGATGGTAATAGTAATCTATAATGCATCTGCATGCTGTCTAGGTCAAACTAGACCAAAGTCAACACTTGGTCAACTCTAGTCAACTAGACTGGTCAAACTAGGTCAAGCCTAAGCCAAACAAGTCTTGCTAAGCCTAACCAACCTATTCTAGCAAGTACACACCACATCTAGGCTATACAAGTCAACTGTACACCCATACTAGCATTCAAGCCATATACATTGGCTGTATCACATAGGGTACATCCCATAGGCTATGTGCCATATAGGCCATATCACATTTTCACACATATTGTATACATTGAATATTTATCTAATTTAATATAATAACACACACTCACTTATAGGCCACATGTAGGGCTAAACAGGGCTGAATGTGTACTGTCCTATTGGACTGATATATGGGCCAATAGGGCTGGTTTGAGGCTGGATTGGGACAGCCATGAGTTGGTTAAGGGGGGTTTGGTTAAGGGCCTGTTTTGGACATCACCTAGGCTGATTTTGGACTGCTATTTGAGGCCTGGAAGGGACTAGTATAGGGGACTGAACAAAGGCTGAAATTATGGACTGAAACGTGGGGCTTCTAGGACTGTTATTTAGGGTGTTTTGGGACTGACATATAGGGGTTGTTAAGGGCTAATTTCAGCATGTATGGGGCTGTGCAAAGGGTGGTTTAAGACTGAATTTTGGGGACTGTCTTGTGGCTGATATTGGACAGGTTTAGGACAGGTAATAGGACTGTACAAGCCGCAATGGGGTCTGATATGGGAAGGTGGTTTTGGACAGCAGATAGGCTGTCATTGAGGGAGCTATGGGACTGATTTTAAGGGTCCTATAAGCCCCGAACATGGGCTGAACATAGGTGGACTGTTTAGTGGTGTTAAGGGCTGATTTCGGGGGTGCAAATGAACAGCTATGGACATGTTAGGGACTGGTTATGGGGACTAACAAGACTGATATATAGGACCAACTTAAGGACTGGTTATGGACAGGTTCAATATGAAAAGGCCATTCAATCTCAGGTTTAGTGAAATGTGAGTTTGTGTAGATGAGAGGATGGGTGTGTGTAGATGAGTGAAACATGTGTCAGTAAAATGTTTGTGAGTGAATAAGGTGGCATGTGTTCCTCTGTGTGTGAGGGTTATGTAGAGCATGTGTGTGTGTGTTGATACCTAGTGTCTCTGGTTTGAGAAAATAGGGAATGTGTGGATAACAGGAAAGGGTATGGGTGCATGAATTTCAGGAATTCAATGCCAATAATCAAATTATGATATACAAACCTATAATCAAATCTCATTTCAGTTTTGAACCCAATATTCAATCCCAGTTAATATCAAAATAACATATTAAGTTAACTTATCAGTTGAGATCTCATTCAAGTACCATTGTACAAACACTTATGTATATATATACCTACATATATACAAATCCGAAAATCCAAAACCAAAAATCAGTTTTACAAAAGAATCTCAGTTTTTATACAGAGTGACAGTGTCGATTCTTATGTACAGGAGAATAACAGGGTGTGGTGAGTGATATGAACTAATTTGTGTGGCATATGTGAGTGTTGTGAAGAGTACAATATGAGTGAAAACAGAAAGTAAATTCCCAGTTTCAATTTTTCTGAAACCATGACGAAGAGCCCCAATCCAAATGCAAAAACCCAAATCAGTGATTTCCTTTTCCCCACACCAACACAACTACACATTCACCTATCAATACACATGTATGTGAGCCAATTAGCTATTCCACATCACAAAACAGGAAAAAAGAATAAAATTGAATTCAGAAAAACACCTTCAGCCTATGGTATCAGTCGAGTATCAGGGTTCAACAGGGAATTCGAATTCGAAAACACATCTAATTAACAAACAAGGGTTGTTAAATGATGACATACACGTGAGGGTACATGAGAGTGCATTCGTGTCCCAAACCTGGACACTAATCATGTCCAAACCATCAAATGAACTGTGTCTGAAAATAGTGCAACCTGGGCCTCGTACAGCCGTGTCGAGCATTCGTGCTCTCGACATAAGGCGACACGTATCTCGTGCTTGTGCACAGGGTTCGCCTATGGTAGGGCTAAGTACCTAGGGTCCTGTACCGTGTCAACAACACGCCGTGTCCGCGTTCTAGGGCCGTATTCGAACCCTCGACTGAACGCGCACAGCACAGTGTAAATCGGGTTTGATTGGGATTTCTCCCAATCCACTCGATAACTTCTCTTCAAACTTCATATGTGTCATGTCAGTCATGTCCAAGGTATCCAGCTAGTATTGTGTCCAAATGTGTCGTGTACAGTGCACACGACGTGTCCAACAGCAGGGCAGCCGCACACGGCGTCATACTGCATGTCCGTGTCGATTTTTGTCACAAAAACAGTACGAATTCATGCTCAGAGCTTGTGGTTCGTGATCCAGGCATAAAGGGCTACAAGACTGTTCAATTAGTTTTCAAAAATGTGGATTCAATCCATTCAAGCATTTCATCAAATACCTAGATTCTAGGACTGATATGTGTCCGATACGGACACGAAATGAAC
This sequence comes from Iris pallida, assembly GCA_029216955.1. Taxonomy (NCBI): domain Eukaryota; kingdom Viridiplantae; phylum Streptophyta; class Magnoliopsida; order Asparagales; family Iridaceae; genus Iris; species Iris pallida. Next base: position 14,564,467 of record JANAVB010019799.1, read on the forward strand.
ACGACTCGACACAAATCCAATACCTACGGCTAAGGGACACCTAGGGCTTCCTATTCATACAAAGAAATTGAAAATCTATGGAAGGAATAGGAAGTTACCTATATGTGCAATTTGCATAAAAAGCTTCAAAAAGGGGTGGTTCTTCTTGCTAGCTAGCTCCTCCAAATTGCTCTCCAACTGGGATTAGCCTCCATGAATAGTAGGAAAATAGGATTTAGGTCACCATGGAAGAAGTTTGAATGAAAAAGGATTAATATTGATCAAAATAGGAAGAGTTTCTAAAGAGACAAACCTTGTTCTTGAAAAGAGAGAGATGAACAAGGAGGCAATGATTTGGGAGGGATTAATAGGCTCACCTAGGGTTTTGGGCTGGCCATTCTTGGGTTTTGGGACCCCATCCAATGGTCACCCTCACATCATGTCAAATCGATGGCTATGATGGAACCTAGGTTTCAATGCTAGTCTCAACTAACTAAAACTAGCTAGTCTAACTTGATCATTCTAACTAATGACTAGTCATGACTAGTCCAAGCTAACTAACCCTAGTCTAGGCCATGCCTAATCTGGGTTAGGGCTAAACTTCTAGGTTAAGGACTAACATAACACACAGTAATATTTAATTAATATTAAATTCACAGAAATTCACAAAAATTCCATAAATCATAATAAATTCAATAAATCCTAAAATGACCAAAATACCCTCTAGGCTAAAATGTACTAATTAAACATCCTAATCACATGGCTAGACTCTAGGACAGACAGGTCTCTACGGTTACACTAACCAAACACCAAAATCATAAGTAATAATTTAAATAGTTTTAAAATGATTAAAAATTACTAAAAATTATATAAAATTTTAAATACCATAATTAAATAAATTAAAATACAAAATTTCAAAACTACCCTCATTTTAGAAACTTGGTGTTACAAGTCTACCTACCTTAGAAAAATTTCGTCCTCGAAATTTAAAATGGTAGTAGTCCTTCGAGGTCAAACACCCCACAATCAAAGTCTCAAACGTACCGTCAGATAATCATATGCGTCTGTCCAAAATTATGATACTCAGAATCTTCGTCGTGCTAGTGAGCAAGGCTACGATAATCACAGAGTCCTCGACTAAGGCACATACCTATAGAATCATGGTATTTAAAATTTTTGTATTGCCGCATGCTTGGCAGCGAAAACTTTAAATTCCCACACCCGAGAAATATGTCCTAAATCTGACTATATATCCTCACTATGCTAGCTAAACACGACTATTGAAGATTCTAGATTTCGTAACTGGGTCACCTAGCCCATATGATTCATCTCAGAAAAAAAATCAAACATAACACAAGAACAACAGGACAAAATTGGTAAATCAACAAGGAACAGAGGGAATCGAATTTTCAATACAGTTATAAGAGGCAATTGCAGAATTTGAATCAAGAGAACGGAACCTGCAACTAGATCTCCAACGGCCTGAGCATCCCCGACTGTCCTGGCGAAAGCTCTCTCCTGTTGGCCTCCCCTGGCCTGTTGCTGATGCTGCATGTACCTCTGCTGCTGAGTTGGTAAGGGTAATCCCTTCTACTGGCCTACCGGAGCCCTAGCTCCTGCTCCCTGAACTGTCTGTTCCGATGACTTGGGACACTCTCTCAGACGATGATCGGATCCTCCGCAAAGCAAACATCTGCCCAGCCTCTTCCGGCATTCGCCCCAATCGTGCCCTGGTCTCTTACAGAAGGGGCAAATAATGATAAGTTGATGCTCCGGGGCCTGCTGCTCCTCTGTGGCTGTTGTGCCTGCTGAAAGGGTACACGGTCCTGAAACTGCCGCTGCTGAAGATAGGCCCTCGGCTTCTGATACTGCTGCTGAACTGCAGGGGTGGCATCTGCTGCGGATACTGTGGCTGAATCTGCAATCGGGGCATCTGTTGTGGATACTGTAGCTGAATCTACAAGCGGGGCATCTGCTGTGGGTACTGCGGCTGAATCTGCAGATGGGGCCTCTTGGCCGGGCCCGCACTGTCACTAGTTCCCTGAGTATCTCGCATCCTCTTCTCCTTCAGTCCAAGATCGTCCTCCGCTGTCATGGCTCCTACCAGAATCTGCTCGAAAGTGGTATCGCGGCCGCTCTTGGTATATGACTTGATCTCTTTGATCAAACCCCTGCAGAACCTCCTCGCCTTTCCGGCCTCGGTAAGATCCTCGACGAATCTGCTCAACGACAGAACTCTCATGTGTACTCCTCAACGGTCTGGTTCCCCTGAACCAAACACTCGAACTGCGCCTCCAAGGCACGGAGTGCTGTGTCGGGAAAGAATTTCTCCTTGAATAGTTTCTTGAATGCTGCCCAAGTCTGACCAGCTGTACCAACCCTCAGGTTCGTCTGGTACCAGGTACGGGCCAAGTCCTGCATCTGACTGATGGCTGCCTCGATCTGTAATCCTGCTGGTATCTGTGCCAGTCGAAATCTCCTCAATATGCTCTATCCAATCGTCAGCGTATATGATGCCCTCTGTACCCTAGAAGTCTCAGGGTCCCATCTTCTTAAAGGATTGGATGTCTGGAGTCCTCGGCTGATACGGCTGCATCTGGCCTCTCTGTGGCTGAGCAGCCACCAGCTCTACTGTCATTCTGACCAACTGGTGAGTATCTTGTATGCTCTGTCGGATATCAGCAGACTGGCTCTGCTGTATCTGCTGCTGAGACTCCAAGAATCGCTGGAAAAGGGCAAACATCTGAGCCGCATCTACTGCCCCTGAAGGTAACTGCTGCTGGTACATATCTGGAATGACAGAGGAAGACCTCCGGACAGGTGAAGGTGCACTCCCAAAAGCTGCAGGCGCTCCTATATGAGCAGAAATAGGGGGTGCTGTGGTTCCAGCATCTACAATCGGGTGAGGGGTGGTAGGCCTCTCACTAGCGTCTGCTGAACCAGAGCGATGCGATCGTGTCTCGATCACCATCGTGGAGACAGATTAAACAAGGAATCAATACTGAGATAGAATCGATAATTCAAGGGAGGACAGTTATTCAAGGAAGCAATCTTCAACAGAAATTTAGATGGCAGAAATCCAGTTAAGAGTTTTTCCTAATATGATTGAGTATCACAAAAATAATCATAATCCTAGTGCAGGCTGTAGTGGTACTCTAGTTCGAATACCACTACACAAACTCGACTTGCATGGGCCACCACTAAAAATGTGTCACAACCCGCACCCATCGTAAGGGTACGAGTACGTAACAGTGCCCAGCCTACGCCGCAGTGTCGGCAGTAGAACGCTGTTCTAGGTCATGAACTGTAACTAACTAACATAAATACTCTCCAAAAGGAGGCAAACACAGAGGTACAACTCAATCACAATCTAGAGATAGAATATGGTACGATGAAATAGATAAGAAAATTATCAACTGAGGTACAACAGAAATGAAATAACAAGTCTCAACATCTCTAAAATATACAACTCTGAAAACAAGGCAACAGCTAAACATGAAAAGAAACAGTCTAAGCTATCTACACTATGCAAGGTATCGTCCTCAGCAGCTGCCTGAACCTCCCCTGGGGTCCAGGTCGCGAGTGTCATCCAGGCAAACTCCAAGTAAGGGGTGCAGGGTTCCTCATCATCCTCTGTAAAAAATTTCAACACGTCCAGTCAGGACAAGAGCGAGCACAATACATCTCAACAGTTCATAGCAGGTTAGAAAATATAATCATGCAGTAAAGTAAGATACATGAACTGAAAGAAAGTACAAAATATAAACAGAGAAAGAACTGTAATAGAAATATCTACTATAAGTAGAGAGCTACCAGTGACTAGTGATTTAGAGTACAAAGTCGACATGTGGACGGCTTAATTTGCACATGGCTATACTAAAGAGGCGTACATGGCTATTCTACTTTGGAATTGATCATATGACTATTTATACTCCCCTGTACCCCCAATCAATACACAAGGATCCAGCCAGGTTATGTTATGATTCCATGCAAAGGCCCCCGAAGGGTGATACATGGATGTCCCATAAATGGGGATTCTGGGAAACCCAATAAATGGGATAAGGATTCAAAGAAGACTCTGTGATCATAAGAGTATATGTCACAAGTGATCAGTGAACCAAAGAAGCATAGTGATACGCCATGTAAGTGAAACGCATAGAACATGTAGTACCCGATGCTCCCTGAAGGGATAACATCTCAAGAAGGGATCCATATAGTACTAATCCGTGTGACCAATGTGATAGTATCAAGTAAAGTAATTTAATGCAGGAAAATAATTCTAAGCAGGATATGAAATGATCAGAGAATGTACTCGCCTGTTATCTGAATGTCTGAAGTAAATGTATAGTCCGAGATGAGGTACCTGACTCCTAGTTAGAGCAACACAAGTCAAGATGTATACAGGGATAGTAATAGTAATCTACAATGTCTCGTGCTTGTGCACAGGGGTTCGCCTAGGGTAGGGCTAAGTACCTAGGGTCCTGCACCGTGTCCATAACACGCCGTGTCCGCGTTCTGGGGCCGTATCCGAACCCTCGACTGAACGCGTACAGCACAGTGTAAATCGGGTTCGATTGGGATTTCTTCCAATCCACTCGATAACTTCTCCTCAAACTTCATACGTGTCATGTCAGTCATGTGTCCAAGGTGTCCAGCAAGTATTGTGTCCAAATGTGTCGTGTACAGTACACACGACGTGTCCAACAGCAGGGCAGCCGTATGCGACGTCGTGCTGCGTGTCCGTGTCGATTTTTGACACGAAAACAGTACGGATTCGTGCTCAGAGCTTGTGGTTCATGATCCAGACATAAAGGGCTACAAGATTGTTCAATTAGTTTTCGAAAATATGTAGATTCAATCCACTCAAGCATTTCATCAAACACCTAGATTCTAGGACTGATATGTGTCCGATACGGACACGAAATGAATACGACTCGACACAAATCCAATACCTACGGCTAGGGGACACCTAGGGCTTCCTATTCATGCAAAGAAATTGAAAATCTATGGAAGGAATAGGAAGTTACCTATATGTGCAATTTGTATGAAAAGCTTCAAAAGGGGGTGGTTCTTCTTGCTAGCTAGCTCCTCCAAATTACTCTCCAACTGGAATTGACCTCCATGAACAGTAGGAAAATAGGATTTAGGTCACCATGGAAGAAGTTTGAATGAAAAGGATTAATATTGATCAAAATAGGAAGAGTTTCTAAAGAGAAAAACCTTGTTCTTGAAAAGAGAGAGAATGAACAAGGAGGCAATGATTTGGGAGGGATTAAATAGGCTCACCTAGGGTTTTGGGCTAGCCATTCTTGGGTTTTTGGACCCCATCCAATGGTCACCCTCACATCATGTCAAATCGATGACTAGAATGGAACCTAGGTTTCAATGCTAGTCTCAACTAACTAAAACTAGCTAGTTTAACTTGATCATTCTAACCAATGACTAGTCATGACTAGTCCAAGCTAACTAACCCTAGTCTAGGCCATGTCTAATCTGGGTTAGGGTTAAACTTCTAGGTTAAGGACTAACATAACACACAGCATTATTTAATTAATATTAAATTCATAAAATTCACAAAAATTCCCATAAATCATAATAAATTCAAATAAATCCTAAAATGACCAAAATACCCTCTAGGCTAAAATGTACTAATTAAACATCCTAATCACATGGCTAGGCTCTAGGACAGACAGTCTCTACGGTTACACTAGCCAAACACCAAAATCATAAGTCATGATTTAAATAGTTTTAAATGATTAAAAATCACTAAAATTATATAAAATTTTAAATACCATAATTAAATAAATTAAAATACAAAATTTCAAAACTACCCTCATTTTAAAAACTCAGTGTTACAGCTTCGACCGCATAGGCGCTCCTGGCCGCATGGCCTTCAGCCGTATGGCTTGGTTGGCCTTGGCCGCATAGCTATCCTTAGCCCATTGCCGCATGGCTTTGTTGCCTTCAGCCGCATGAACTCCTGGGATTTCCTGAGCTGTATGAACCCATTTCTCTACTACCGCAATACTCGCTTGCTTCAGCCGCATGAACCCATTTGTCCCAGGCCGCATGAGCCATTCTCTTCCTTGCCGCATAGGCGCTCATTGCCGCATGCGCCCCGTTCCCTTCCAGCCGCATGCGCCCCGTTCTTCCAACCGCATGAGCCCGCATCCTCCAGCCGCATGCTCCTCGTTCTCCCGAGCCGCATGAACCCTTTTCCCGAGCCACATGAGCTCTTTTCCTTGGCTGTATAAGCCCCTTTCCTTTCCTAGCCGCATGAGCTTATTTTTCTTAGCCGTACAACTCTTTCCATAGCCCTTGTCTTCTTTATTATTATTATTATTATTATTCTTATGATTGGGTTGTTACATTTATGCTTATGCCATATAAATTCTGATATGTTTCATGAACACGATAAGTGGCCCGTCGCGCACTCTTGACAAGTAAACCTGATATGATATACCATGATATGTTGTTGCGACAGCTAGCTCGACATGACAAGAATGATTGGCCTGGACACCGTGGACGATTGTGTTTGTATAAATAAGCCAGTATTGTCTTGCATCATGTCTAGTATAGGGACCCCTGAATACCACGGTCTGGGTACCTACTGAAATTGACTAAGGCTAATAACTAGAAAATCCAGTAGCACTACAGGAAAAATACCTTTTCACGGCGCACAATGTATGCCGTAAAACACTTTCCACGGCTTACATACGCAAGCCGTATTAGCCCTCGCCGTAAAAACCTGTTAGTTAGACAACATATATGGCGTGCCGTCTAAAGTCACTTTTGTACGCCGTCCTTAATTATTCACGACATGCATTGTATGTCGTTAAAATGAAATTACGGTGTGTTCCTGCACGCCGTTAATAAAAATTTACGACATACTTTACATGTCGTTAATATTTTTTTTCATCCTATGCACGTCTTTAATGCACAAAGCACGACATGCTGCAACATGCCATAAATAATAGTAAATTATGACATTTATTGTATGCCATGAAAAGTATAAAATACCCCATCTATTAGGGCATACTTTGCATGCCTTATATTCTCTTTAATTTTTTTTTAAAGGTCCTGCCTTTTTGTGCAATCCATCTACCTTTGACAAATCACAAAACAGATAATATACACAACAATTATGAAAGATAATAACACATTGAAGCAATAATATCTAATGATCCAAAATCACATTAAAGTATACACAATTATTGTTGCAAAGACTAATTTTCATTGAAACCATAATAATGTCAAATCATGTGAATACAAATCACCAACTAAAATGTCACAAAATTGTGGCCATAAAATAATTCTAAATATACAAAATATGTTGATTCCTTCATTCCATTCACGATCAAGCGCCAGCATAATTAGTGTAATCTTTCAATCACCACTTCATCAAAAGTGCCCCAAGTCCACATGTATGCAGCCAAAAGTAGCATCTCTTACATATCCTATTATATACAACAACAAATCAAGTCAATATAAAGTTCAAAATGAATGGAATAACAAACTACTAAGAAATAGAAAGATAATATGCACAGTACAAAATTTTGGCTAGAGCAAAGTCCTTGATTTCATCAGCCTGCAAAGACATAATGGTACAAAATCAATGGTGAAGTACAATAATATGCACAGTACAAAATTTTTGGCTAGAGCAAAATGAATGGAATAACAAATCAAGTCAATATAAAGTTCAAAATTTTTGGCTAGAGCCACCTGCAGGTGGCACATGATTGGCTCCAGGTCAATATCAAGTCAATATAAAGTTCAAAAATTTTCTATGTTTGGCTCCAGGTGACACATGATTGGCTCCAGGTCAATATAAAGTCAATATAAAGTACAAAATTTTTGGCTAGAGCAAAATGAATGGAATAACAAATCAAGTCAATATAAAGTTCAAAAATTTTGGCTAGAGCCACCTGCAGGTGACACATGATTGGCTCCAAGTCAATATCAAGTCAATATAAAGTTCAAAATTTTTCTATGTTTGGCTCCAGGACTTTGCTAATTAGATAATATGCACAACAATTATGAAAAGTTGCAATCAATATAACCTTGGTTGCTTCCATACAATTGGCCCATGTAGGTGAGATGTCAATAATGGAAATGTAAAGGAGGTCAATAATTGCAGTAACCTTGGTTGCTTCCATACAATTATCGTGACATCGTCAACACTATATGCATTTGTGAAACTATTTTCAGATAATATGAGGAAATGTAAACAGCATTGCAGTATACTTGCAGAAAGGTCATCCTTTGATCAATAACTACTAAATTGTGCAGTGCTGAAATCCTCTTGATGCATATAATATGATCAGAACAAAGTCAAATTTTGTCTATGAGGTATGAGTCAAAAGAAATACAGCATATCCATCACTCCTCCAATAGAAAGTTACCAAAGGATGTCAATGAAATATTATATGTAGTAGGCAGTGAGCCAATAAGGACTGTAGCAGAATAATATTTTTTTGTATTAATCTGAAGAGTATTCCTTACATATTTAGTCTCTTCATTGAAGTAATCATCTTATAATTAGTAATTATGCAGCAAAAACCATGGTAAGGACCTAAATGCATAAATTACTCTACAATAAAATGGATAAGTTTAGATGTACCTCTGTGCATTTGCAAAGATGCCCTGATCTTTGTGCAACGAAAGAGTATAACTTTGAACACTCTCCTCTTTGAGAGTTTCGTAACTGAAGGAACTGAAGGAAGTTTATTATATGACCATAGCCAGGCAGTTTCGTAACTGAAGGAACTGAACGAGTATAACCATGGCCAGAGAGTTTCGTAACTGAAGGAACTGAACGAGTATAACCATGGCCAGGCAGTTTCGTAACTGAAGGAAGTTTATTATATGACTAATCATGTGTAATTTAGTAAGATTTAAGTAAATGTAGACATTTGTTTATGCATAAGTACAATTTTGCTCTATAGCTATATCTTCTCTCTGGTTTCCTTCCCTCATCAGGTTTGTAAAGGATGTTGATAAGACCTGATATTTCACTTTTCTTTTGTTTTCACAACTGAAATGAAGTTAAAGATGACGCATTTTAGACTGATGTCACTTCTGTACACATGGCCAGAGTTTTTGAGCTTCTTAAATCTGATTGTCTCAGTGACTAGTAACAGGTAGAACTTCAAAAAGGAATTAAGAACACTGCTTCACGCGCTCTGCACAAGGCTGCAGGGACAATTTGGAGATGCTAATATTACTTATGGCGACATCTTCTCCATAAAGTCCAATCTCATTGCAAACTATTCTCGATATGGTAAGTAAAATGACAGGAAAATACTGACAGGAAAATACGTATGATGAGTTTGTAACTATTTCCAGTTATATCGAAACATCCATCACTAATAAATAAAGTCTGAAATGAATCAGATCAGGTATTTTACCTGAGTCCAATGCAACTGTCTTAGATGTAAGTGCCATTTAAGTGCCATTTACCTGGGAAAAAAATCATTTTTTGCAAATAACAATTTGACAGGATCAAAACAGGAATGAAGGCACATAATTTACTTAATTTCATCATACCAGAATAGTGGAAGTCTCACCCCTAATCAAATTTGATATACTTGATAGGCCACGCGATCGTACTTGATAAAGCCTCATGTAGAAGAAAAAACTCACGGGTCGGCCGATACAAAGTCACCTCATAATCAATTACTTCATGAACCCAAAGTTTATAGCACTCTTGTCCTATAGCCACATGATGGACCAAATCTTTGGGATTTGTAGATGCAATCTCGCCAATTGCCACAACTTCTGAACCCGTCTCCCAATTCAATAATTTGCATTTTGTCCCAATGCTAGGAGAACTTGGAACTTCTGCATTTACTTTTTCCCGCCTTGTTTCGGTTCTCTCTCGGTTGGTAGAACTTTGAACCCCATTGTTTGAGTTATCCTTTCTCACCGTGTTTGAGTTTTCTATTTGCTACATGAATGAAAAAAATACATTAACTATTGAACATATTGGTTTGTACTAAAGAATAAAGATACTATACGAAGTATAAAACTTACAATGTTATTATTCCCAATAACCTTTTCAGCGATGCTTTTGACAAAATTTTCAATTCATTCAACTCACTTTCTAATCTATTGAATTTATCACGATGATATTTTTGGCCTTCTACTTTTGAAGGAGTCGCCCCAAAGCCAAGTCCTCTTACTTTTCCTCGTCGTTCAGGGCCAATTACTCTTGAAACCGCATCATCTTGAAGAGAACATTTTTCTGATGGTGTTGCTGACTTATGAATCTCTTCTACGTCATCCTTATAAAATTGAACATAGATAATTACGGTGAACGATATAAGTGAATAACCAAATGATAAAAAATATAACGGAAATATACCAAAATTTTCTGAGCCTCTAAACTCAATGTACCCGCCTTCCTCTTATGTCCTTTGATCCAAACATCAACTCTTTGTATAGAATTAGGATTATCACTTTGTTGACGCTATAAGACATTTTTTGAGGTAACAAAGGTGAGTAAAAATCAATAAGACTAATGAAATGACTTGTGTAACAAAACAGATTTTTAGGTAACAAGCAGATTATCACTTAGTTACCATTTCTTCCTCTAGACGAGCATATCCCTTACGACTTGTTGTATGCAGCAAAGTTTGACTTCTCCTCATCTTCTTGAATTTTTCACTTTTTTCCTTTATTATATTTGAAATATATTACATCATTTAGCAATAGCAAAACATTTATAGCAAAAAATACAATGAAACCAACAATATTTACCTTAAATTCTGGAGTACTTCTCTTGATTACAAATGTCTTCCAATCTTTAAAGGATGGTATATTGTCAGGTTTCAGGAGGGCAAGTGCTCGTGGTAGACCTACAACTTTTGCTTGTTCTATCACGTCTTTCATCAAATTAGATCTATAATCACGCCAATGCCTTCCTAACTTTTGGAATACGTAAGTCTTATGGTAGTCATCAAGAATAAACTTTTGCTATAAGAAAAAGATACCCGTCAATAAAAACATAAGTTTAATAAATGCATCTAAAAAACACATAAATATGACATAAATATTACCGTGATGTTCTCCCAGATTTGATGTTTAAAATCATCAGAAAGATCTGTCCATTTCTCCATTGTCACTGGCACTAAATCTCTTGATGTCGAGCCTAGAAAACTAGCAAATTCAGCTGCAGTATCTCCAATTGGTTGACCCCTATCATTAAAATCAACCGGAACAGGATTTTTTCTCATACGAATATGATCCATTCTTGATTTACCCCTAGTTTTCTTCTTTTCAGGCACATTAGAACTTGATTGATTTTGATCACTTGGCATATTAGGTGACATGTTCAATGGAGAGTTAGAGTCTCCATTTGATATTCTCACACCTTCATTTCCTCTTTGCATGGTACCCACTATGGCAGCTAAACGTTGTTTATCTCCTCTTTTATCACCTTTTTTGGAAGACTTCATAAAACAAGTACATAATAAGAAATAAGTTTTTCACCAAGATATTATTAAAAAAAGGTTATAAAGATAAATGAGCTTACTTCACCATATCCCGACATGTTCACCACTTTTTGAATAGACCTGCAGTAATCAGAAATCAGTAATCATACACAAGAGTGAAATATGCTTCAAATAAAAATAAGGCCTTGAAACTTTCCAACAACAAAAGAAGGGTGAGCTTTGAATATTTCCTGAAAAAGGCATCTGCAGGAACACTCAAAGGCATCCAATTCTGATCAAGTTATTTGCAGAAATTGGATGCTAACAAGCTTAGCTTAGGGTCCTATTGAGGACAATGGCAGAAAATTGCAGACTCTGGCAGAAGGAAAATGAAAGTTTACAGATCCTAACAGTGGCCCTCTGAACAAAGCCTACAGCAAACTTGCAGAAATTTAAACAGTTATAACAAAAACAAGTTGGCATTCAAACACTATGTAGAAATTAAGACAGCAAAAGTAGAGTAGCTTCCAAATGAGCATCACACCAGAGGCCAGAAAAAGCATTCAATACCAGTCAAACTTTCACCAACTAGGCAATGACATATATATACACACATATTGAACATATATATATTGAACATAAAATCAACCAAAGAAGAAAGAGTATTTATTTATTGCCTCTAACACAAATTAACCACCACTGCCAACTGCTCCTCTGTGAATTAGAACTGTAGTTTATTGAAACTTAGTTTAATGATTCAAAGGCAAGTAATCAGTGAATTCCCTGTGCACAGAAAAAAAAAAAGTGAAAGGCTTGGGTCTAAGCATCTTTGAAAAATATTATATATCAAGCTTTCCTTTTATGCAGCAGGAGTGTGGAGAGGGGAGGTGCTTCTCTTCAACTCCAAGCTTGAATAAGTTGCTTTTTTTTACTGACAGGTTGCAAATTATTTATACACTCAGGAAATTTAGTTACTTTGACTAGATGAGAAATTTTGATGAGAGCATCAGGAAAAAATTCATGAGACTGCATCAGGCAAAATATTATGTACGATTCCTAACCTGTGCATCAGGCAAAATCTCCCAAGTTGAAAAAGCTAGCGCATGGCATGAAAAGCATGGCATGAAAAGTTGAAAATGCTATCAGGCAAAAATTTATATTGCTACAAAATTCATGAGACACAATATTAGGCCATTGCCGCCAAGGAACTCTACCATTCCTAACCTGTGCTTAGGCAAAATATCATTATATATATTTTTCATTACAGTCATAGGCAAATCAACAAATCCTAGAACTTCTTAACTATAGGAACTAAGCTCATGCTCCAATATTTCCAACAAATTGATATCCTTATACCTTTGCATTGTTCTGCTAGACAAACAGTCTCGTACACTAATTTTGGCAAGAGTGTATAGCCGAGTAAGATGGCAGGAATAATTTTCTCGCCACTTGGTGGGAACTTAGTTTTCAAGGGTTAACCAAATTTTGATTTGAAGGGCCATATGCAAGCTCTACCAGTTGGTCAGCACTGGATATTGGTACAAGTAAGTAACCATTGGTATGTGGCATGAAATCACCCAATTACAAAAATTAATAAGGAAATCTTGTCCCTAGATAGGATACTCAGAAACCAGTGCCATGTCGTATCGTATCCATGTCATATAAGTATCAGCCCTCCACTGACACTCCAAAATACAGCTATCAACTGTGTATATCACCTTATCGGTATTATGGCAAATCAAACCAAAGATTGGTATGATATAGACGAAGATGTATGATATACTATCTGCTAAAGGGAGTTGTGTTCTCTTATCTCCATGACACATTGCTAATGTTGAAGAAGGAACGGTATTCCCATATGATGAAATAAAGTCCTTGCATCTTTACTCACTTTTGTTGCTTTCAATTCCAGTACAAGTTCAAAAAGATGCATAAAAGTTATGTTTATTCTGAATAACTACCTGTCTCTAAACAGGTTTCCATGAAGGACTATAGTAAAAGAACTTACTTGGAAGATTTGGCTTCAAGTCAACAGTCAATTGCACAGCAACTAAATTGTTGTCTTTATCTCGTGTGCCCAATATTGCCCGAGAGTCGCCAACATTTCCAATTACAATATCTTGTCCCTGCAGAAGTGAAAGTTTGAACAAACTATAACAACCTAAAAATTGGTAACAGTTAGCCAGTGCTCAAAAGCTTGCAAATTTACTTGGAGCTCAGCAAAGTTCCCATGGTTTAGATTTTGAAAGGGGTACAACTAAGTATTGAATCTTAGCAAAGTGTTTGGTCTTTGATTACTGAATCACCATAAAAAATATAAATGTCATATGGAAAGATTCCACCAAGTTCAACTCGGAACAGGAAGCTTCTGACCCAAAGGTCATTCATAGAAGGGAGTGAGAGAACATATCCTATTTATAAGTCCTGCTGATGTAAAGGTTAGCAACAAGTTGAGCCGCAATAGTGTTGCCAGACGAAGCCAGGCAATAGGATGGCCATGATGTGTCAGAAATAGTGATTGCAAATATATGCAGTACTTATGATTGTAAAGATAAGATAGTGATTGCAAACAAACTCAGAAATAGTGATTCCAAACAAAAGTAAGCCAAAAAGAAAGATGAAGCAAGTTCCACATGTGACACTCTTCCAAATAATTGACCATAGCACAACAAAATAGTTAGACTAATCGATCATATAACAACAAAATCATTTAGTAAAAGATTAAGCAAGTTCCACATGTGACACTCTTCCAAATGACATATATGTTCTCTTTCACAGAACATGCAATTCATAGGCTTTTGCATGACATTAGTGAAGATGAATATGAAGTGCCAATCAAATCCCAGTTGCTTTGTCGACACCATAAGTGGATATGAGATTAATCTTCAATCTGTTTGGTAAAACATTTAAATTAATTAATAAGGTATGAGAGAAAATAGAATATATGTATACAAATTTGCAAATAATTATGATTTGTATAGAAAAACTAATTATGTACCTCATCTGAAGTCACCTTCTCGCAATCAAGTCTTACATAACCTTCACCATCAAGATTCAGATCCAGTTGTAGTGCATCTAATGGTGCACATGGCATGTACGCATTCTCTTCAAAACTTTCTAACTCGTAAAAACCTCGTGGTGGTGCTCTTAAAACAACATACCAATGTGATGCATCACTATCTCTTGAATAAAACACTTGCTTTGCTTGTGAAGCTAAGATAAACGGATCTCTTTCAAATTGACTTTGTCCTTGGTGAAGATTAACCAATGTAAATCCCTCTTCAACTTTGACACCATTTTCTATGTTTGCCCAATCACATTGAAATAAAGGAACCTGGATATTGTAGTAGTCAAGCAAAATTATGTCTCTAATAACCCCATAATAAGTTACTCTGCCAATGACTTGAGATGTGTCTCTTGCACTAGATCGACAAATTGTTTCTGCTTCAATTGAAACACCACTGTTTTGTGTGCTTTTTTCGGCATCTTTTGTATGAAATCGATGACCATTGATGACATAACCTGAGAATGACATTACATTCTTTTTAGGTCCACATGCTAGCCATCTTAATGTGCTCGACATAGTGCCAACTTGGCCTGTTTTGACTTTATTTGATAGCCATCCTATGAAAGCCTCTGTATGTCTCTTTTGTAGCAGACTTT
>JANAVB010019799.1:14593408-14785908 GCA_029216955.1 Iris pallida
CACGAAAATAAGAATCGAAGGTAGAAAGGAACAAGCCGATGCAGTTCAAGGAGGTCGAACAAGAGTTCGAAATTTGAAGCCAAGGGAAGAGGTCAAGCTGTATGATGAGATTCCTAGATTCTAATCCTATGTTGCAGGCTCACATCGGTACAAATACGTAACCGAAGTGACAACTAGACCTGCATGGGCCACCACAAAACATGTAACGCCCAGTCCCAAATACTTGAGACTAGATACGTATCATGCCAGCTGTATACATACAAAGTACACTCCAATATACGGAACCTTGTACGTATACATACGCTGTAAATTTAGTAATCCAAGACAACTAAATCTCATCCACAATAAACATAATAATGGTATAAAATCAACTTGAATATTTATAGTACAATCGTTGGACGGAGACAAATCCACTACCAACTAAATTAAATATGAAAAATATACAAGGAAAGAATTGAGCAAGCGAGAGCAAGTGACGAATCCAAGAGTAATCATCACGACGGAATAGAGCGCAAGTCATGGCCTTAGCTAGAGCACCTGCAAGACATCACGAAACACACACCTGGAGAGATAACTAGGTCCTCAGAGGGACGTAACAAGACACATAATATTATGTCGATAAACTGAATAAATGAGCTCAACAGAAAAGTATGCATGAGTAAAGGTTCCTACCCATTCTAGGTGATATGCACTTTGAGGACAACGTTCTACGCAGGGGCTGTAGGCTCAGCAGAGTAAATAAAGAGTGGCAGTAAGTAGCGCTCATCCGAGTCACTATCGACCTTGGACAGAAGGTAGTGCTCATAAGAGTCATCCTCGACCCAAAATGTGTGTAAAAATAAAATGTAGCCCCTACGCTAATAAATGTCCCCTCCCCCCAAAGATACTATACATGCGTCGTTTCCACGACACTGTTTAATCCTTAATAACCGTCAAGTCTTCTACACAATCTGTTGAAAGTTATATCCTAACGCACGATCTATATGCACCGATATACGGTCGGCACGCAAGTCCGAAGCTATATGCGACTCACCACTCACACACAATCTGTGGCACATCCTGACAGTTTATGAGATGCACATACGGTGGTCCCTTAACTCTAAGCCAATTACATTAAATATAATAATTTGTATCTATATATAATTTTGAACGAACAAAAAAAAGCATGCATGATATTGAGCAAGAAATTAAACAATAAAGGCAAGGTGTCTTGCCTGAGGTTATGTGCAAAAGAGAATAATCCAGTAGCTCGAACCGGCAAATAAACAAAGCAAGAAAAGCCAAATCCCGCAGATGACTCCGGATGCTGCAACAAACATCACGAATGAGTTTGGAATATAAGATATGCCTAGGAAACATCTGTCCAAAAGTTAAATTCTGGAACAGGGGCAAAATCGTAATTTCGGATCAAAAACGATGTCTGCCGTTGGACCCGCATTGCACCGAAAAGCGTGCCAATTTCTACGGTCTCTAAAGTCGTCAAACTATATGTCTACATATTTGTTTTGATGAGACAAACCCAACGGTATGTCCAATTTTGGATTCCGGTGGGCTGTGCACAAATTCGCCCGTTGAGTAGGATTGTGAGCCCGCCAAAATAGCGTCCCGATCAACGGTCTCAGAATCGGACCAAACTTGGCTCATAGGACCAGAAAAATATTTCGAGTCCAATGGCGCAAGTTTCGTCGCGATTTGATGAGTGTGCACAAAGTAATTGGGAAATTTTAGAAAGTCCGATACGGGAAAATTTGACGGATACGGGTCAAATTCGTCACGCACACGCAACCAATTTGAATTCCGTCAAAGCCCGCACTTACGCAAAGTCGATACGGACCTTTCGGTACTCTCGGTTTGTGACGGGGTCGCCCGGTTTGTCGGAACGTACCTCGTACCCGAGTTTTTAAGTTTTTGAAAATTGATTTTTCGTGGTTTTTAATCTAGTTAAACTTGGAATTTATTGCAGAATAAATAAAACTATTTGAAGGAAATGCTAGAGGGTCATGTGGGCTTTCTATAGAAATTTACGGATCTAAAAAATGGACAAGAATTGGAAGAGAAATTAATTGGAGAAGTCGGGTACCTCGATATTAAAAACTGTCGTTGTTGTGGGTGTTTGTTGTTGTTGCCATGGCGACCGTGAGGCGGAACTGCTATCCCTCCGACGAGGCTGGGCACGCACGCCGAGGGAGGATGGAGGAGAGAGGATGAAGGAGGAGGAGATTAGATGTGTAATGCCCCGCTCCGTACGAGGCATTTGGTTGGCTTGTTGGATGGGATCAGAATGTTGGACCGTGACTTGTGTTAGAGATCAAGAGAGTTGAGACTGATGTAGTCTCTCTTAGCTGGCTAGACGGAATGGGTATTGGAACGTGGCTCGCTGGTGGAGCTACGCTTAGCGGGATTTGAGCAGGAAGACCCTTTTATGCAGGCAAGTGGAACTGTCCTCCTTCCTCCTTATTCCTGCATGCTTAATAAATGGAATAATGTGATGCTATGAATTGTCCCTAAATGTTCCATGTCTTAGTTGCTAAATAATAGAGATGCCTATGTTGTGAATTATTGAAATGAATAAGACATGAATATTGAACTGCTGATTGAATCACACTCGAACTGCTAATGTAACTTGATGCCTGAGAATGAGTCGATAATGTCTCTTATGCTTAATCTTGATGAAATGAATGAATCACTTGAGTAATGAGATGCTACGAGAATGATACATGAGTAATGAACTGGCTATGCTATTAACACAAAGAATTGAGTAAAATACTAGAATCATGTACATTCTGTATAACTGTTGCTGTTGCTTGCTTCCTTATAAGCAATGAAAGAAAGAATACTGTCCCTATGATATGAATGAAATGATACAGGTCCTAACGGTATGAATGAAATGTTAATTGTTCCTCTTAGAAAGGAATGATATTAGAAATATTGCAATGATTGATGCAATGAGAAATGATGAGTCTTGGGATCATTGAGATCACCAAGTGAACAGGTGGAAATATTAGAAAGAGGAGATGATGAACTGTTGCCTTTTCTTATCTTATTATTGTATCATGCGACTTCGAACACGATCGGGTCGGACACGCATTCGCATGACCATAGACGTACTTGTATACAAGGATTTCCTCGAACGGTACCCGCGGCGGTGGGATCGAGTCGGCCTAGGAGGAATTGGTGCTTTGGTAGCACGGTATTGGGATCCTCATTCGGGCTCGCAACCTGGTGAAGGGTACATCCCATACCCTATGAGTCCTATATGGCACGTCGACATGGTGCACAACCACCAGTGGTCATGTAGTCAGGATGCATGCTAATGAATGTTTTGTGCAGACAGAGTAAGAATATCATATTATCCTGTATTTTATGCAGGTACGAGGGAGTCGGCTATCGGTAAAAAATCACTTAATGTGATAATTCAATATACGTGTTGGTTTAACTTGCGTGCTTACGTTCCAAATAAGTAAATGATGCTGTATGTAGCCTTTCAGTATGAGATCCTGCTTAACATGTTAAATTGAGTATGCTAGAAAGATGCCATGCTATAATCATTGCTCAAAACACAACATACATGCTAAAGTGATGCTTGAAGTGAGAACTGTCATAACATGTTTAAGATGTTAATGTTAACGATGCCTCAATGATGCCTTTGCATGATAACACGAAGAATGCTAAAATGATGTGTCCACATGAATGCTATTAAGAATATATTTACATGCTTCACTCTGATTATTACCCATGAACTGTAAACTGATGCTAGGTCCCAAGTTGAAAGATCATTCTAATAAATGCTTGCTTAAATGATCACTTAAAATGTTGGTTTATGTGAGCGGATTGGATTCTGCTCGCCAGTACATAGATGATGTGCTGACCCACGTTTTGTGGGAAGGTGCTCGTGCTTGGAATGTTCTACACACGAAGATTGTCTTGATTGGTCCAGCGACATCAAAGAATTGTTGGGCATACAGAAGCTCTTTTTGCACAAGATGATGTCTTCTGTTTATAAAGGGCATAATGTATGGAACATTATAATCAGTTGTACCAGTGAGATTGTAAGCCAAGTCGGTATATCGAGTTGTAATCCATTGTATCTAAATATTAAATGTAAGCTGTATAGCATTGTTCAGTTGGTTTCTAATATAAAGTGAGATGTGCTGTAATCATTGTACTTCAATACAAGTCTTGTACTCTTCTTCAATTATCAATAAAGAGAATAAAGTTCTACATATCTCTGTGTGGCTTCAAGTTATTCTTTTTCTCCGCTGCTATAAAGAAGTGATATACTTCTATTCAATAAGAAAGATTGCCCTCATTAAATTCAATTTATCTGCTTCTGCCGCTGCGATGTATTCCTATTTGAAGAATTATCACCGATGTACCATCTTTGCCTTGTACAAGTGCAATACCAGACTTGTACGACATTATGCCCAAGCGAGGACGATCGATTCCAAGAGATAAAATATGTGAATAAATGACTTTATGAATTGGGGCGTGACAAATTGGTATCAGAGCACGACTTTACGTCCTTGGCCTCTTCTTTGATTCATTTCAAATCAAAGTTGCATCGATGATTGACTAAAGTTGCTTCCGCGATCACTCAACGTTGCTTCCGTGATTATATCAAAGATTGCTTCCGTGATTATGCTATTATTGTCCGGTAATCATCCTTATGTTATCTGTGCTTGAAAGTTTATTGACCCTCTTGGCTGCTCACTGGATGTTCCATACAATAAGTCTATATACATTGTGATGCCCCTAAATGAATGATTGTTGTTGGTTTGGACACAAATAACCTAACAATGACTCGATGCCATAGTATGCTATATTGTGAATGTTGTTTGGAATGCGGGAATAAAAGAAAGGTGGTTATGTATGCTGCGACAAGATGAGAATTGCATGTGATGTTGGAAAAGAATTGTGAATAAATAATTGATGGATGAGTTTGACAGAACTGGTAAATTGACTCATGTGTGTTGCTAAGTGCTTTCGAGACGCTAAGAATGTTGGCTTATACTATTGAGACCCCGAGATGTTGGCTAAGTGTTGTGATCATCATAGATCACGAATGTCTGGAATAGAATTGAGTTGGTATTGTTTAAGGATAGCTTCATTTCTGAGTGGTATATTGCCTCTACCACCTCAGAACGAGATGTATGTTGACCCTTTCCATGGGATAGCAGTGAGACTATCTGTGAGTACTGGGTAGTGCCGAGACTTAGCTGGGAGTCATCTATTGTGGCTAGATGACTCGAGTGTCCCTTGACGGTGATGTTATGTTGGATAGCGAGATTGTCGGAAATTGTAATCGGTGGCATGGTTAAAAATTGTTTAGTCGAGTGCTGACTCAGACTAGTAAGACCGTTAGTATGCTATGAGTAAATGGATTTGGCTAGAGAATGTTGTGGCTTAGAATATCTGAATGTTGATTTCGATTGGTTGGATGCAAATTATTTGTGGCTAATACAATGTTGATTGCTAAGATGAAAGTTTTGGAAAAAGTTGTCGGTGACCAAAGGAATATTAGAGATTTGTGCCTTGACCCTAAGGTGTAATAGATGTTAACCCATCTAGATCACCAAAGGATATTCGTTGCTTATGCGCATATATGCTCAAGAATTGAATTGTACCAGAAAAGTGACAAGTAGCAACCCTGAATTCTTGTGTTGCATAGAGGATGGTTAATTGATACATGAATTATCAGATTGAATGGAATGAACTACTCGACCCTTGAGGTAGAGAATTTTAAGAATGTCCATATAAGATTTTGACGGCTGGAAAAGAAACGAAATTTAAGAATGCCCGTAAGAGAGTTTGATGATTGAGAAACGAATGGGAACAAGAAATTTCAAACGTGTTGGATAATGTCGGTATAGGTGATTGTTGGTTGGGATATAGATTGTTGGCTTATGACTTAGTGGTGCAACCTTGTCATACAGACCGAATAGTATGATTCTATAGTTATATTAAAACTATCGGAATCGATGACCCTTGAATAGTTAACCTTGGTTATGGGTTTATGTGGGTATGAAGGAATCGGACCAGAAATTGAATCATTAGAAATTTACTTGATGGATTATTAGAACGATGAAGATCGTATGTCGGATTTGGAATTGACCGTAATGTTGATAGATCGATCTTAGTCGATTGTTGGGTAAGTCTAGAATGAGCCTCTGTGGAAATTATTTCCTTGAGGAAGACCCTGAATAGATAGACTCGACCCTAGCGACCAGTTGATGATTTACCAATTGCTGGCTTAGCCCAATTGGCGATTCATTATTCAGACTGAATTGATACCCATAGGTTTGGGTAGAGTTCCTTAGAACTGCCGGTTGCTTGTTGGCCCTAAGAAACAGAAACTAGTATAACCCTAGTAGCCGTCCACTCTAGGGGAGTCACCTGAATGATTATGTATAGCCGTCGGTATAGCTAACTATTGAGACTGGACCGAATAATAGATGGCCGTTGGCGACCCATAGAATGACCTTGTGGCATTGAACGAGAGATGGTGATGAGTATGATCTAAGAATAATAAGTTGTAAGTATATGCTCCAATATGAACCTTAGAGATGTTTGACCCTTGAGAATTATGTGCCGACCTATAGCGGAAAATAGAATCGTGGGATGAGACTTGAATTATATGTATCGAATAGTGAATTATTATATGAGATGGAATTGACTGCTCATGACGAAAATGTTGGATAGGTATCTATAGTCGGGTAGCTGGGTTAACCTTGACTGTTGCATGGAATTATACCCTGACTTGGATAATCGATAGTTGGTGATGTCGGATTGTATCTTTTAGAAAAGTTAAATTGCCTCGGTGAGAAATATTGTTGGATTTGGAAAGGAATATAATTGCATATTGTGAACTCTTGATATGATTGGCTCTAAGATTGGACCCTTGACCGAATGTTAAAATATTATGCTTGGACAGAGAGTTGTCCCTGAAAGATAGTGATTGTGACAAGTGAATAAAGTGATAAGTCAATTGAAATGATGCTAAGTCTGATTTGGGAAAGAGAGTTATATCATGGCTGATTGAATTATACTATCATGGAAGTTGGCTGAAGTACATATGTTTTGGGGATGCCTAAAATATGTGTATGGATCCAGCCGAAGTGATAGGTTGCGACTGAGATAATATTGTTGGAAGAATTTATCGCACTAGCGCAGACTTTGGCTGAAATGCATATGTTTTGGGGACGCCTGAAATATGTGTATGGATCCAAATGAAGTGATGTGTTGCGACCAAGATAGAATGCAAAAAAAAATGTTGGTGAATCAATGAGAAGTTGCAAGTATTTGGAAAAAGAGAAAGATGGATTGAATCGTTGATTGATTAAAATGATACTGTTGGATAGCTATTTTAAAATGACCGAGTGGGCTGAAATGAATATTGAATTGAAGCTGAATGAGTAACTCATTGTGATTAAGTGAATCTAGTAGATGAGTTGTTTTCTTAAGTTTCGAGGACGAAACTTTTTCTGAGTGTTATATTATGTAATGCCCCGCTCCGTACGAGGCATTTGGTTGGCTTGTTGGATGGGATCAGAATGTTGGACCGTGACTTGTGTTAGAGACCAAGAGAGTTGAGACTGATGTAGTCTCTCTTAGCTGGCTAGACGGAATGGGTATTGAAACGTGGCTCGCTGGTGGAGCTACGCTTAGCAGGATTTGAGCAGGAAGACCCTTTTATGCAGGCAAGTGGAACTGTCCTCCTTCCTCCTTATTCCTGCATGCTTAATAAATAGAATAATATGATGCTATGAATTGTCCCTAAATGTTCCATGTCTTAGTTGCTAAATAATAGAGATGCCTATGTTGTGAATTATTGAAATGAATAAGACATGAATATTGAACTGCTGATTGAATCACACTCGAACTGCTAATGTAACTTGATGCCTGAGAATGAGTCGATAATGTCTCTTATGCTTAATCTTAATGAAATGAATGAATCACTTGAGTAATGAGATGCTACGAGAATGATACATGAGTAATGAACTGGCTATGCTATTAACACAAAGAATTGAATAAAATACTAGAATCATGTACATTCTGTATAACTGTTGCTGTTGCTTGCTTCCTTATAAGCAATGAAAGAAAGAATACTGTTCCTATGATATGAATGAAATGATGCAGGTCCTATCGGTATGAATAAAATGTTAATTGTTCCTCTTAGAAAGGAATGATGTTAGAAATATTGCAATGATTGATGCAATGAGAAATGATGAGGCTTGGGATCATTGAGATCACCAAGTGAACAGGTGGAAATATTAGAAAGAGGAGATGATGAACTGTTGCCTTTTCTTATCTTATTATTGTATCATTCGACTTCGAACACGATCGGGTCGGACACACATTCGCATGACCATAGACGTACTTGTATACAAGGATTTCCTCGAACGGTACCCGCGGCGGTGGGATCGAGTCGGCCTAGGAGGAATTGGTGCTTTTGTAGCACGGTATTGGGATCCTCATTCGGGCTCGTAACCTGGTGAAGGGTACATTCCATACCCTATGAAGTCCTATATGGCACGTCGACATGGTGCACAACCACCAGTGGTCATATAGTCAGGATGCATGCTAATGAATGTTTTGTGCAGACAGAGTAAGAATATCATATTATCCTGTATTTTATGCAGGTACGAGGGAGTTGGCTATCGGTAAGAAATCACTTAATGTGATAATTCAATATACGTGTTGGTTTAACTTGCGTGCTTACGTTCCAAATAAGTAAATGATGCTGTATGTAGCCTTTCAGTATGAGATCCTGCTTAACATGTTAAATTGAGTATGCTAGAAAGATGCCATGCTATAATCATTGCTCAAAACACAACATACATGCTAAAGTGATGCTTGAAGTGAGAACTGTCATAACATGATTAAGATGTTAATGTTAACGATGCCTCAATGATGCCTTTGCATGATAACACGAAGAATGCTAAAATAATGTGTCCACATGAATGCTATTAAGAATATGTTTACATGCTTCACTCTGATTATTATCCATAAACTGTAAACTGATGCTAGGTCCCAAGTTGAAAGATCATTCTAATAAATGCTTGCTTAAATGATCACTTAAAATGTTGGTTTATGCGAGTGGGTTGGATTCTGCTCGCCAGTACATAGATGATGTGCTGACCCACGTTTTGTGGGCAGGTGCTCGTGCTTGGAATGTTCTACACACGAAGATTGTCTTGATTGGTCCCGCGACATCGAAGAATTGTTGGGCATACAGAAGCACTCCTTGCACAAGATGATGTCTTCTGTTTATAAAGGGCATAATGTATGGAACATTATAATCAGTTGTACCAGTGAGATTGTAAGCCAAGTCGGTATATCGAGTTGTAATCCATTGTATCTAAATATCAAATGTAAGCTGTATAGCATTGTTCAGTTGGTTTCCAATGTAAAGTGAGATGTGCTGTAATCATTGTACTTCAATACAAGTCTTGTACTCTTCTTTAATTATCAATAAAGAGAATAAAGTTCTACATATCTCTGTGTGGCTTCAAGTTATTCTTTTTCTCCGCTGCTATAAAGAAGTGATATACTTCTATTCAATAAGAAAGATTGCCCTCATTAAATTCAATTTATCTGCTTCTGCCGCTGCGATGTGTTCCTATTTGAAGAATTATCACCGATGTACCATCTTTGCCTTGTACAAGTGCAATACCAGACTTGTACGGCATCACGCCCAAGCGAGGACGATCGATTCCAAGAGATAAAATATGTGAATAAATGACTCTATGAATCGGGGCGTGACAAGATGGAATTTGGAGTTTAGGGTTTTAGTAACATATATATATATATATATATATATATATATATATATATATATATATATATATATATATATATATATATATATATATATATATATATAATATTTTTTTTATATTATATATATATATATTTTTTTATATTATATATATATATATATATATATATATATATATATATATATATATATATATATATATATATATATATGTATGTATGTATGTATACATATATATATAAAAGGGGTCAGCCATAAAAATTTGTTGCTGCTAGTTATATATTTGCTTTGTACAAAGGGAGGGGGTCACGTAGCTGCTGTTACCAACTTGTTTTTGTATGTGGTGGTCGGCCGCCACATTGGTGGGGCCGACCACCACATGGGTTTTGTATTTTATTTTATTTTATTATTTTTTATCAAATCTTATATTCAATATATATATATATATATATATATATATATATTTTATATATATATATATATATATATATATATATATATATATATATATATATATATATATATAATATATATATATATATATATATATATATCCATAAATACACCAAAATCTATTTAAAATCTAATAACAAATTAAATATTATCTAATCCAATTATTTAATGTATTTAAACATATCTACATATATATAAATTCAATCTTTAATAAATTAACTCAAAATAATAATAATATTTAAATAGAAAAACATGTTTATTAAATCTCCACAAAATAACATTAATAATAATAAATTAATAAAAATTGCTCCAATGGGTGAACTGTACCACACACCCTTATCCGGGTCCAGGAACATGTATATTTTTGTAAAATATTATTTAAAAATAAAATACCAATAATTGTACAATATTTAAATAATTAGAAATTGTACATGAAATTATAAAATAATTTAGGAGGTATTTCTAAGTACATAAAATATGTCTACATGGCCACCTTGGTCACACCGCATGCCTACATGGGTTTAAATTTTGTTCGGGCCCTGTTCGGGCTGAATTGGCCAAACCGGGTCATCAAAAAAAATAACTAAAACCACAAATTGTATAAATATATATTTTTTAGTTCCATAAAATAATTTAAAAAAATAATTAAAAAAATAGGGGTTTTACAGTTGCGACCTGGCTACCGGAATGGTTTTCTCGTACTCAATCCTCTGTTGTTGTCACTGTTATTATCAGATTCTTTTATAATTATCGTTAATATTTATTTATGCTATGCTGGTTTTAGTTCCTAAGTGAAGCCTCCTTTTTGGCACTTGCCCTTTCTAGGGTCTGACCCAGCTGGTTTTGTATGGCCAGCTACCGGAGCAGCTCCAGAGGATCTACCTATCTTCTAGCCAGATGGTGACCACCAGGCGTAACCCTGGCAACGAGTGGGTTCCTTTTGTTCTCCCATTTTATTGTATAAATATTCTTTTGAGGCGTTTAGCCGGCGAGCACGTGTTAGCTCGTATTGCACTTTTATTTACTATCTGCCTACGGGCTGTAACATGATTGACAAATCCTAGGGTTAATCATGTATGACTAAAACTCTTGCTAGTCTTGACATTTTGTACGACTAGCTTCATGATCATCTAAATATGTAATGTATGGAATGCCTTACTATTGTATATTTGGTGCTCTGACATCTTGTAACTGTTATTGCTTGCTTGAGATTGAGACAATAGGCTTGTTCATGACCTTAAGAGACTGATGGCTTGTAGTTAAACCCTCATGTATCTAGACAGCCGTGACCGTATAGCGAGGTGGGTTGCACTTCAATATACGTAGCTAGCTATGTTCACCCCCGCTCTTCAGTATTCTGGTTCTGGGGCGTTACAGCTATCCTTTATGATTTCTAACCTTTGTACAGTGTAGCCTCTAAGTGCATATGGCATGCTTACCAATTGAGCCTATGGGAACAAGTGTGACCCTCTATTTCCTGTTGTATCTATGTATAAGATTAAATGTGTTCATTACTCTGAGCCATACTCTGTTTATCCAACCATATCATATGGTAGAACCTGCCTCTATTGGTTTTGGCCTCCTGGCTTGTGCCTCTACTATCATATACCCAAAATATTCTATTCTCTAGCTAACTGACACAACGTGACTTCCCACATATTCATCTACAGTAGAAACTCTATAAAATAATACACTTGGGACCACCAAAATTTATTAATTAAAAGAGTTATTAATTAATCGATAAATTAATAATTATTAATTTATATATTAATTAATATTTTATTAATTTATAGTAAAATACTTACGTAGTTTACAAACACCTTTCAAGCTTCCACTTAATTATTGTATACAATGCATGTGTATATCAAATGAAGGGCCCAATTTGAAAGAAACCTTCAATCTCCCACCTTATTATGCTTCTTGTGTTCAGTGTATCACTTTATGGACATTAAAAATATTTTCAAGAAACCTTCAATTCTTGAGTCATTTTTCAAGAAACCTTCATAAATCATTCATGTAATATGCTATATATAAGGAATTATTAATTTATATTTTATATGGGGTCTGAAGAAATTATCAAAAATGTATTATCTTATAATTTTAGCGAATTATTAATTTAGCACCCTATCCCCGAGTCGGGACCGGCCAAAAATATTATCTTAGAGAGTTTATTAAATAATCGAGTATTAATTTATAGAGTTTCTACTGTATGTAGTTATTTACTCTTGACACCTTTTCTTTATATTCTACTGACAGATGAACTCAAAGGACCGTTGTTGCCAACTAGTACTACATGATATCTTTGATACTCACATATGTTCTGTCCCACCAATACTGGTACTACTTGTCTGATACCTATACAAGACTCTGTACAGATGGATTAACCTATGCATATAAGATGACTCATTTCCAAATTAAAACAATTCTGGCATCTGCGCCTTAGAGCTTCTCTTAATCTTCTTAAAAGGGTAGACACCTGTATCTAGGCTATGCTAAGAGACCTCCGTACAAAGAGACCTCCGTGCTAAGAGCTTCTCTTAATCTGCTACAGGAACTCGATCCCTATTATCTAGGCTATGCTAAGAGACCTCCGTGCTTTTGTTTTACTGATACATCTGAACCTATCAGTCCCTTATCTCTGAGACCCACCCTAATCTGTTAAGGGTAGACACCTGTATCCTCTTGTTTAGGACTAACATCCATCATTTGCTTCTTTTGTATAGAGAGCAAAATGAGTTGATAAGATGGGCTAGTTGAAAGGACACATCAGCAAATGACCAAAACAGACACCAACCCTCATTCTAACCTGCTGTGCTAAACCACCTGAGTTATAAAGCTGTGTTTCTCAAGGACTTGTAAGACTGATATGCTCTCCTTACTCTATAGGTTGTGTTTCTTCTCTCCTAACACCCTCAAAACCCATGTTCTGCTATCCCCTTAGTTACATGTACTACAGTATTCTTTATTACCTACTGATATACAAAGGAAAATCCATTTGTAGGTATCCATTGGGTATAGAAAAAGCTCCTATAGTAATATCTAGTGGGTATGTGACAGTATCAATGTCAGTACCAATTTGAATATAGAGAAGGGTTCTCACATCAACATTCATTGGATAACAGATAAGTGTCTATGTCAATATGTATTGGTACATACCCCTATAGTCCACTGATCTATGCATTTCATACCTGTAGAGCTCTCATGGCTGCATCCTATTCCTATGGTACATTCATATAGGCTGTTGCCTAAGGTCCCAGTTTGCATAGACAAAACTACTGGCCAAAATAGGCAGTCCCATCTACACATGTTACTTGGCTGACATCTTGCCCATCTACTCCTAGTTCCTTCACCCCCATGTTTATATGATTAGCCTATTACAAAAACTCCCCTGTACATATTGTGTCCTGATATAAGTCCTCTACATCGGTTGTATCTCCTAATACTCGATACTACATCAACTGGGATATATCCCCGTTTAATAAGAAAACTGGTACCATTCATCCCACAGTAATCACCCCCAATCGTTAATAAAAAACCTCATATATATCTGGTATCTGATCCCTAACCTCGCTCTTTATGCACCCGAAGGTTTTCCATGGTTTCTTCCCAGTAATTATTTTAAACATCTATACTATCCTTAGGAATAATTTGAGAACATAATCAGGTTACTGGTGATAGGTGGTCGATTGATACGATTTGAAAGCAGGGGTTACCTGTTTGGAGTTAATGGCTATTGTTCGACGATCCTCCCAGGGTTGTCTCCGTTTGGTGAAGAATAAGCAACAGGTAATTAGGGTTTCGGGGTTCGGCAGATCTTCCTTAATGTATACATATATATATATACAATCCTAGTTTAGGATTATACTCAAAAATGAAAGAAATTAGGAGATCTCAGCCATTTGGATTTTGAACTGATCCAAACACAGGGAAGGGTTGACCATTGGTTTAAATTTGAATTTAAGAATTTGTGCTGAGGTCCCTGGGCATTAATTAATTTGCAAAAGTCCTCTCCTGTTCTATATTGCTTAATTCTTTTAGAAAAATATATTTAAATATAATAACAATAGTAATAACAATAGCAATATTAATATATATAAAAAAAATTGGTTCAAGAGCTCACAAATCTACCCTCCTTAAAATAATTTCGTTTTCGAAATTAAAGGATAAACACAAGAGTAGAAATATACCTCATGCCTCGAAAAGGTAAGGATAGCCTTCCCGCATCTCGTCCTCTCTCTCCTAAGTGGATTCGTCCGGAGGATGATGCCTCCAAGCTATACGCACCAATGGAATAGTTTGGTTGCGTAGCACCTTCTTTCTGCGATCCAAGATCTCCACGGGCTGTTCCTGATAACTAAGACTCGGTCCCACCTCAATCTCCGAGTAGTCTAGCACATGACTGGGGTCCGCCACATACCTTCTCAACTGGGACACGTGGAATACGTTGTGCACTCCCTCTAAATTAGGTGGTAATGCCAAACGATATGCCACTGCCCCAATCTTCTCAAGGATGTGGAACGGCCCGATGTATCTCGCACTGAGCTTTCTGCCTCCTCCGAAATGTATCGTACCACGTGTCGGAGATATCTTCAAGAACACCATATCGCCAACCTAGATTTAAGCAAGATGTTACGACCTATTCCTATCATTGTTAACAGCCTCAGCTTATGGAAAATTACCTCAAACCCTAACGGTCTTCGGTGACTGTTAGCCCAGTGCTTCTGGCTGTCCTGAGCCATGCAAAGTTACTCTCTAATCAGTTTTACCTTTTCTGCAGCATCTATTACCATCTCGGGTCCCAACAATGCTCTCTCGCCTACCTCGTCCCAAGATAGTGGGGTACGACACCTCCGTCAATATAGAGCCTCGAAAGGGGACATCTCAATACTAGCTTTATAATTGTTGTTATAGGAGAACTCCACGAGGTGAAGGTGATCCTCCTACGAGCCACCAAAATCTAGTACACATGTCCGTAGCATATCCTCGAGTGTCTGGATGGTCCGCTCTGACTGCCCATCTATCTGTGGATGATAGGTTGTGCTGAACTTGAGCGATGTGCCCAAGCTAGCCTGCAGACTCCTCCAAAAGTGAGACATGAATCTGCTGTCGCAGTCGGAGACGATACTCACTGGAACGCCATGCAACCTAACGATCTGCTTCACATACAACTCTGCCAACCTCTCCGTGGATAGTCCCACTTTGAATGGTAAAAAGTGGGCCGATTTGGTCAACCTGTCAATGATGACCCAAATTGTATCCTTCCCTTCTGGCGAACATGGAAGACCGAAAATAAAATCCATAGTGATATGTTCCCACTTCTACTCGGGAATCGGCAACGGCTGAAGTAAACCTCCGGGTCTCTGCCTCTTGGCTTTGACCTGCTGACACACAAGGCATCTAGAAACGAAGCGTGCCACCTCTCGCTTCATGCCGTACCACTATACGTGGGCGCTCATATCCTTGTACATCTTGTTGGATCCTGGATGCAAGGAATACTAAGAACGGTGTGCCTCCTGCATAACCTTCTCTCGCAGCTCTCTACTAGGTATGCATAATCTCGACCCGTGCCTCAACGAGCCATCCTCTGCAATGGTAAAATCCTCGAACAAACCAGCCTGCGCCTGCGCTATGATACTCCTCAGCTGCTCGTCCTGGTGTTGTGCCTCTCGTATCCTGTCCATCAGTCCAGACTGAATCTGCATGCCCATCATCTGCATCTTGACTCCGGGAATGACGACCTCAATGCCTAATCTCTCCAAGTCTGCTAACAAGTTTCGGTCTCTCGTCAAGAACATAGCCACTGGGTACCGTCTCAAGGCATCCACAACTATTTTCGCCTTCTCCGGATGGTACTACAATGAGATGTCGATATCCTTCATCAATTCTAGCCATCTGCATTGCCTCATATTCAACTCCTTCTGTGTAATAACATATTTCAAGCTTTTGTGGTCAGTATAAATTTTCACACGCTCTCTGTACAGGTAGTGTTTCCACAGCTTCAGGGCGAATATAACTGCTGCCAGCTCTAGATCGTGGATGAGATAATTCTTCTCATAAGGTCACAGCTGTCTGGACATATATGTTATCATCTTCTGGTTCTGCTCTAAAACACACCCCAAGCCCTTCCCTGAAGCATCGCTATAGATAGAAAAACCGTCGAAACTAGATGGAAACGTTAATATGGGAGCCGTCGTCAGCCTCTTCTTCAGCTCGTCGAACGCAGCCTGGCAGTCCTCTGTCCACACAAACTCTACATCTTTTCGAGTGAGCCTAGTCATCGGCTCTGCAATCCGAGCAAAGTCCTGTACGAACTTTCTGTAGTACCCAGCCAATCCCAAGAAGCTCTGAATCTCAGCCACAGAAGTCGGAGTCGTCCACGACTTGACAGCGGCAATCCTCTTCGGGTCTACGGATATACCGTCTCCTGCATACTTCCCATGTATGTCCCAACTTTTTACAGTAGTTGCAAGGTCCAAGTGGCTGCCTCTGCTGGTTCTCTTGGAAAGTAGGGGCTCTAGCTGGAGGCTGGTACTGCTGCTGCTGGAAACGGGGTTGTGGCTGCTGTTGTTGTGCCGCGGTCTTTCCTGGAGCATTGGATCGCTTCGTCGATCCTGACTAGTTGTTTCCCCCTCCGTATGCGTCTCTATCTCTCTTCTTCTTGTGCTTCAGCTCCTTCTCTATGTCCTGTGCAACCTTCAAGATTCTTTCGTATGTGGTGGCCTGGCTGGTGGCGATGGCGATGCGAATTTTATGAGATAACCCTTTTCTGAACTTCTTCGCCTTGGCTACAGGGGTCAAGGCATCTGCGAAGCGACTGAGGCAGAAGAACTCGGCGGTGTACTCGTCAACGGAGAGGTTGTCCTGCTCGAGGCTCTCGAACTCATTTTCTAACTCTTCTCTGGCCGCGTCGGGGTAGAACTTTGCCTTGAACATTTTTTTGAATTCTTTTCAAGTCACATCTGGCACGATGAATCGAGGCTCGTCTCTATACCACGTGCAGGCGATGTCATAGAGCTGCATGCTAGCTGTCTCGACCTTTTTATCTTTAGGAATTCGAGCCATCCGGAGATTGCGATCCACGTTCTCTAACTAATCATCTGCGTAGAGGATCCCTTCCGTTCCTTTGAATTCCCAAGGCCTAAGGTCCATAAAATTCTTGGAAGTTATAGGGCACAGTGGGGGAGCATCCCTAGTCAGAAGAGCTTCCCTTAAGGTATCACGGAAGATGTCGGCCTGTCGCGTCTGGGAAGTGATAAGCAGCTGGAAGATCCTGAGGAGCGTAGCATTGTCCAGTGCGGGTGCTGGAGGCAGAACATATGCTGGGTGCTGGACTGGTGCTGGTGGAAGAAACGGTGCTGGTGGCGGAGTCGGCGGAGGGATATAGGGAGGTGGTGGAATGTCATCTTGACAAAATCTCGAAGTCTATGACTGTGGCGTCTCGTCCAGATAGGTGAAATGGCCTCCGTGGGTCGGTGGGGTTCCGTTCGTGGAAGACCCGCCGACGGTTGCTGGGATGTTCAAGGGAGCAGTGTTCCAGCCTTGGGAATCCATTTAACTGTCGCAAAAAGAAGATCATTAGTTGGTATAAAGATTCAAACAGGATGCATATCAAAGGAGTAATTGAAATCAAATATGGAAGTCAATAACGGTTTAAAACATGTGAAGATGGTCCTTAAATCTATTCTTATTCGCAGGCCCGCAGTAGTACATCTAAGTTGAGTGCTACCACGAGTTCGCAACCTTTGCGAAAACTGACCTGCATGGGCCACTATAAAAATGTGTCACGACCCGTACCCAATATTTGGGCATGAGCCGTGGGTACGTCCAGCCTACGTCACGGTATCGGCGGTAGAACGCTGTATATTCATCTTCACATTTTATCAAGTACAACCATGCAGTTTATAGATTTCCACAAAACAACCAAGAATCCACAGATCAGTCCACAGCAACAGGATATATATAAATAATCATAGTGAAAGAGAAGCTAATAACTGATCTGAATAATCTCCAAGATAGAGAACAAAATATGATGGATGAAATAATCTCAAAAGAACAAAATATGCTAGGATGGATGTCCACTACTCAACTCTCATAATCCTCAAATAAGATGAAGTACAATAAATAAAAGGGTTTTCGAAGGCAACTCCTGCTCTACAGAATAATATCTAGCTAAATGTCTCCTATGGAGGGTAGCCTCGCATCCAAGTCCTCATACATGCTCAGATCAGGCTCAACAGTCTGCTCATAATAAGTGGTACAGAACTCCTCTAACTCATCACCTAAAATGTTGGTTTTCCAGTCAGGAATGGAACAAGCACACATATGACACTATCTGGGACACAACAGAGTCATAGAACATGTATATAGCATATGAGAATAAAACTAGAAAGTAACTAGCATCATGGTATAATGATAAAGGATATGTAACTCTACCGATGAGAAATAGCTACCAGAAAGCAATATGTAAACTATGGTAACATGGCAAAGGTGAAAAGCAAGATGATATAAGGGGAATATTAGCTATCTACGTGTATTGAAATATCCATTTCGATGTGTGAACGGCTAAGGGATAAATTCGGCACCCTCCACGTGTCGTGTGCAGCTGCTATTGTTCAAGAATAGACATTTTAGGGATGGAATGGGTAGTTCACACATCTACTAAGATATTTCCCCGTCCAACTAGTAATCATGGAATCCATTGCAAATAGGGTAAACATGTAAAAGTCAGTCAAGGTGTATAGTAAATCCATGATACTAATCTCCGTATGACGAGCGTGTCTACAAGCAGGAAGACACATGTATAACATGTAAAAGAAACTATCAAAAACGGTAACAATCAGTATATGCACTTGCCTGTGGTCCTGAGCTGCAGATATGGGTTACAATCCGTATCAATGTCCAAGTAACATGTTTATAAATTAATAGGATCAATACACAATTTAAGAGTATAAGCTTTATCTTTCTAGTTTGTTAGGTCTTTAAAACTTATTCTAAACTAAGTTGCTTCCTTAACTAGGATTGGTTGCTTTTGGTTTACTAATTCACACTAGCATACTCTGCTATCCTTTATGATTTCTAACCTTTGTACAGTGTATCCTCTAAGTGTATATGGCATGCTTACCAATTGAGCCTATGGGAACAAGTGTGACCCTCTATTTCCTGTTGTATCTATGTACAAGATTAAATGTGTTCATTAATCTGACCCATAGTCTGTTCATCCAACCATATCATATGGTAGAACCTGCCTCTATTGGTTTTGGCCTCCTGGCTTGTGCCTCTACTGTCATATACCCAAAATATTCAATTCTCTAACTAACTGACACAATGTGACTGCCCACATATTTATCTATGCAGTTATTTACTCTTGACACCTTTCCCTTATATTCCACTGACAGATGAACTCAAAGGATCATTGTTGCCAACTGGTACTACATGATATCTTTGATACTCACATATGTTCTGTCCCACCAATGCTGGTACTACTTGTCTGATACCTATACAAAACTCTGTACAGATGGATTAACCTATGCATCTAAGATGACTCATTTTCAAATTAAAACAATTCTGGCATCTGCGCCTTAGAGCTTCTCTTAATCTTCTCAAAAGTATTTCTAAACAAGGACACTTAGCATGTATCCATCGGATACTTGATCATCCGATTTCAGTATACTCTGATATTTAACTTAAACGCCCAAGTACCCTTCCAAGAACATCCTAGACTAAAGATATGCCTATATTCCAAAACCTGTCCTTACTAGTACACTCGATCCCTAACTCTAGATGCAAATGTAGGATGGCTTTGTAGGTAATTCCCGATCCCGCCCTCTAGTTCAAATACTATGATGCATTTGTGCATCTGCTATAGGAACTCGATCCCTATTATCTAGGCTATGCTAAGAGACCTCCGTGCTTTTGTTTTACTGATACATCTGAACCTATCAGTCCCTTATCTCTGAGACCCACCCTAATCTGTTAAGGGTAGACACCTGTATCCTCCTGTTCATGACTAATATCCATCATTTGCTTCTTTTGTATAGAGAGCAAAATGAGTTGATAAGATAGGGCAGTTGAAAGGACACATCAGCAAATGACCTAAACAGACACCAAACCTCATTCTAACCTGTTGTGCTAAACCACCTGAGTTATAGAGCTGTGTTTCTCAAGGACATGTAAGACTGACATGCTCTTCATACTCTATAGGTTGTATTTCTTCTCTGCCTAACACCCTCAAAACCCATGTTCTGCTACCCCCTTAGTTACTTGTACTACAGTATTCTTTAATACCTACTGATATACAAAGAAAAATCCATGTGTAGGTATCCATTGGGTATAGGGAAAGCTCCTATAGTAATATCTTGTGGGTATGTGACAGTATCAATGTCAGTACCAATTTGAATATAGAGAAGGGTTCTCTTATCATCATTCATTGGATAACAGAGAAGTGTCCATGTCAATATGTATTGGTACATACCCCTATAGTCACTGATCTGTGCAGTTCATACCTATAGAGCTCTCATGGCTGTATCCTATTCCTATACTACATTCTTATAGGCTGTTGCCCAAGGTCCCAGTTTGCATAGACAAAACTACTGGCCAAAATAGGCAGTCCCATCTACACATGTTACTTGGCTGACATCTTGCACATCTACTCCTAGTTCCTTCACCCCCACATTTATATGATTAGCCTATTACAAGAACTCCCTTGTACTTGCTATGTCCTGATACAAGGCCTCTACATCAGTTGTATCTCCTTGTACTCCATACTACATCAACTGGGATATATCCTCGATTAATGTGAAAACTGGTACCACTCACCCCACAGTAATCACCCTCAATCGTTAATCACAAAACCTCATATATGTCTAGTATCTGATCCCTATCCTCGCTCTGTATAGACCTAATGGTTTTCCATGGTTTCTTCTCAGTAATTATTTCAAACATCTATACTATCCTTAGGAATAATTTGAGAACATAATCAGGTTACTGGTGATAGGTGATCGATTGATACGATTTGAAAGCAGGGGTTACCTGTTTGGAGTTGATGGCTATTGTTCGACGATCCTCCCAAGGTTGTCTCCGTTTGGTGAAGAACAAGCGACATATAATTAGGGTTTTGGGGTTCGACAGATCTTCCTTAATATATACATATATATAGACAATCCTAGTTTAGGGTTATACTCAAAAACGAAAGGGATTAGGAGATCTCAGCCGTTTGGATTTTGAACTAATCCAAACACAGGGGAGGGTTGGCCACTGGTTTAAATTTGAATTTAAGAATTTGTGCTAAGGCCCCTGGCATTAATTAATTTTCAAAAGTCCTCTCCTGCTCTATATTGCTTAATTCCTTTAGAAAAATATATTTAAATATAATAACAATAGTAATAACAATAGCAATATTAATATATATAAAAAATTGGTTTAAGGGCTCACAGATCCCTTGGGCTTCAGATCTGGCCAAACAAAACCAGTGGGGTTAGACCCCAAATAGCAAGTACCACAAAGGAAGCCAAACTATGGACTAAAACCAGTAATAGCTAACATAGCAATGGTTAGGGAAAGTAATAAGTAAATGCTGATCGAGACTCTTCCACTACCAATGCACTCATCCCGAGAATAGAAAAGACAATAACTAAAGCATCATGTGACGTAAAGTAATTAACATGTGACATAATGTACAGTGTAGTCATGTTAAGTAAACGGAAGCTTGAGAATAAGTAAAAATCAATTGTCATATAAATATGTGAGCCAACCGGGTCATGAGAACATGGTGACCCAACATAGGGATCATGTAGAACTTATGTGATAACCGGACTAGTGAGCATAAGATGTAACTAGGGCATAAGTGCCTGTAAGAACTATATAGAATGACAATGATAAGATGACTTATAAACTATTACAAGAGCCAAGTTACAACCCGTAAACCAAACAAGGACCTGGATTGTAACCTTTCTCCGGAACAGAACTTAATCACTAATCAATGTTTAGCATAAGATCATGTAGAACATGTGAGCACTGAATAGGACGACAAATGATAAGATGACTTGGGAGCTATTCTGGAAGCCAAGTTACAACCCGTAAACCAAACAAGGACCGGGGTTGTAACCCTTCTCCTGAACAGAACTTAGCCTTCGATCATTCATCGACAAAAGTAAAGCATAAACAATAATGTACTGAAATAAACATACGGACACTTCCTAGACAAAACTAATCTAGACTGGACTACATCCATCAATCACGGCCAAGCAATGAGTACGGCTTAATACTTTAACTAACTAGGATTATCACAAGCCTAGTTACTACAAGATACAATAAGATGTTCCAGCAGTCACAAGCCCTGCAGACTATCCAGTTATTCTTCGTAGGTTGAGAGAGTTGATTATGTGACTTTTTGGTGCAACACATGATAGTGTGCTGAAAATGTGTCCTACTCGTCGGCAGGCTACAAGTCCACTTGAGGCGCCCAGATAACAGGATTGCATGTGACTGAAAAATCTCGTTATTAGCTACTTGATCAATCTAGTCGTTATCCTAGCCAGATTCAGTATGAATCCATGACCGTGGTAATCTAGAATCCATATCCTAGATATGATGCAAGATGAGACATGTAGCTTGTGCACGCATACACAAAAAATTTAACCATGGTGTCCAAAAGAGTTAAATTAGCAAAGGGGAATGGCCGTCGCAACAGCATCCTGATTACACATGTCATGTTTAGGTTTACTTGTCATGTCAAGAGTGCGCCACAATGGACCACTATCAAGAGTTTTCATGTTAAGGTTTACATGTCATGTAAAGAATACTTGTCAAGAGTGCGCCTCTACGGGCCATTATCATATAAGCAAGGAAAATATGTTCAAGAGTGCACCACGATGGGTCACTATCATGTAAAGCAAAGAAAGACATGTTCAAGAGTGCACCACAACGGGTCACTATCATGTTAACCAAAGAAAAGGCATAAATCATGAGTGCACCACAACGGGTCACTATAAAGAAATTCTAAACATAGCATAGATTGTAAAGTACAATAAATCCAAAAAAAAGCATAGAAACACATATCATATCACATAAGAAATATTCGAAAGGAAAGATATGTCCTAACATATGAGAAGGGATAAATAAAAGTAACTAATTGGTATAAAACAATAATTGAATCCGTGCTCGTGTTAGGTGTACAAAGGGTGTATAATCATTTTCTAACTGTACAAGATCATCAAATCATGTTAAGAAATTTATTGCAGTCGAAGAAAACCTCAAAACGTCAAGTACAGAAAACATGCCAAAAGGTCAAAATTATGATTGAAATCATCGATCACATATGAACTCCAATTGAAGTGAAACAAGAAGATTCTTGAAGCCAAGACAAAGATCTACAACCTTACACTAAGGGCCATAGGAACGAGCATGGATGAAAGTGGCAAGAATTATCCTGACAAGAAACGGCACAAGGGGTAAAAAAGGGGTACCATGGACAGCATGAGCCCGGGGACAGCATGCACCCAGGTGCTACATGCGCCCGGGGTAGCATGTGCCCAGGAGAGCATGCACCCAAGAGATGGTATGCGCACAAGGGATGGCATGCGCCTCGGAAGTCATGCGCCTAGAGCTGTATGCACCCAGGTTAGCATGCGCCTAAGAGAATGGCATGCACCCAGAAGAGCATGTGCCCAGGACTATGTGCCAAAGGCTATGCGCTCACATGCTAGGGACAGGGTGCACTTGGAAAGAAAGCAAGGAAACTATCTTCCAAGACTCAGTGGGCGCATAAAAAGGACTATGCGCCAAAGCAGGAGAGCTTTAGGCCTTAGACTTATGCCAGAGCCTATGCTCCTAAGCAGGGAAGGCCTTGGGTGCATAATAGGAGCTATGCGCCCTAAGTAGGAAGAAGTGTGGCTTGGGCGCATAATAAGAGCTATACGCCCAGCACTGCTCATCTTCTCCAATCCGAGAGCACGAGTTTATGGAACCCATGAACTTCCAATGTTCATAAATCACTCAAAACAAATCGAAATCCGAGTTTTCAAAGGTCCATTTTTGGTAAAATCAAATTTTCTACAACATGGAACAATGAAAACTTAAAAATAATAAAGTTTGATAGATCAAAACCCAAGAAAACCAAGATTAGAGTAAACATAGATATACAAGATTTTACCCATAAAAATCAAAAACTCTAAATTCTGAAGAGGCTTATAATCATGTAAGAAAGAGTTTAGAACAATCAAAATAACATTTGTCCAACATTTGGCAAGATGTACTTGACTTAGGTTGGAGGAGAAAATGAAAAGGAAGAGGATGAAAAGAAATGAAATAATGGAGGAGAGAGAGAGATGTTTGGGTTTTATACAAAACCATCTCATTTCAGACCAGCTAAATCAAACCAAGCCAAACCAAGTTGAACCAAACCAAATTAAACCAAGTCAAAATTAAACCAAAGCAAGGCTAAGAAAGATAAGCCAAAACACGGATCACCTGACAAATGCTAGAAATTCGTATACATACACTGAAAATACGTATAACGGAAAATAGGAGTGACAGGTATGCCATCGGCATACAATGGTACACTGGTGATATGTCGGTCAAGAAGAAAATCTATAAGTTGGGAAAATTTTAAAGCGTTCCAAATATCAACAAAATACAAAACACAGTACAAAATATGTATCCATATATAAATACTGATACAGTGAGACGAGTCTCACAATATGAGATCTTCGACTGTGAAGTAGTAAGTTTTTGCAGCTCATGGGTTAGTCCATGATGATACCTCCTAGCCTTCTCCTTATCATCTGGTATCAAAATAGCCCCAAACCTACTAAGGCGACTGAACTTCGCATCATAAGCATCTACGATCATATTCCCCTGTTTAAGGTGGAAGAACTGATCGTAGAGTACATCTCTGATAGTAGTTGGAATGTACTTTGCGTTGAAGTATTCTAAAAATTGCTTTCAGGATGAAGTCTTGCCCATACTATGCTCGATCGACTCCCACTAGTGATGAGCGTTGCCCTCCAGTTGCGCTCTTACTTTACAGGTAGCTATGAAGCCACTAGAAGCATCTCAGTATTAGAGTTCCAATCAGTAATATTTTCAGGGTTCTCACTACCCTTGAAAGTCTTCGAATTCATTTGACGGAACCCTCGGATCGTGCTTACCTGCTGTACTGGTACTGGTGCTGGTACAGGTGCTGGTGCAGGTGCAGTTGCTCTCTCTAAGGCCGTCATTAGGCTCTATCTTAGGACTTCAATCTGGTACCATTGTTGTTGCATCATCAGTTGGAAGAATTAAAGCATCTGCGGTTGTCCTTCATGCTGAGGCATCTGCGGTAGAAATGCTCCAAACATAATCTCCGGAGTGATTGGAGGAGATGGAGGTAGAGGATCCTCCGGTCATAATCCAGGTGTCTGAGAAGTCTGGCCCTCATGATGGTTCGGTGCATGATTCTGTGTAGGCCCCTTGAGAATAGATGGAGTTGTCTGAAGGATCGGGTCCCGCCTCGACAATTGGTCCCCTATCTGACATGGAGTCATATCATCA
The DNA here is from genome assembly GCA_029216955.1 of Iris pallida. Taxonomy (NCBI): domain Eukaryota; kingdom Viridiplantae; phylum Streptophyta; class Magnoliopsida; order Asparagales; family Iridaceae; genus Iris; species Iris pallida. Next base: position 14,619,168 of record JANAVB010019799.1, read on the forward strand.
CTGGGTGTCGTGGCTAATGTAGGATCAGAACCATAAGGAGTATGTCCACTATGAAATTCATCTTTTTGCAAGAAAATTTAACATCATTAGATCGGTACAGAGATTAATCAAAATGGATAATAAGTTAGTTACAAAAGGCGTTTAAAAGAATTAAGGACGAGATTCAAAGGCAAAATTCAATATGGATGAGACATAATAACTTCTATCCTATTACAGGCTCTCTTGGCACAGTAACGTAACAAAGATTTAATTCAAGGACCTGTATGGGCCACCACTAAAACATGTCATGCCCAAGTCCTAAAATACTTCTGTACCAGAAATGTAACCATGTCCAGCTGATACATCTAGATAGGTTTCCTAATTTAATGGACCTTAATTAGATGTACTCAGCTGTAATAAAACTAAGTCTGCCATCTATATAAGTAAGGTATAACTATCTAATCCACAATATCAATAAGAAAGTAAAATACTGGAAATGATATAAGAGTATGAATATCCACATCCACAAAATAAGAGAATCTGGTGGAGAACAATCCACTTGAGTACAACTGAAATAAAATAAGTCTGGTGGAGAATAATCCACCTAAGTACAACTAAAATTAAATAAGTCTTGTGGAGAATAATCCACCTAGTACAACAAAAAATAAAATACAAAAAATAGAAAGATACTAGGCTTGACATTTGCTAACTAAATAATGATTTCAAGTTTGAAGCTGAAGTCTACCACGATTAAGGAAACTCTGATAGAAATATCTCCAAGTCCTCTACAGTGACAAATCCTGTCTCAATTCCTGGCCCATAGATTGTGGGGTAGTACTGCTCGTCAAGATCTGGCAAAATGAATCAAGTCCTCAGAGGGACGTAACAAAATACTAATGTACATGCCGGAATGTAATACTATGCAAATAATAGGGTAATCTAACCATCTATGTGAATGCAAGATGAGGACAACCTTAGTACGCATGGGTAGGCATAAGCATAGATAACTGCCATAACATCCCATCGAACGCGGCTTCTGCTATATAAAAACTAAATGCTCTGAGGAACGATGGAAGGCTACATATATATATATATATATATATATATATATATATATAATAACAAGCCTATATATATATATGTATATATATATATAATAACAAGCCTAACTTCCTGTCGGAAGTGGCATCTGCTAAAGGGTAGTCATCAATCCCTGTAGATCCATAGACACTACAATTATCGAGGTTATGTATCCCATACGCCAACTAATTGTCCTTCCCACCCAATGCATTTGTCCAAGTCGTATACACAACGTGAACATCACGTAACTATAATGCTAGTAAAATATTCAAATACCAAAACTATGTACAGTACCGACGTACATGTCAAACGCGCCGATAGCCCGTCGGATATGATAACACGCACTAAACATGAAAGTGTCATGAATAAGACGTGTCATGTCTTGGAAAAATATCAGAATATCTTCCAAATCTTTGGTATGTCACTCTGTCTAGGTTAATGCATTATCTACTCATTAACGCATTCGTTGACTGCACCCGAGTCATACTCAGACGCTCCTTTCTACACTATATTATCCAGAAAAGATGGTTGTATTTGTACAGTAAACATGGTTGGCAAGGTATCTTGCCTGAAACTCCGTACTGCAACTGTAGAGAGCTCGCTTTTCCTCCTCGTCGGAACAGATAAGCAAGCCTAAAGAAGGATATTTGTATTAGATTATGTATACTAACATGTACAAGATCACAACTTCTTACAACATTCTAACTAATGTTCTTAGGTTGCTAAGTTGTATATTTTATAGTGTTGTCTATCTAGTTAGAGTTAACATCTATGACTTAGATTACTAATATGTATTCATAATAATACTAAGTTTATTACTCAACTCTAAGGACATTATCTAGTTTTGGTTTTAATACTCCTAATCATGATATAAAAATTAAACAATTCATATAATCCAAAACTATGCTACGTACCCAATTAGGTGTATATCAAGTTGTTCAAGATTAATCCAGTGTTGCCTTAACAATATTCACTTAAATAATAAAGTAAATATTATGTAATTAATTCTATATTATTAACAAAAATAGGGAACCTCCCTTGAAATCATGTATTCTATATCACAAAATAAGTTACCGACAAAACTAGTTAATAGTATAAACCTATTTATGAAGAATTTTTCTATTTTTGATTAACATATATATATAGAAATATAATTTAATAATTCTGAAAATATAGATTAAAAATGTTATTTTTCACTTATTTACATATAAAAATTAATTATTTTTGCATACACAAAATACTAGTTGTTTAGTACTAGTAACTATACAATTATAAACCAATTTTGTTCCCAAAAATAAAAATGTTCCAACCCTAAAAATATGATTATAAGTTCTGGAATTTATAAAAAATTTATATTTTTCTCTATTTATCTTACTATTTTATGTATTACAAACAATAAAATTAAACTAGTTGGTTTAGACTAGTTTTTAGCACATGTTTTCCAATACAACATTTTCATAAAATCTTATGCATTTCATTCTCAAAAAACTTAAATTAAAGTTCTGAAATTAATCCATATATAATATATAATTACTATTATTAACATAAAAATTAGGTCTACAAATAATAGAAATACAAACTTGTTACACATATCTAGTATTTCACATGTTCAATACTATTACCCTTATGAATTTCTACAAATTAATTCTAAAACAAATAATTTATATTCTGAAAAAATAGGTAAAATTAAGTCTAAATCAGAATAAAATAATTTATTTTAAAGTTATTTTACATTTATATTAAGAATTATAAGTTGATGCTCACTACGGGTAAAAACTAGATTGATATTTGGGTTTCCTAGTGTAGCATGCAAAGTATATATGACAAGTTGATAAAATCTTCATAGAATCAAATGAGTAATGTTTAGGAAAACTAAAGGGGTTTAAGAAGAAGAGTTTTGCTCACTAACCACTTTGGAAAATGATTCAAAAATGTCTCGAATCACAGCTTCTTCGTAACAATTCTATATTTGACTTCTCCTCCTTGCAGCTCCTTGTGATGCTTGTATAGTTTGTTTTAGAGGTTGTGGTGACTATGGAAAATGGTAGGATGGTAGGGGAGGATGTTAGGGTTGTCTTGGATGAGTTTTAGGGGCTATAGAGATGGTTGATAGGGTGAAGTAGTAGAAATAAACATTTTGGACATATTTTGTGGATGGAGTGTAAGTTTCGGCCAAGGAGGGTGGTAGGGGCTGAATTAAGTGGAATAATAATGCTTCGAATTAAGTGTTTGGGGATTAAGTAGAAGAGGAAGAGCTTTGCTTTGGAGGTTACACCCTTTGGTGTACATGGGGAGGTAAAAGGAGAGGAAGGTTTCGGCCAAGAGGAGAGGTGAAGGGATTGGGTTGTATGCTAAAAATTTTCTTCTAGAATAGGTTTTCGTGTATGGTTTTTGGTGTTTGGTGTTTTGTGAGTTTAGAAAAAGTGTTTGGTGTTCTACTTGACCACTTAGTTAGGTTTTTAAGGTTAGGGTTGGGGTTTGGTCCAATGTTGAGTCTAATTAAACAAAAAGTATTCATAACTAGTATTATATATATAACAAATGAAAATATTTTTGTTTGAGGGAGTTTACAAATACAATAAATAATCATAAGGTCATATGAATTAACTAAAGTCCCCCTAAATATTGATTGCATAATATTAGTCTGCAAGAGGTGCATTGATTGACGGATAGCCTAGACTGTCCACAAGCACAATAATATTTTTTTCTAAAATACATTGTACACGTGACCTTGGTTATTGTTGTTATTGTGTCCAATCCCGCGTCTACTCGTAGTATATTTTTATATTGTTAGTATCATCATAATTATATTTACTTTTAATTTGCCATAGCATGCATGCAAATAGTTTTTTTTATATGTATATACATTATACTGTGTAGATTTAGAGTTATTGTTGTACTTTGCTCCAATCATTACTAGATAACCATTTCTTAACTTTAGACAAGGGCTACCCCTACACAATGGATACGAGATGGTGATGTGACTTCCTTAGGAGATAAATCTTAAATTTAAGATCTACAGATTTAGTTAGTTAGTTCTTTAGACAAGTTTAATAGTTTAGCGGGTTTGTTCTTAATATTGAATCTTACATACAAATGGGCTCTTAGTATTGTTCTTCTTTCTTTTATAAATATTATTGTGGATGAGCAAGATATAGCGTCTTAATCTTATAATAGGATGATTGTAAATATTAAGGTCTAAACAACATACTACAACTGATGCCACGATGTAGACTGGACTTAGCCACGTACTCTTATCCCTAAAATGGGAGTGGGTCATAACAACAAGTTCAAGTGTCAAACCACACTTGATCTAACAATTCCCAATCCATTCCAAGTTACTCATTTCATAATCCTCAACTAACTTTCCAAGCTTAGCGGCTTCTAATTTTCAATCTCAGTTATCAATCGTTATTCAATTATGAAGTATCCAAATATCTCAAAAATGACCATTGCATTGAAGCAAGTTCAATCATCCAAGAATTTGCTTCAACTAGTAAAGTCACCCAATTTCAAATCACTTAAACTTGGTAAAAGCAATTTTATTCCTTTCTAATTATCCAAACATTTTTTTTCAATATCACCCAATTCTAGTCTCCATCAATTTCTAAAGATTCCATCTACAAACAAGATTAATTTCAACCATGTCATGGTCCAGACAACAGAGATCAATTAATCTCAATGGTAAAATCCAACCAACACAAGGAGTCTACTGACCACGAGTAATACACTTTAAAAGAACTAAGCCTATTATATATTCAATTCTTGACCGAGTAGAAAATTAGCATCAAGAATTTCCAAAGAATTAATTTTAATTCAAACCAAATTGTCAAGGTATCTTCGACCATGACTTCATCTCAATTGTTAATTTCTGTCGACTCACGGGATAATTTGAATGATCACTTCAATATATTCCACTAGTCAAGATACAATCTCTCCAACCATTTTACTTTAATTGCATAAAACAAGTAGAGGTTTAATTTCTATGTCTAAGATAACTGAATTATCTTAGTATCCTGGAGGACAATGTTATCCCTTAGCACTACAACTTGATTTCTGTAGGGTGGTTGCACATGATGGTTGTCGCAATTTGTTTAGTGACAAATACTAGATTCTTACAAAGTGTTACCAACAGTTGGCTTAAGGAGATATATGTTGTTGCACATATAGGCTTAAGCCGCTGAGGTGTGTAGGGACGTCACGTACATAAGGTGAAGGCTTTAGGGGTATTTGACATGAGTTTGTGGATCATCAGAAACTTGCCTTGGGAGGTCTTCGAGATGATTTGAGGGACACGGAAGATTCGGTTCGTCAAGACAAAGTGATAAATGATGATGAGTTGAAGATTGAGGGTCAGCCTATCGGTCCTATGACAACTGGTCGATCTCTATGAGGGGCTGTTCTACGGATCTAGATTTGGTAACAGCATATTTGTGGGACCCAAATCTGGTCAAATATTTGATTTGATGCGATTTGGATGTCCATAATTAATGTTGTACTATTTTAGGATTTTCTATTACCTAAAATAGGGTATCTCATTAGGTAATAGGTTTCTTATTTTAAAGTTTTCTATTAAGGAAATCCTACCTAAAATAGGCTTTCTTAACCTATATATATTCAGGGTTCTTGTCCACAGGAGATCTAAGAGAAAATTTGTACATTGCTCATAGGACTCGCCATCCAAGATAGAAGAAAGAAGAGGTCTGGTTGAGCAGTGGTCATCATTGTTTAGGGAGATTGTTGAGGGTAAGGTGACTGATTTCAAGTTGTAGTCTTTGTCTTTTATTCTAGTTTGGTATGGGGTTGAACCTATTAGGACAAATAATTCAACATTAGTTTTTGTCAATATTGTAATTCACCTAAGCTATTTAGATTGGGATTTGTCAAGGTGACGTAGTCATCGACCATATACATTATATTTATCTGTGATTGACTTTCGTTAGATGAGGGTTGGTTACCTCACTGGGTTGTCCAATATTTTTGTAACCTCCGTTAAACGAATTATGGAATTTCCCTAAATTTTTAAATTTTCTATTTTTCTAAATTTTTCTAAATCTTAAATAACGAATTATGATTTTATGTTATTATCTATATGAAATATATTTTACAATCGCGATATGTTATAGATTTTTATATTTATGACTATCGGGTTATAGGTTTTGTGAAGAAGTTTTATGAGATTCGTACATTTTTTGGGCTTATATAGCCTAGTAAATAAAATTAATTACTTTGAACTCTTTATTTAAATATGGGCTCCAACCCATTATTGTAATATTTTATACTATTAGTATGGCCCAAGATTTATATATGAAAATATTTTAGACATTTGTATAAATTAGATTTATATAATAATATATATTTTGGCCGTTGAGACTTGAGCCTACATGATTATTTTGGACTTCAACTAATTTTCGGCCTAGATGGCTAATAAATAGTAATTATTATATTTGAAAAACTTATTTGTATATAAGCTTGAGGTCATTAAATTATTCAATAATATATGTTTTTCAGGTCAGGCTTAAAGTTTACATAAAAATACTTTTGGTTTGTTATTGGATTTATTTATGAAGGGATTTTCCTTTGGACTTAGTTCTTATTGGGATATTGGCCCAATTCATGGAAGAGCTTCTTGGAAGCTTCTTCTCACATGCTTGGGAGCATGTTCTCACCATTATTTAATGGGCTACTCCCATTTCTAAAATCACACAATTCCTAATGCATTCCAAAGTATCCGTGCATCGTGTCCGTGTCCATCCCATCTTATTCTATTATTTTACACTTATATTTGCCCAATCCCATTTTTGACACACTAAATACCCAACCCGAATTCCGTATCCGTATCAAAAAGCTGACATGGACAACACAATGACACACCGACAAATATCCCATCTACTGGTCCGACCTGCCTTCGGCCATTTGTCGCCGGCACGGCCACGATCACCCACACTGTATTCGACCACACCACGCCAACTGTTAGTGCTTTCTTTACATGGAGAGAGCTTGCTCTCAACATGCCTTGTAAAATTTTAGTCCCACATCGAAAATGCACCATGAGTTATCAAAACATATATACTTGGTTGTGGTGTTGAGAGATGCACGTGGGGTGGTGACCCTAAGGAGGGAACCATGTGGGTGATTTTACTAGGAGGTAAGAATAAGGCTCCAAGGATTAAGCATTAATGCTTTTGTCATTCTCTTGGATTAATTCCATTTGGAGCTAAGCCCCAAAGGGGCTTAGCGACTCGGACTCGGACTCGGGCTCATGGGCTCATGAGCTCATGAGCTCATGAGGCGTAATGTGGCATTTTGTTGGCGCACTTTGTACTTAGCACGTCAGCAGTCATGCGGTCTTATGCGGCATGCGGCTTATATGAGGCCTCATGCGGTCCATGAGGCTCATGCGGCCAGGCTGCCGCTGCTGCCGCATGGAGGGCTCCACTGACTGTACAGATTACAAGTCAGTTATGGAAAGACTGATTCAATGCGATTAATTCAGATCCACTTTTTGTGGGATTTGAATTAATTTTGTTGCTATCTTTGTGGGATTTGAATTAATCTCGTTGTTATCTTTTTGGGATTTGATTCAATCTTTCCATAACTGAATAGGCGACTAGGGTTTCCACCCTCTCTCTATAAATACTCTCTTCTGGCCTCCTTTGTGGTAACCACGAAAATATAAGTCAGAAAAGGAGAAAGAGAGAGAGAGCTGCTGCCGCCATTGCAAGTCCATCCGAGGATTCAGAACAGAGGTGACTTCGAGCGTTCCACAAGTTCTTCAAACTTGCTGGTTCCTGGAAGCAGTTCGTGTGGGGCGAATCTTGCTTTGAGCAACGGTGTTTTGACACCCCGGCATTTTTCTTCTTCTCATCTTTCTCTAGATTATTGTACCCCGTTCTGTCCCAATTGCAACACGTTTGCAAGGAAGAACGAGAGATCTTCTCTTCTCTATTTTCCTCCTCCATATTGTAATCGGGTTATTTGGTTTTTGTATCATCGTAGATCTCTGTTGCATCTGTTTTACCATCTTTGATCAAGCCCCGGGACTAACAATCTCAAAGCAAGAACCTTATAGATGGAAAACATTAATGCTTCGCTCGTCCAATCGGACTACTGCAAGTTGGAAAAGTTTGATGGAGAGCATTATCAAGTCTGGAAGAGAAAGGTTTATCTAACTCTTCAACTAAAAGACGTTGATCATGTTCTGTTGGAGGAAGAACCCTCTGTTCCAGATACTGGATCTACTGCCGCAATCAATGCGGCTACCAAACTCCAGGCCAAATGGAGAAGGGAAAATAGCATCTGCAGGCTTCTCATCCTGAATGCTATGGAGGACTCCCTGGCAGAATCCTATTCGAAGAAGGAACTTGCCAGAGACATATGGGAGTATGAGGAAAAACTGTATGAAGAAGACAGGAACAGGAGCAAAATGTTTGTTGTTGAAAAATATCACAAATTGCTCTTTGAGGACGAGAAGTCCATGTTGCCACAGGTGAAGGAATTTCTGAAGCTACGTCAGAAACTGGAAGAAGAAGAGATGCCCCTTCCCGACAAGTTTGTCGTTGGAGGGATCGTCTCAAAACTTCCTGCTGGATGGAGTACCTTCTATGCAAGAATACATAGAAAGAAGCTAGACATTAGCTTGGGAGATCTACTTCAAGAGATCCATGTTGAGGACGAGATGCGTTCCCAACAGAAGGTGGACACTCTGTCCAAACAGTTGGCTAAAGCCAATCTAGTGCAGACGAAAGATCCCAAGGGGAAGCAGGCGGCTTCTCATCCCAAGAAGAAGGACTTCACTAATCTAAAAGTGAAGGGTCCTTCATTCAAGCAACAGAAGACTAAGTCCCACGTGACTTGTTACAATTGTGGCAAGAAAGGCCACTACAAGAGTGAATGCAGATCCAAGCCTAAACAATCAGAGAAAGGTGAGCCTAATAAGGTTTCATTAGTTTCTAACATTGTTGCTATGATCGCACAGGTCACAACTGTGGGGGTTGACTATGACTGGTGGATAGACACTGGTGCGACTTGCCATGTCTGTTCTGGCAAGGAATGGTTCGTCACGTACCAGCCGATATCTGAGAAGGTTGTCATGGCGAACCAGGCCCAAGCTGAAGTTTTGGGGATCGGGACTGTGGAGCTGAAACTCACTTCTGGGAACACTCTGACGCTTCAAGGTGTGAAGCATGTTCCGGCGATTGTCAAGGACCTGATCTCTGGGAGCCTGCTCTGCAACGCAGGCTTGAGGATGGACATCAATGCTGGTCAAATGGTGATATCCAAGAAAGGAACATACTTCGAGAAGGCTTATCAAACCGAAGGAATATTTAAAATTCAGCTTGTCAACCAGTTTGATGAAATTAATACAGTTGTATTTTCTGATTATACTCTTGAGTTGTGGCATAATAGACTAGGACATGTTCATTGTAAAAGAATTAACAAAATGTCTAGTCTAGGACTTATCTCCAAATGTGGGGGTAAGGTGGAGAAGTGTGAAGTGTGTGCTCAGACGAAGATCACAAGAAAACCCTTTCATCGGGTCAATCGAAGCACAGATCTTCTGGAGTTGGTGCACTCCGATATCTGTGACTTCAAACATTTCTCCATGAAGGCTGGGATGAAGTATTTCATAACCTTCATCAACGACTTCTCAAAATACGCGTTCGTCTACTTGCTCAAGTCTAAAGACGAAGCCTTCGAGAAGTTCAGAGAGTTCATGACCGAAGCTGAACGGCAGACTGGACAACAACTCAAGAGGTTAAGAAGTGATCGAGGTGGGGAGTACAGGTCTCATGAATTTGCATCGTTCTACAAAGAACATGGAATCATATGCGAGACTACTGCTCCATATTCTCCTCAATCCAATGGAGTAGCGGAGAGGAAGAACAGAACGTTGACAGAAATGATGAACTCAATGCTGCTAACCGCGGGTCTTCCTAAATGCTACTGGGGAGACACTGCATTGACGGCCACTTTTATTCTAAATAGAGTGCCGTATGCAACTTCGGACGTAACACCTCATGAACTCTGGTTCAAAGTCAGACCAAACTTGAATGTCATTCGAGTGTGGGGGTGTCTGGCGTATGTGAAGCTCCCAGATATGAAGATTCAGAAGCTAGGGACAAGGACTACGAAGGCAATCTTCTTGGGGTATGCCGAGAAGAGTGATGCTAGGAGATTTCTTCATATTGAGTCAAATCATATTATTGAATCTCGCGATGCTGAATACTTTGAAGACAAGTTTGCAAAAGACAAAAATATTGTTCTTTCGGACATTCCGGAAAATAATGTAGGTGCAAATGAGACTGAAATCTCATATGGGCCAGTTGTCCAAGAAGAAGCTGTTGTTGATGAAACAACTCTTGTACCAGACCTCGCAGAGCCGTCAGCTAAGCGAGCGAGGAGACAGAAAGATTTCGGAGATGACTTTGTCACCTATCATGTGAAAGCAGATCCGCTTACCTATGATGAAGCGATGAAGACCAGAGATGCTATCTTCTGGAAGGAGGCAGTGAATGACGAGTTTGACTCTATCACCTCCAATAACACATGGGTGTTGGTAGATCTACCTGAAGGAGAAAAGCCCATCGGATGTAAATGGATCCTCAAGAAGAAGATGAAGGCAGATGGAACTATTGACAAGTTCAAGGCCAGGCTGGTAGCCAAGGGATTTTCTCAGAAACAGGGGATAGACTACTTTGACACGTACGCTCCAGTAGCTCGGATGACCACCATCAGAATGTTAATCGCTCTAGCAGCTATACATAAGTTGGTGATACATCAGATGGATGTAAAAACAGTATTCCTGAATGGGAAGCTGACCGAAGAGATTTACATGCAACAGCCAGATGGATTTGTCGTCAAAGGTCTTGAAGGCAAAGTCTGCAAGTTGGTAAAATTATTATATGGTTTGAAGCAAGCTCCCAAGATGTGGCATGAGAAGTTTGACATAGTTATTAGATCAAACGGCTACAGAGTCAGCGAGACGGACAAATGTGTTTGCACAAAGTTCGCTGATGGAAGAGGAGTCATCGTTTGTCTGTACGTAGACGACATGCTAATCCTAGGTACAGATATAGGTTGTGTCACAGAGACAAAGAAGTTCCTCTCAACCAAGTTCAGTATGAAGGACTTGGGGGATGCAGATGTCATCTTGGGCATAAAGATCATCCGAACAGTCACTGGAGTAATGCTGTCACAATCTCACTACATTGAGAAGATGCTCACACGCTATGGGTATAAGGATCTTCCAGGGATCGATACGCCATACAGGTGTGATCAGAAGCTGAAGCCAAACTCGAGGAAAAGCGTCAGGCAGCTGGAGTATTCTAACATTATCGAAAGTTTAATGTACGTAACCACTGCCACAAGGCCTGACATAGCTTTCGCCGTGGGAATGCTGAGTCGGTTCACAAGTAACCCAGGGATTGAGCACTGGAAAGCTGTGAAGCGGGTGATGAGATATCTCAAGAAGACTCAGACATATGCACTGTACTACAACGGGTATCCGACAGTAGTGGAAGGCTTCAGTGATGCTAGTTGGTGTTCAGAGGTGGAAAGCGAGAGATCCACAGGTGGATATGTATTTTCCTTGGGTGTAGCTGCTATATCGTGGAAGTCGAAGAAGCAGACTATACTCTCTCGTTCCTCCATGGAATCTGAATTCTATGCGCTTGAAACTGCAGCAGATGAAGCAGAATGGCTTCAGGAGCTCATATATGATCTTCCAGTGGTTGGGGCTCAGATACCGGTGATACCGATATACTGTGACAACCAGGCAACTGCGGCGATGGCATCAAATGACCTCTTCAACGGAAAGAAGAGGACTGTGCGGTTGAAGTACAGGGCAGTACATGATCTTATCAAAAGAGGTGTAATTGCAGTGGTTGATGTTCGGAGTCAGGAGAACCTGGCAGATCCGTTCACAAAGGGCCTCAAGCGCCAGTTGGTCGATGACACAGCTTGTAAAATAGGCTTGAAGGCATTCTGATAGTGTGTCTTTGTAATCCTTCCATAAAGTTTTATGCTATTAGTTCAAAGAGAAATCGACTAGGCATCTAACTTTTAGTTCAAAGGAGGATCACTGACTGGGAAACTATCAGGTAACAGTGGGTACTTGTTCTCTGGAACATGGAAGGGATACGGACCCATAACCACTGTTGTCTACTATGTATTTTCTGCGAAAAAAAAACCAGATCCTGTGGAAGGTTGGCTTAAACGCCTTAATGAGTTCTCAGGCAGAGTGAATGCCTGGTGTGCTTTACAGGAAGCACGGTAGAGCAGCACTACAAGGAGTGAAACTCCATGCTACAGTGGGGTGACTCCACCATGAGGTTCCCAGGTAGGGGTAATGCATCGGCTTTGCAAGCCAAGTCATAGCGGTGTAGCACCACAAATAGGCAGGTAGCCTAATGCTGTATGACGTAATTAAAGAGTTGTAGACAGCACTACAAAGGGGAGGATGGCCCCATGTTACAGTAGTACGACACCATGATGAGGTACCCAGGTAGGGGTAAAGCCTCGGCATTGCAAGCCATGTTGTTGCGGCGTAACACCGCAAGGAAGCCTTAGACTTCATGCTGAGTAGATTGGCACTACAAAGAGGCTGAGACCTCATACTACAGTAGTATGACACTACGATGAGGTTCCCAGGCAGGGGTAATGCCTCGGCTTCAGGCCATGTCATAGCGGCGTAGCACCGCAAGGAAGCGCAAGGCTTCATGCCATATCTCTTTAATAAAGAACTCACCTATAGTGTATGGAAAGAGATATCAGGCCATCTCTTGAGGATAAACTTGTAGACGCCCAAAATTATACACTGAAACCAGGCTGGCACAGGGCCTTTAATGTGCAGCCAGAAGCACACGTAACTACACTTTGTGAGTGGGAAGAATTACAATTGTGGTGCAAAATTCAAGGCATAGTCCATTCTTGTATCACATTGTTATTTAACCCAAGCGGGAAGATTCAAGTCGTCAGCGACATCTATCCTAACGCAAAATGGACAGTTACTGTAGGGAACGCTCAACCCTGGACACATATATATGTTGTGATATGTGGGGGATTGTTGGTGCTTTCTTTACATGGAGAGAGCTTGCTCTCAACATGCCTTGTAAAATTTTAGTCCCACATCGAAAATGTACCATGAGTTATCTCAACATATATACTTAGTTGTGTTGTTGAGAGATGCACATGGGGTGGTGACCCTAAGGAGGGAACCATGTGGGTGATTTTACTAGGAGGTAAGAATAAGGCTCCAAGGATTAAGCATTAATGCTTTTGTCATTCTCTTAGATTAATTCCATTTGGAGCTAAGCTCCAAAGGGGCTTAGCGACTCGGACTCGGACTCGGACTCGGGCTCGGGCTCGGGCTCATGAGGCGTAATGTGGTATTTTGTTGGCGCACTTTGCACTTAGCACGTCAGCAGTCATGCGGCTCATATGCGGCCATGCGGTCTTATGCGGCATGCGGCTCATATGCGGCCTCATGCGTCCATGCGGCCATGCGGTCCATGCGGCTCATGCGGCTCATGCGGTCCATGCGGCCCATGCGGTCCATGCAGCTCATGCGGCTCATGTGGTCCATGCGGCCCATGCTGTCCATGCGGCCATGAGGCTCATGCGGCCAGGCTGCTGCTGCTGCCGCATGGAGGGCTCCACTGACTGTGCAGATTACAAGTCAGTTATGGAAAGACTGATTCAATGCGATTAATTCAGATCCACTTTTTGTGGGATTTGAATTAATTTCGTTGCTATCTTTGTTGGATTTGAATTGATCTCGTTGCTATCTTTTTGGGATTTGATTCAATCTTTCCATAACTGAATAGGCGGCTAGGGTTTCCACCCTCTCTCTATAAATACTCTCTTCTGGCCTCCTTTGTGGTAACCACGAAAATATAAGTCAGAAAAGGAGAAAGAGAGAGAGAGCTGCTGCCGCCATTGCAAGTCCATCCGAGGAGTCAGAACAGAGGTAACTTCGAGCGTTCCACAAGTTCTTCAAACTTGCTGGTTCCTGAAAGCATTTCGTGTGGGACGAATCTTGCTTTGAGCAACGGTGTTTTGACACCCCAGCATTTTTCTTCTTCTCATCTTTCTCTAGATTATTGTACCTCGTTCTGTCCCAATTGCAACACGTTTGCAAGGAAGAACGAGAGATCTACTCTTCTCTATTTTCCTCCTCCATATTGTAATCGGGTTATTTGGTTTTTGTATCATCGTAGATCTCTGTTGCATATGTTTTACCATCTTTGATCAAGCCCCGGGACTAACACCAACTCCGCCTCACCCAGTGCCACCAGCTCCTCCCGACTTCCTCCTCTGCCACTTGCTCGACCAACACCGGTCTCACCACCACAACAACCGACCACCAACACCACACATTACCGCCGCCACCTAGACCTAGACCACAGCCACCACCATCCTCCCACAGCAACCGTCCACTCATCGTGCCTCACCGGCCAAAGCCACCGCCAGCAGGCCTGTTCCATATCCAGATCTAAATCCACCCCCATTTTTGTCGACCATCCACCGCACCCACCACCATACATCAGTCCCGCACCACCACTGCATGTTTCCTCTATATCACTCCCTCGAGCACCGTCACCTACTGCCATCATACATAACCTCCACCCACTCACTTGACCGCCTCCGTCGAACCATCGTCGGTGCACCCCCTCCCATCTCCGCCTAGTTCTGGGGCCGCCGCTTCCAGATTTACCAAATGCCGAGCTACGCTGTGCTCGAGTGTCGAGCCCGAGCCAGCGTCATGTGCGTCGTCGACTGCGTGCCCAGTTGCCTTCATCGAGTGGTGAAGCCCTCTGGCCGCCGTGCCGGAGATAATCCGCCTCGCCTCTTCTAATCTGATCGCCTCTGCGCTCAGAATCCCCATCAGTGATCATCTCGTCGGCGTCGTCTGGGTAAACCCCTCTCTCCCTCGTATCATCTTCTTCTTCTTCTTCTTCTCCTCCTTTTCCCTATTTCCCTCTTTCTATCCAGATCTACTTTCTCTCTCCTCGAGAGAGAAGCTTATGGAGGAAGAAGAAAGGATGGGCCAGGCTCAGCACCCATGGGCTCTGTTGTTTTTTTAAAAAAAAGAGAAAAAAAAAAAGAAATAGTATATATATTAGGTTGTTTGGGACTGAGGCTAATGGGCTGAGCATTAGGGCCCAGTAATGTATATATATTATGTTAATCCTTTGGGTTTCGGTCTGTTTGCATGTATATATAGGTTAATCCTTTGGGTTTTGAGCTTGGTTATAATTATTTGGGGGTTTAATCTTAATAAATAATATTGGGTTTTTATATATATAGCATATTCCTAATAATATCTCTCAAATAGATTATAAATATTTTCTAAAAATTATTTGACTATATGATTTATATAACTCATAGATTTTCTAAGTATTTTTTAAGTGTTTTTTATATGAGTTTCGAAAAAATCTTCTAATAAGCTTTTAGTATACGAAGTAGGGTTACTTATTATATAGTTATTAGATTTTGGTCAAGTAAAAGATTAATGGGCTTTATGTAAATATATAAATACTTTTGAAATACAAATTATATAAATTATGTTTTGATTACAAATAAGTACTTTAAATATATTTTATACATTCTTGGCCTTGGGATAAATCGCTTATTAAAATCCTTTAATCACCTCATAATCGTGACTAATATAGTCGTTTTCTATTCTTTGATCATGGACTTCTATCTCACCTCGACTATTGTACCAAATCCTGATTTTGGACTTATATATACCAAACTGGGCTATTTGGACTATTCTGGACTCAATTGAACCATATGTGACATAGAATTTGGGATCATCTTGTGGATCATAACATCAGTACTCATTCTGTGTCGATATGTTCGTGTCGCGTACGTCGACTCTAACTAATTGAGGCAAGTACATTCTCTGATAATTTTATGTTTATGATATTTTTTGTTTCTTGTATTTAGTATAGATATAGTATAGATATACTTGATTTCTTGACACATGGTTACAAGGATTGGTATTTTCCCTGTATGTCTTGGTATACCCTGTGCAAGCCATGTTGTTGTTCTTGTACATTGTATAGACACCGATTCCTGAGAAGGCTTGCTACATTCTTGTAGAATCCCGTGTCGTAACGTACCATGGTTGGATCCTCTATACCAGTCGAGGGCGGAGAGTAGTAGTGTAGATATGTGATCATACCCTTCCTGTGCATGTCCTGTTCCCTGTGATTGTTAATCATACCCCGCACGTATGATTAACCAGGTCATATATTCATGTGCAAGTTCCTAAGTTGATCACATGTCGAAACTAGTACTCTGTAATGCCTGTTGTTCGTATTACGTATTTTGGAATACGTGTACGTATTTTATCTTGCTCCTAGCTTGGTTTATTTTTGTATTTGCATTTCATTGGCTTGGTTCGGTTCGGTTTATGTGGGTTTGGTTTGGGATTGGTTTTATATGGAGAACCCCCTACCTACCACCACCTTTGATATTTATTGCCCTCTCTTCTTTCTCTCTCTTCATTACTCATCTTCTTCTTCCCCATTACTTTCTTACCTACCAGAGAGAGGAGAGAGAGGTCTAGGCAAGTGCAACTTGCTTCATGGAGGAACTCTGATTTTATTACTTCATTCTCTTTCTTACAGCATTTTAACTCACTTTAGTTCTTGGCATTTCCATTTTTCTTGGCTAGATTCTTGTAGATCTAAGTTTGCATTATTTTCGGATTTCTTGGGTTTTGATCTACTAAATCTTGTTATTTTCGAGTTTTGATGGTTCCATGTTGTAGAGAATTTCGTTCTACCCCATTTTGACCTATGGAAGTTCGGATTTAGGCTCCGGATGATGGAGTTATGGAGCTTGAGGACTTGGCTCTCATGGTGTTCTTCTTCTCTGAAATTTTGGAGAAGGTGAACAGTGCTTGACTTGACCGCATGAATATTCACGCGGCAAGTGTTCTATCTAGCCGCATGACTGGAAGTTCTTGAGCCGCATGAGAGTCGGACTCACTGAGTCGCATAACTCGCTCAATTCCCAGCCGCATAAGTTCTGAACTCTGCAGCCGCATGCGCCATTCCCGCTGGCCGCATGAGACTTGCTTGACCCAGCCGCATGAGGACTTTACCCTGCGCCGCATGAACTCAACACTCGCGAGCCGCATACGTACACTTGCTCCCAGCCGCATAGCCATTGCTCCCCGCAGCCGCATGGGTTGCTTCTTCTCGAGCCGCATGGAACCACACTTCCCCCCCCCCCCGGCCGCATGTACCTGATTGGCCAGCTAGCCGCATGAGACCCATTCCCCCAGCCGCATGAGTTTCCTATCTTCCTGACCGCATGCGCCCCCTTGTCTTAGCCGCATGGGATCCAGTGACCCTGGCCGCATGCGCTCTTCTAATTGGGCCGCATGAGTCTACCCTTTCCTGACCGCATATGACTTAGCCGCATGGCTCTTCTATAGTCCTGAATATTGATATTTTATTAGATATTTTACGTCCATTTTATATCCTTACGCCTTTTGTCATGAACTTGATTTTACTTAATATGTTTGGAATGATTATTGTACTTGACATGGTATAACAAGGGACTAGCACAACATGACAGTGACCCGTAGTGGTGCACTCCTGACATGGCCAACCTGACATGATAGTGGCCCGTCGTGGCGCACTCCTGACAAGTACACCTGACATGATATATCTGATAAGCTGTTGCGACGGCTACCTGACATGACATGACCTGTATAATAACATGGACACCGTGGGCGATTGTGCTTGTACAAATAAACCAGTCCTTTCTTGCATCATGTCTAGGGAGGGACTCCTGAGTACCACGGTCAGGAGTACCTATTGAAATGAACTAAGGACTAATAACTAGATTAATACATTAGTCATGAAGAAATTTCCCCAGCTACAGGCAATCCCGTTACCTGGGCGCGCCTGGGATCTGTAGCCTGCCGTCGAGTAGGGCACATTTCCAGCACACTGTCATGTGTTGCACCTTTCAAGCTACTTAAGGGTACATGCGTTTCCTGGACGATGTACCCACCTGAATTCAACCCTAATCTTTCGTCCTGGGTAACCTGGATGGACTGCAGGGCTTGTGGCTGTGGAATAATCTCACTGCATCTTGTTAGTAATTAGGCTTGTGACAACCCTAGTTAGTTAAAGTTTCAAGCCGTAATTCTTGATTTGCCGTGAAATGATTCGGTGGAGTCTAACCAGTCTAGTCTTGCCCTGATCCTGTTCCAGATTATTGAATGACCAGAATGCTTGTATTTATTTTACCGATAAATGGTGAGAATTCCAAGTTCTGTTCAGACGAAGGGTTACAACCCCGGTCCTTGTTTGGTTTACGGGTTGTAACCTGGTTATCTGAATAGTCTCATGGTTATCTCGTCGTATATCATCCTGATGTATTTTCTTTATTTCCAGTTCTTACTTTTATTTATACTCTTGTGCTGATTGCTGGTTTTAGTTCCTAAGTGAAGCTTCCTTTGTGGCACTTGCTCTTTCTGGGATCTGACCCAGCTGGTTTTGTATGGCCAGATTTCGGAGCAGCTCCAGAGGATCCACCGCTTTTCCAGCCCGATGGTGAACACCAGACGTAACCCGGGCAACGAGTGGGTTTATTTTTGATCTCCCACTTTATTGTAAAAATATTCTTTTGAGGCGTTTAGCCGACGAGCACCTGTTTAGCTCGATTGCACTTTACTTACTGTCTGCCTACGGGCTGTAACATGATTGACAGATCCTAGGGTTGATCATGTATGACTAAACTCTTGCTAGTCCTGACATTTTGTAACGACTAGCTTCATGATCAGCTGAATATGTAATGTTTGGGACGCCTTACTATTGTATATTTAATTATCATACATCTTGTAACTTTTACTTACTTGCTTGTGATTGAGACACTAGGCTTGTTCATGACCTTAAGAGACTGTTGGCTTGTAGATAAACCCTCATGTATCTAGACAGCCGTGACCGTATAGCGAGATGGAAATCCATTTCATATACGTAGCTGGCTATGTCTGCCCCCGCTCTCCAGTATTCTGGTTCTGGGGCGTGACATACTCACTCACATAAATAGTATGACTTTTGATTTTTGTACATAATATATCATGTTCTCTTGCTCTTGTACTTACTTATAGTTTTACTCATGCCGTGTTACATTCATGTACTTGTTACTTTATTCTTGTATATTCTCTCTATTTACTGTTACAATGTCTTTATCATTTACTAAAACTATTATTAGAGATGTATTTCGCTCCAATCCTGACTGGATAACTATTTTTAGGTAATGTTATGTCCCACACCTTGAGCTTCATGATGACAGATCTCGATGTTCCTTTGATTGTGAGTTCACCTCTGGAGAGCTCTAAGCCACATTCTTTATTTAGGTTTATGTTTCGTTATCGAATTTATCTCTGATACATTCCTGATATGTATGATCACTTAATAGATTCTGGATGATTTAGAGATATTGTTATCTTTCTTTCATATCTTTCTTAGTTGTATATGATTTGAGTACATATCGTTATAGTGGATGATATAACTGTTGAAATATTTTATTAAGTACTTGATAGCGTTCTACCATCGATACTGCGGTGTAGGCTGGGTGTGTCCCACGTGCTCATGCCTGAATATTTGGGTGCAGGTCGTGACACATTTTAAGGTGGCCCATGTAGGTTAGCCTTCGCAACTAGTGCGAAGTCGTGTTAGTACTTAGGCTTAGCCGTACTACTACGAGCCTGCCCTAGATTAAGGATTTTGAGTCATAGAATATTTTAGGGGGTTTGGTACTCAATCACATATTAGGATATCTTGATAGATTCTAGGGAAGACTCCTAAGAATCTTACTTCAAAACTCTGTTTAGTCTATTTTTACTTGCTTTTGCTCATCCTGACTTTTGAATACATATCCGTTGCCGAACCCAATTCTTGCATTGGAGCAAGTGCAAGAAAAAGAAAGGACGACTTCGTTATGACCAAATGAGCAAGAGCAAATTCCTATCAACATTCTCTTCGTCTTGATTAATTTTGTCCTACTTATGTCCATCAAACTACCACATATCTAGACCTGTTAGCTACACTTTGAAATATCTTGAATTCTCGTATCTCTTTACTAGAGAATTATAGGCTGATGAAGTATCATAATCATCTAGCTCGAAAAAGATATAATTTGATATCATGTGGTGATCCTGATAGAAATATGGAATGTTGGACATTGAGATAGAATTAGTGGGAGAAAGATATGTTTGAGATTGGAAACAAAGCCAAGAGACTGGTAGTATCAATTTGGAAATGACTACATCTAGAGAATTATTTTGAGTATGGATTACTTCATGTAAGAAATAATACAGGAGGATTTCTAGAAAGAATAATGAGGGATTATACATTAAATGGTGGGAACTACAATATTCCATAGTGTATTCTTAAAACTGAAGAGGATATTCAAGGACGATTGATTTTGAGAGAACATAGATGTTTTTGAGTTACTGACTCTTCAGATATTTCATTATTGAATTAAGACTAAGATACTAAATTTAGAATCCAAAATACAGGAAAAGAGATTATAATTACATGCGGTGATGATACGAAATTGAATAAAGGATTGATAGGAGAATGACTGAGAACAGGTAGAACACGAAAATTTTGAATTATAGAAAAATTTAGAGACTTTTGTGGGACTTCTAAATTTTAAAACGGATAATATTTGAAGGTATAAGGTTGAAGAAAATGTGAAGGTAAATTTTTATATGGTAGTGGCATTAATACGAGGAGTAAAATTTGAACAATGTTTAAAAAATTTATAAACCCTGATTCAAGGATTTTTGGTCTAAATTAAAGACAGGGTGGAGGACTTTGGACTTTCAAGATGACTAAGTTGATAATGGATTATGGAATCGAAAGAAGTAAAAAAGAATTGAGGAGTTATAACAAGAGTATGTTTCATGAGTAGTGCCTTTGGAATAAAGGTCACGCCTATAGTAATTATAGAAGAGTTTGATCTTCATGATTGAAGGTTATGATTTTGGTTGTAGTATATCTAGACTGGTAAGGTAAAAAGCATAATTGAGAAATGATGATCGGATAATCTGGTAGTAGTTGAATTAGAGTGAGATGATTACCTTGACTTTCTTTCTGCAAATCCTATCTTCTGATTTTCCTATCCTAGTAAAAGAGATTTGATTTTCCTATCCTTGAATCATTCCTTGAATGTCAAATATCACTTAATTTTGATCCACTTTGATCGCGACCAATCGATTTTGATTATATTTATCGCACCAAGGTTCTGAATCTTGACTATACTCAATGACTTTAATCCTGATCGTGCTTACGCTACAAGAAAAAAGGCTTTTTTGACAGCTTTTCCCGTTAAGAAAGAGGTATTTTGACGGTTACGGATCCGTCAAGTAGGCCGGAGTCAAGAAAGGACCCCCCCCTTTTCTTGACGGTCGCTGGCAGGACTTTTCTTGACGATTTTTGGCCGTCATATTAAGTAGTTTTCTTGACTATTTTTAGCCGTCAAGATAGCAGTTTTTTCAAACCGTCAATGTAGGTGAAAGAAAAGCCCTCTTGCAGCAGGATTGAATTAATTGTTGACGTTTTATAACCGTTAATAGAAGTTAAATTTTGTATAGCAAAAATTCCATTTATAATTATATACTATGAATTCGAACACACACATAATATCAATAATCTAGAAGACATACATACATCAAATAACTACAAAACCCTATTTTGATATTAATAAACTGTATATTCTTCATACACCATAAACTTCCAATACATCCAACACGTCCAACCACAAACATCTAACACTTGTCCAACTACAAACATATCCAACCAAAGTATGTAGTTTCCATACATCTTAAACATCCAAAACTAAAAATTATACAAATAAAACTAAAATATATAGCAAACCAGGCCGGAGGACATCCCTCCCATATTCACAGCACATTCATTTTCCATGTAGTTCCTCAGAGAAGAAGAGAAATATATTTAATTATTTATGTGCACATGTTTGTATAAATTAATAACTGAGAACAAAATAAAATAACCACAAGGCCTACAAGTCAATACAATAATCAAATTCTATTTCAACAATTTAAAAAAAAATTAGGATAACTAACAAAATGTGATTTGCATCAGCTATTAATTAAGCTAAAGTTGTTATGTAATTTACATCAGATAGGTCACTGAAACTTCAAACAGCCTCCCCCAAAAAATTCTAGGTCACTGAAACTTCAAACAGCCTCCCCCAAAAAATTCTAGGTCACTGAAACTTCAAACAGCCTCCCCCAAAAAATTTGGGATAAAGGCTTTCATGTTATTGTTGGTCACTAAAACTGGTCCCTTTACAATCTAGATTTTGTCAAGGGCACTTGATACTCGACAGTAAAAGTGAAACAAGAAGCTAATGGAGTAAATCTATAATCGACAGAGCAACCATAATCCTACATGAGTGACAAGAATGTATTTCAATGCGCCAAGGCATAAAGCATTAACTGCTTAATGATATTTCTCTTCTACTACAAAAAACTTGCCAAGAGCTAATGCTCTCGGTAAATAGGTAGGCATTCACTACTTAGTCAGTTACAAAGACTGAACAGTTCATTTGAAACCAACACTTAATGGTCCCCATATTATAGTTTTTTTATCACACCCAAAAATATAAAACACTTGAGAAGTATCAGAACCAATTGCCTCTATTTGATACTTGAGAAGTATCAGAACTCCAAAAACTTGATTAGAAACCACTGGTATCCAAAGCATTATATTACAAATCATAAACTAACTATAAAAGTTTATAATTCTTCTCAACTAACTTTTCCATGTTCAAGTACAAGAGATATCAGTCAGCCAAGTATACATGACCTTTTCACCTCATTGAAGATATTTTTCAAGGAGGAATTATTTTATTATCCAATGTATATTTTCATCAAAATTAGTCTATGTAAAAGAAAGAATGGTACTGTGTCGATAGTTAAGTACCTAAGAGGTTAGTTATGGCATTAGACAATGCCAGAGCAGTACCGAATTTATATAGTAGGAATATATTTTTCGAACCTTAGTGTGCTGAAGCTGTTATCACCTGTAAAATATAGTAGGAAAATAAAATAAAATTTTGGAACTCGAGAACAAGAGAAATAGGAGAAGAGTGGAAAAAGTAACATCAAATATTCTATAGTAGAAGTAACAACAAGCTAACTAAAATAGCTTCCTATTATTTAACATAGAAGTGCTACGATAATGCTCACAAATTAATATTAGCCAGATGTTATGTAAAATCAAGTAGCAGACTTCAAGACAATAATTAGCCAGATTATAACCTATACTTAGATAATTTTGTAGTAACTTAGCTCTCAAACATGTACAAGTTCTATTGATAGAGAAATTGGCACGTCGAATGGATAAATCCAGTTTCAGAGCATTGAGATTGAAGAGTTCATATCAATAATTTGATTAGGACATTAATCCTAAATATGCCAATCTCAAGTAACAAAGAAGAGCCACCCCTTGAGTTATTAGTAGACCTCACAAAGGATAACAGTACTATGCAGTTCTTGTCTCTTCCATGTCATTTAATACTAAGAATAGTAGTCCTAGATGCAAAAACAAGTTCAAGTCTGCATGGTCAAGTTGGAGATTTCTTGCTAACAAACCAAAGGCTAACCCAAAGGCTAACCTTGAACACTTGAGATATAACAAACAATAATGTTGTTCAACTCCATAAAGGGCCTCATTATCGCATCTGTCGTGCCAGTTTCCAATAATTACATTTTTGTTTCAAACCTCAGCAGAGGAGGCATGTGTATTTATATGTGTAAACTTAAGAGAGTTGCGGTTGGGTTCTGACTAAAGAATAAGGTGAAAGAACTGATGTTGGTTTATTGTATCAACGGTTGCATTAACGTTGCAAGTTGGTGAAGAATGAACAGTCTTGCACCATGTATGAGTTTCTAAGGAAGTGGTTACTACATTAAGTCTTTCTTCTCTACTTAACACTGGTTTCTTAGCATGATAACTCAAATTTATTTGGTTATTATTTTTCCTTCAGCATAATATTCAACAAGAGCAATTGTGCTTTTTTTTTCTACTCGTGCATTTTTATTCTCCAGAATCAGCTTTTTTTGTGAGTTGTCGAGTAGGTAAATTTTGAGCCATGCTTTCAACATCAACATTGAACTTTGATATTATTAGGATTCAGCTGAATTTGTGAAATCTTGCAAAAATGCATCATTACTTCTCAAATCTGAAAGGAAAATATCATTCACTATAGCCCTATCCTTTAGTACTACAGCATGGCATGGCTCACAATTTACAAATAGAGGCAATTTTAGATATAAATGAAGAATGGAACCATGCTATACAAATCTTGGTCCTGATCTAAAATTACTACTACAGAAGCCACCACAACATCCTCTTTATTGATTATTATTTCATAGTCATCTAGAAATTCAAATGCTTACCGAAGGGTATGTTACGCTAGCATTTGCCAACATGATAGTTTCTCAGACCTTTTTATTTTAGGTAAATGATGCCTTCATCTAGGTCATCCTTGTCCCTGTCTCCGTCGTCTTCTGATAAGTTGGGCTCTTCAGATTGCTCATCATCTTCTCCTTCTGAACTCTTCTCATTTTTTAGCCTATCCAAAATTGCAATCACCTGCAAAAGAATAAATTAATTGACTGAAAGGCATCAGGATGCTCAACTAATAGACTTCTTTGAAGAAAGTTCTGTCAATGTTGTGTTAGAATAAGTAAAGCAACACAATGATCAAGAAGTTCGGTATGTCCTGTGTAGAATTTAGTATGCTGAAATGGAGCCAGTCGAACAATCAGCCTAATGACTCTTTTGACTGAAAAGGCTTAAAACTAGTTGTTTTCTTTTTTTCTTTTTTCCAATTGGTCTATTGGATTTGGAAGCACAAGAGGATTGTACTAGGATGTTCTTAGCCTATAAATAAGAGTTAGAAACAAATACTATAGAAAAACAAAATCCATCAATATCCCACCCATTTAGCTTAAATTTACCAGAATTTTCTATTATAGCTTGTGTGCCAATAGATATTCACCAATACCATTTGTGTGAGCTATTGTGTATTCAGACATTAGCTTAGTGAAAAGATTGATGAGTCTTTGGTCCTACTCAAATCTCTTGCAAATCCCTTTGGAGTGTGAAGGGAGAAGGTGAATTCTCTCTGGTTACGAGATAAGGCAGATTTGCCAGATTGTCAAGAGGTACTCCCTTGGCTTAAGAGAGTGTAGTAC
This sequence comes from Iris pallida, assembly GCA_029216955.1. NCBI lineage: Eukaryota > Viridiplantae > Streptophyta > Magnoliopsida > Asparagales > Iridaceae > Iris > Iris pallida. The sequence goes on from JANAVB010019799.1 coordinate 14,644,492, forward strand.
CAATCCACTCAATGGGTGGTTGTAAAGAAAAATGGTCACATATGGTTCTAGTAAGTTGTAGTTGTGAACTAGCTTCTGAAGTTCATGTGCTTGATTTCTAGAGTCAAGTTACTTTGTAATCTGACAAGATTTATTGCAACTAAAGATTTCACATTAAGAAAACAAGTATGATTCTATTTCTAGCCAAATGCATATCGTTATGACATATTCCACATAGATTTCCTTTATCTGATTTGTCTAAATGGACCTTTTAGTATAAAGCTTAACCCATTCCTGCTTTTGTCTATGGTCTCTCACTAGTACAAAACTCTGTTTACTTCGACTGACATGCTCTTCGTCTTCAAAGTTCATGTTTGCTATCTTCTTTCTGAAGCAAATTTTCTCTTGAAGCATGTAATTTCATTTTTATTGATACAAAACTAACTTATGTTTTAAAACTCTCTTATTTGTCTTCATTTCTATTTTAGATGACCATGGGGCAACAAGAATTAATGCCTCATGACTCTATCAGAGTTAGACATTGGAGAGTAAAACAATTCTTCATCATCTACAAATAAAAAAATTAATAAACAAATCCTAGGATCGGTGATGAGAAAAATAGGGAGGAAAAGAGGGAAAGTTGGGATTTTACCATCCAAATCGACGAAATTGGCGGGCTGCACGTGGCTGTAGTCGAATAGGGGGAGTAATCCTTCTTCCTACAAATAGAAACGATCAAAACCCCAGAATAAAGAAATAGTAATTTTAGAGAGAGAGAAAGAAAGTTGAGGTTTTTTTTTTCAAATTTTATACTGACCATTGATTTGGAGCGAGAGAGAGAAGTATTTGTTGTTCGGTTTGGGGATTTCACTTGATTTTATGCTATTTGAGGGAAGAAGTCATGCCAAAAAAACCTCCAAAATCAAAAATCCGAACACCATATAACAAAAACCCTAAATCAAATATGATGAATCACAGATCATAGGAAGAAGGTTCTCTTTCCTTTGGGAATGATCGATTATAGATATGAGAAAAATAACCAAATAAAATGAAGAGATCTTCTTGAAAAAATTTCTCCAAATTTTGGGCCGGTTGTGGAGCCGCTCGATCGTGCTCGGCCGGTCGACGACGGGGATGTAGGGGTTCCGCATGGAGAACTCGCAGACGAAGATCGTGTTCTTCCAGTCATCATCGTAGAGCATCGTTGCGACGGAGAAGGAGAGGAGGAGGAGGAGGGGGAGGAGGAGGAGGAGAAATGGAGAGAGGATGAGAGGAAAGAGAACGGAGTTGTTAATTAGGGCTTGTTCTCTGAGAGGACTTTTTAGAGATCGGGGAGAAATCGGGAGAAGTTTAGATTAAAAAGAACCATCTACCGTCAATAAATATAAAAAGTTCAAAAAAAATTTACTATAATGGAAGTCAAAAATATCGCACCAATTTTTTCGTATATATATTAGTTGACGTCAGTTGTTCTATTTTTTTAATTTTTTCTCATATAAGGCTAAATCTATCAAGATAACCCCTTTCCTTGACGGGTTTTAACGGATTCATATATTGTTCGTGCCTAAAACTTCAATCATATATTGTTCGTGCCTAAAACTTGGCCTAAAACTTCGATCAGGAAAAGCCATTATTCTTGTATTGTTATATTTCAATCATATATTATTCGTGCCTAAAACTTTAATCAAATACTTAGTAAAGTCTAAGTTATATTCTAATCATGATTATATTTACTACTATTCTTGATTATGTCTGAATTTTATGTTTGGTCATGCCTAGATAACCTGGCATGATTAGACGACTTTGATTTCCAATAATCGTGACTATACATATTGAATTTATCCCTAAATCGTGCCTAAAATTTTAAACTTTTGATCACGTTCATTTGACTTTGTCACGACTATATGATTTTGACTATGAATTTAGTCGTGTCAGAATTTGGATTTTGATCATGTCTGAACAATTTTTTATTCATGCCTAAATTTCGATTCTGTAGTTGCGCTTGCTTAGGTTTCATTCCTAATCATCCCTAGGTTTTAAATTATTTTTATAAATTTATCCTGGATCGTGCCTAAGTGATTTTAATCATTTTTAAATTCTTAATCACGTCTGAGCCTCGATTGATGCCTTAAGTAATTTTGATCCTTAGATCATCGATCGTGCCTATAAGACTTTGACTTCGAATCTTCATCGTGCCAAAATTTTATCTTCGGTCATGCCTAAGTTTTGATTTTGATCGTGCATGTGCGACCTTGAATCGGATTTTCATCAAGCTTAGACCCTACTAATCATTCTATACTCAATTTGATTCTACCTTGATCATAACTAAAATAATATTGATTCTATTAGTCGTGACTTGAGTCGTGCGCGCCTAAATATCTTAAATTTTTATTCTAAATCGTACCTAATTGATTTGACCATACTTCGACCTCATCCTTGATCGTGCCAATATGACTAGTCGTGCGTAAGAGATTTTGATCTGATTATTTTTATCGTGCTAAACATATCATTCTTCGTGATTGTGCCTAAGGTTTTTAACTGTGCTTTCCATCATAATTGACTCTTCGGTTGACCACGTCAATCTTAAATTTCGAGGACAAAATTTCTTTAAGGAGGGTAGATTTGTAACCTCCGTTAACCGAATTCTAGAATTTTTCCAAAATTTTAAATTTTCTATATTTTCTATATTTTCTTAAATCTTCTAAATTACGAATTTTGATTTTCTATAATTAGCTATATGAAATATATTTTACAATCGCGATATGTTATAGATTTTTATATTTATGACTATCGGGTTATTGGTTTTGTGAAGCGGTTTTATGATATTCGTATAATTTTAGGGCTTATATGGCCTTGTAAATAAAATTAATTATTTTGAACTCTTTATTTAAATATGGGCTCCAACCCATTAATGTAATCTTTTATGCCATTAGTATGGACCAAGATTTATATATAAAAATAGTTTGAACATTTGTATAAATTAGATTTATATAATAATATATATTTTGGCCATTGGGCCTACAAGATTATTTTGGACTTCAACTAGTTTTCGGCCTAGAGGCTTAATAAATAGTAATTATTATATTTGAAAAACTTATTTGTATATGAGCTTGAGCTCATTAAATTATTTTATAATATATGTTATTTCAAGTCAGGATTAAATTTTACATAAAAATACTTTTGGTTTGTTATTGGATTTAATTATGAAGGGATTTTGCTTTGGACTTGGTTCTTATTGGGCTATTGGCCCAATTCATGGAAGAGCTTCTTGGAAGCTTCTTCTCACATGCTTGGGAGCATGTCCTCACCATTATTTAAGGGCTACTCCCATTCCTCAAACTACACAATTTCCAATGCATTCTAAAATGTTCGTGCATCGTGTCCGTGTCCATCCCACCTTATTCCATTATTTTATATTTACATTTGCCCAATTCTGTGTCCGACACACCAGACACCCAACCCGAATCCCATGTCCGTGTCGATAAGCCGACACGGACAACACAATGACACATCCACACATATCCCAACTACTGCCCCGACCTGCCTCCGGCCATCTGCCACTGGCACCGCCACGATCACCCACACTGTCTCTGACCACACCACGCCAACTCCGCCAGGAGCTCCGCCTCACCTAGCACCACCAGCTCCTCCTGACTTCCTCACCCGCCACTCGTTCGACCACCACCGGTCTCACGACCACAGCAACCGGTCTCACGACCATAGCAACCGACCACCACCATCACATATAATCGTCGCCACCTAGACCTAGACCACATCCACCACCATCCTCCCATAGCAATCGCCCACTCGTCGTGCCTCACCGGCCAAAGCCAACGCCACCAGGTATGTTCCTAGATTTAGATCAAAATCCACCCCCATTTTTGTCGACCATCCACGCACCCACCACTATATATCTGTCCCGTACCACTGCTGCTTATTTTTTTCACCTCACTCCCCCGACCACCATTACCTACTACCATCACACAGCACCTCTACCCACTCACCTGATCGCCTCTGCGGAACCATCGTCGGTGCACCAACTGCCAGCTCTGCCTGGATCTGGGGTCGCCACTTCTAGATTCGACGAACGGCTAGCAACGCTATGCTTGAGCGTCGAGCTCGAGATAGCACTGTGGGCGCCATTGACTACGTGCCCAGTTGCCCTTCGTCGAGCGGTGAAGCCCTCTGGCCGCCGCACCGGAGATAGTCTGTATCACAACCCGCACCTGGTATAGGGGCACGAGTGCGTGATAGCACCCAGCCTACGTCGCAGCATCGATGGTAGAACGCTGTCTAGGTCTACTATGCTAACTAGTAATACATATATCATAACCTGTCTAGATAATCATCTCCAAACGGAGGACAAGTAATGAGAATATTTGTACTCAATCACCAAAACTATAAGGAGGATAAATGGCACGAATATGATAAAGCAACATGATATGGAATATCTAGAGAAGCTCAAATATAAAATAATACAAGTCCAGATAGTCTAAGAGTCAACAAATCTCAAATATAGGTCTAAAATAATAACAGGCAAAGAATCATCAACTAGAGACAATCCAATATAAATATAGCCTAACTGAGTCGCTAAATAAGCCTCCTCGGCTGGAGCTAGGCCCTCCTGAATCTGAGTCTCCCTATCTACGCCTAATACATCCGGAGGGTTATAATAGGTAGGGCAACCGTCATAAGTGTCTTTTGAAAAAATATCCAATCAGGATTGGAGCGAAGTACATCTCTAATAATAGTTCCAGTAAATGACAAATACTATGTAACAGTAAATAGAGAGGGTGTATAGGATAAGGTAAACATGTACATGAATAAAATATATATATGAAAATACTGTAAGTAAACAGGAGAACATGAATGATCATGTACAGTAATCAAGAAATACTATCTATGTGAGTGAGTACTAGTTTTAATATGTGATCGGCTTGGGACTTGCACAGGAATATATGGCCTGGTTAATCATACGTGCAGTGTATGATTAACACTCACAGGGAATAGGATATGCACATGAAGGGTATGATCACATATCTACACTACTACTCCCCGGCCCCGACCAGTATAGTGGATTCAACCATGGTACGTTACGATAAGATTTTCTGAGAAGGTCGTAAGCCTTCACAGGAATCGGTATTTATATAATGCACAAGAACAACAGGACTTGCATAGGGTATACCAAGATATACAGGAAATAATATCTCATGACGAAATCCTGGAAATACTAATTTGTGTAACAAATGTGTAAAGAAATTAAGGATATCTATACTAAATACAAGAAACATAGAAGATATCATGAACATAAATTTATCAAAGAATATACTCGCCTGAGATCCGGTATGAAATATCAACAGTATCCGATTCGGTGCCTCGAAGACCTAAATATGGAATATCAATGTCAATTTGTGTTTAGCTAGGAGTCATAAACATGCTATACTAGGTCAATTCTAGGTCTCCAACTCATTTCTAGGTCAAACTAGGTCAATACCCTTGGTATTTACCTATCTAGTTTACCTATAGGCTTAGATAACAATATCCTAACCTAGTTGCCGAATATCCTATGTTATTGCTCTCTCCTTAACACATAGGTAAAACTCAACCTAATACCCAATTATCTTGTCTATGTAGGTAATACGAATATGTAGTTACATACCCATGTTGCTAGTATCCTTGTAGGTACTATGCCTTTACCTACACACCTATACAATATATATGAACACCCTATGTATTCATACATCAGTACACTATATGCACATGCCTATTGGGCTACCTATGTAAATATCCTAGATCAATAACATATATATATATATATATATATATATATATATATATATATATATATATATATATATATATATATATATATATATATATATATATATATATATTATTTATATATAAATAATATATATATATATATATATATATATATTATTTATATATAAATAATATATATATATATATATATATATATATATATATATATATATATATATATATATATATATATATATATAACTTACCAATTTGTATACTCTATTGGTTAACCCATGTGTACTTTCTTAATTAGAATATGCATTACAAACAACCCCAAGCATATACTGATAGCCTAGCAACTATTAGTTGCTATAGGCAGCAATTGATGCTACCTACAACCACCTCATATATATGCACAAATGCACACACACTAACACCCTGCCCCCTTGCATCTAGCATAGCCATCTACTAGACTCTATTTCCTAACAGACATTGGCCTCTTCTCTCCTTGCTACACTACACCAGACAGGTATCTAAGGTAATCCCCAATGCTCTAGGATAAAACACACTCACACAAGTCACACACACACACACACACATGCACACCATGTAGCCTATCCACACACAAATGCATACCCAATGTGACAGACATGGGTGTAACCCAAACACAAACACCATGTTATATGGAACATCACTATATATCCCAATACAATCTTAAGACAGACATGGGTATACCTAGGACACACACACAATTGGCTTTAGGTACCCACATACCCCTACACCACCAGGCTGCTGACTGTTTCTACACCCCAATCAAACCCTTACTTCAATTTTAAATCGACTGTTGTGTGCCACACCAGCAGTAGGCACTGCCACTAATCTGTGTGATCAATCCCCCTACTCTCTACTGATAGCAGTGCACTAGTACTCCAAGGGTCTGTCCCAAATAGTCTAGGCCAAGTGCAATAGTGTGCACAGGCCTTAGACTTCCCTGCCGTTGGTAAGGGTTCATGGGAAGTGCTCCCCCCAGGATCCCCTTGCTTCTTATCTCTTTGTTGCCACCCTATCTATTATCCTGCTAGTAGGACAGTGCACACTTGTTTTATTTACTAACTCCCCTAAAATTCCTGTGCACACTTTTGTACAGCTCGACAAGGCCTGACTCCCTAGATCATGTACAGGCCAATCAGCAGGCAGAACCTGCTGCCACAAGGAAATTACCTACCCTACAGTGGTGCATCCCCTGCTGTATACCTTAAACTGCCAACAACAACTAGCCCCATATCTTTTCTGTTGTCAAAGTCTTTCTTTCCCCCTCCAACCTTCCTACTGCACCCTTGCCATTGGTCTTCCCTCTAACTGTCCTTACAAGCAGCAGTGTGTTACTGATGATCTCATTCTCCTCTTCAAGTCATGTGCATACAGGTGCATAGGCTTCTTACCACTTGCTCACCCCTTATCCCCCCTCCTAACTTCTTCACTGCAGTGGGTACACATGCTGTAGGTGTCCTACCTGTTAACTTCTAACATGAGTAGATCAGCTTCTACTACCTCCCAAGTACAGGCCAAACAGCCCGCCTTCCTAGCTGTTGTAAATCCCTATCTATTAATCCTCTAATACTTTAAGTTTAAGGTTTAGCTACCTATCTTCTCCTATCAAGCATCATATCTACACTGAACACACATGCACACATGTGCACTGATCTAACAGGTATCTTGTATCCACCCTATGCATTTACCCATGTGTACTCTCATTGTTAGACTACATGAACCATATAGTATTTACCCTTTGTATAAATATATCCTATATACTTGTATCCATATAATGACTCAATATAAATCCCTTGATACATTAGCCTATTGACACTTCTACAACATTCCAACCATTGACACAGGTACACACACTACCACACACACACACACACACACACACACACACACACACACACACACACACACTCATATGAACACCTATGCCATCCATGTTGACCTGAACTGTCCCGTGCCCTATGTTGTCCTGCATTCACTGCTAGTTACTGTTCAGTGCATACATGTGCACAGGCGTCAATCTCTACTAACTGTTGCCCCTACAGCAGTCACTATTACTGCTTATGCCTACTGCCAATTGCAAGGCTACTGCTTACTAAACTTCCCCCTTAACCACTCTCCTAGCTGTTGGAAACAACAAGGCTCTACTTGTTGTTAGTCTGCCCCAAATGCCTCCTGCAGGAGACAGCCAGAGGAAGAGACACCTACTGATTTCCTCCATCTCCCTATCATATATATCTAAACATATGTTATGTAATTACCCATCCAGCTTGCTATTTTCTTTGAACTATCCATATTCATAGGCCTATATGCTCATATCTGTTAGTCCTATCTACCTACAATGTCTACACAAACACACAATCCTATATATATATATCACACATATGTATACAAGAAACACTCGCACACACTATGTTATCCCACTACTCTCTAGTATGTACACTATATATATATATATATATATATATATATATATATATATATCACACACACACACACACACACACACACACATATATATATATATATATATATATATATATATATATATATATATATATATATCACACACACACACACACACACACACACACACACACACACACACATATATATATATATATATATATATATATATATATATATATATATATATATATATATATATATGTGTGTGTGTGTGTGTGTGTGTGTGTGTGTGATAAAAATAAATAAATAAATAAATAAATAAATATTTATCACACACACACACACACACACACACACACACACACACACACATATATATATATATATATATATATATATATATATATATATATATGTGTGTGTGTGTGTGTGTGTGTGTGTGTGTGTGTGTGTGTGTGTGTGTGATATATATATATATATATATATATATATATATATATATATATATATATATATATATATATATATATATATAAATATATTTATATGTGTGTGTGTGTGTGTGTGTGTGTACACTCGCACACTCACTATCATAGTAAATAAATTTTATATATATATATATATATATATATATATATATATATATATATATATATATATATATATATATATATATATATATATATATATATATATATATATAAAATACATATGTATACAAGAAACACTCGCACACACTATGTTATCCCACTACTCTCTAGTATGTACACTAGAGCACACTCACTGTCATAGTAAACACCCATCCATATCTATACACATATGCCCCTATCTAACTCACCTATACATGATATGTACACATACGTACCCCCTTAAGTAATAGACATTATAATATATATATATATATATATATATATATATATATATATATATATATATATATATATATATACCTTAAGTAATAGACATTATAATATATATATATATATATATATATATATATATATATATATATATATATATATATATATATATATACACACACACATGTGTATACATATAGGTAGATACACACGCATACCCAAATCTAACTGTACATATCGTGCGATACCATGACACAACACCACGTATCCTATTTAGGACACATACACCTAATCTCGACTAAAAATGGACAAAAAAAATTTCTATATGGACACGTATCGAACATTTGGTGCACAAGCTTGCGATACGCCCAAGATACCCTACTAAACCTTGTCTGAAATCTACCAAATTTCATAGACAAGTCTAAAATATACCAATAAACATAATTAGTACAATTTTAAGCTAGTGTCAAGTGTATTTGGACATGTGCACCTGTGAAACCCATAATTTTAAATTGCATTTTTCTCTAATTTTTTTTTATTATTTTGCTAAATTAAATTTTTAGAATAATGTTAGATAATTTGTTAATATTGATAATTAATAAAAGTGTAGAATTATTTTTAAAAGTTATTAATTAATAGTTAAACAATCAATTTAGTGTAAATTAATTTCTGAAAAATCTAAACTTGGATTTTTGAGTGTTAACCAGACCCGAACCTGATTTGTACTCAAAAATAATTTTTTAAACAAAATTATTGAATTATAAAAATATACATTATATTTTTTTTTAAAAAAAAGAATTTATGTTTGGCCCAAAGTCTTAAAATTAATAATTTTATTGGCTCATTTATTTTAGAGCCATAGTTAACCTTTAGATCACAACTAATAATACATTAGTTGAAACCTATGTTTGCTGAACCATTCATTCATAATGGTTTGTGTCTTAGCTAAAGGAATAACTTTCCTTTATGTTGGAGAGTTGGGTTCTCTGTTGATTTTTCTTAACGGAAGAACTCTTCTTCTTCCTCTCCCCAACGCTCGACTCACTGCCTCCCTCCACGCCGGTCGGCCATAAAGGCTGGGGGACTCCTCCCCTCCCTAAAGTTGGTAACTTCCAACTTTATTTTCCTATATAAACCCTTCATCTCAACCATTCTTCCCTACACCACCATTTCCCCAGTTTCTGAGAAATTCCTAGATCTACTTTTCCGGCGAACTTGAGCCGATCCACCCCTTTTTCGGAGTTCCCGGGCCGCCCCTACTCGGCGCACCTCCCCGGCGCCGCTTTCCGTGGCCCGACACCCGATCCCGGGCCTCCCGCCGACCCGCGCGTCCCCGCGTCACCGTCGCCCGCGCCCTGTCGCCGCTCCCTGGCCGGCGCCCGACCCTCCGGCGACCCGCTGACCGCCGGTGACTGCCCCGTCCGTTTTCAGTGCTGACCCGTTCCCGTTCCGAGCTTCAATTTCGGTTTCGGTACACTCTGACCCAATATTCTATATTTGTCGATGATGAATTTCTGGTCCCCGAATCCTTCGGGATTTCGGATTTCGGCAACGTAAAAGTTACGTTGCTATTTTTCCAAAAATTGTCGGAACTGTTTTTGCTGGATATTCCTGACAGAACAATGTTCTGAGAATTCTTGGGGTTTCCGAGAAACTTTCCGGAAGAGTTCTGTGCTTGGGAAAAATTTCTCGGATTTCCGATAATATCTCGGAAGTGTTCTGGAAATTATAATTTTAATTCTTAATTTATACCCAAGAATTCGGTTTTGTTGAGTTCAATTCTAGTTCTGTGGTTTGAGAATGGTTTCTGTTTGATTCTTGGATGTCTTCTTAGTTTGGGTGAATATTTCAGAATGGTTTATTGGATTCATTTGGGTTCTGTTGTGAAATCGGATTTCCGACTTGAATTTGGAATTCTGGAATTTTCGGGAAAATATTCTATATGGATGGTTATATAAATATCGGGTTTGGTATTAATTTGCAGGTTAACGGAAGCACTCCCAGTTTTTGGGTTGACCGAAAATAGAGGGAGTGCTGCCGAAATTTTTGGGAAATTTATTAAATGATTTTTAAAATAATTTTTTCGGATTAAATATTTTTGGGCGACGACCTTAACGGTCACTGGGCCCCAACGCAATGCAAACGCACCGGTTCGACCGGACGTTGAGGCAGAGCAGTTGAAAATGAAGTTTGGACCAGAGTCTGAGACTCGAAATCAATTTAATTTAATTTATTAGTTGTAGGATAATTTATAAAGACTAACCAAATGTTTTCTCTTATTTAAATTTATGTAAATGGTCTGTAAAGGCATAAGTCCATTCATTCTTGTTGGTGTGTAAAGTTTATAATAGCTTAGTATTTTTATTTATTTGTTTTCTGGTTTATTGGTTGACGTAAAACACGTAAAACAATAAATAAATATTTATTTTATTATAGAAATTAAAATAATTTTCTCACAATAAATAACTAGGAAAAGTACAAGTTTGTAATTCAACAAATTCACAACTTTCTCATTAAAAGAAAAACCTAAATTTTATATATATACTAAAAAAAAAAATATAAGTTTTGCGAAACAGTCGGAAAGAAACGAATTTTCTCAAATAAATGTTAACATGATTTAGTTCCTTCGTAAATTGATTTATAGAAACTATCTCGATAAGCGTGTAAATTAGTAACAACATAAAACTAGACTAGGACCAATTCTAGAGATTGTAACTAGCACACTTAGAATGGTTCAATTTTCTGATGCTGAGTCAGGATTCTCAATTGTAGGATTTCAAGTACGGTACTAGTCTCCATTAACAATCCTTTTTTCAGTCATAATCCAAGGCAAGTACGGTTGTGGTTAATTACAGTTTAATTAATATTAGAATTTTGCATGTTAAATACACAATTGTTACACGTACTCTCTCCTAGAGTTACATATTGAATCATTGCATCGGGATAATGGGGAGTAGCGTAGTTATCTATGATCAAAGCCCAATAGTTAATGAATGTGCGAGCTTACCCCTTTTTACACGGGGTTAGGCCGGACCGTATCAATAGGATACAATTGAATCATCCTAAACCGATCATAGATACTGCATACTCAATCACATTGTTTACTTCATAATTGAAAATTGTTGTTTCGAAATTATTTAATATTGCAAGTTTCTAATCATTATGCAAATTGTTATTTTCATAATTGTACTTGCTCCTTTCCTGACTGGATACCCCACCCCCAATAGGTTCTATTGATGAATCCGAGCTTCTGATTAATACTTACTATGACCCGGAGCTGTACCCTGCTGTGCTCCCAGAGGAGGTTCCTGATGATGATGATGACACTTCCTCTTAGTTGGAGTTTTAGTTTATCTTTTTAATGTTATGTTAAAATTGTGGACAAGCTTTGTAATGAACAAGTTTTATTTTATCGTTTAAATAAATGTTGTGGCAATTATTAGTATCAATTGTTGTTGATTGTACCTGCATATGGATTACAGCTTACTGCCGCCGTCTCAACAACGGTGCAGGCTGGGCATGATCCGAGTCGACCCAAGAAATTGGGATCGGGTCGTGACATGTTTTTAGTGGTGGCCCATGCAGGTCTCTAACAACAACTTAGGAAAACCTAGGAAACAGTTAGAACACTAGAACATCAAATTGCCACAACATAGGACCGATATATACATACATATTATTATTAAATATTTTGTTTGACTATAGATAGGCTACCTTGCTTATGTTTTTATCCTAAAACTTCCAGAGAATGACCACTGACAATACCAACCCTGCTGGCGATAGGATGTCAACACCTGACCACACCCCACCTCCCCAATCAAGTCCGGATCCTACACCTCGGCAGCTGGCTGACCGTCCCCACAATACAACAATGGATCCATCATCTTCTCGGACGGAGATGCAACCCCCAGTAGTTACGCCTACTCCAGCTGCCCCACCGTTACCTGTGGACCCCACTGACCTCATCAGTCTGCTTAGAGGAGTGCTAGAAGCTCAGAGAACTCAAGCTGAAGCTCATCGCGAGCAGACGGCCATTATGAAAGAAGGCATGGAGAATGCCCACAATATGGCAATGGCTGCATTGGAAAGAGGAGAAGCAGCTCAACAGGAACCAAGGCCTGCCAAGGTAAACATAAATTTAAAAGATTAATTTATGTAATAATAAGGCCATTTAATTAATGGAAATCATATTGCCAAGGTGGGCGATATTGAGAGCTTTAAGAAGCAGAACCCTCGACCTTTCAAGGGTACCGAGGGAATTGTCTATGCTGATGAATGGCTTGACAATATGGAGCGTCTTCTGAGCGTCGCTCGACTTCCAGAAGACCTCAAGGCCGAAGCAGTGGGACTTCAATTGCAGAATGTAGCTAGCACCTGGTATCGGAATGAACCCCGACTCCAGGATAGACAGGTTGACTGGGACACCTTCAAGAAGTTGTTTCAGAGGAAATTCTTCCCAACTTCTGAGATGCGAGAGATGGAGCGACAATTCCAGAACTTGAAGCAAGGCAATATGACTGTGGGAGAGTATACGACAGAATTCGGCCAGCTCAGCCGATTTGCCAAGAACATGGTGGCTGATCCTGCTGATCGTGCTGAACGATTCAAGTATGGACTTCGAGAGGAGATTCGCACTTATGTGATCTCTGGCGGAGCTAAGACTTATGAGAAGATTCTGGAGAGAGCACAAGATATAGAGAAGAGCCAACCTGTCCGTTCAAAGAGAGATTATCCTGGAACTAGCAACTTCCAGGGAAATCAGAAGAAGCCCAACAACAACAACAACAGGCCTCAGCATCATCAGCAAGCAAGGAATAATGATGTTGTTGGCACATTTTATTTTGAGTAATTAACAGCATCTTCGTAGTTTAGTCTTCTGTTCTTCAGATTCATATTTTCTCAGAAGATCAAGGACTTGAAGACTGTAGCAGTCACCGGCGTTCCCTGCATAAAGTCGGCGTCTTCCTGCTTAGTGTCTTCGAGTCTGTACTGGTCTAGGTATTTCTGTAATCACTAAAGGACGGATGATAACTTAAAGCATAAATCGAAAATCAAGTCATTCAGAACGGCATACCGGCGGTATGCTCCGGCATACCGGCGGTATGCTCCGGCATACCGGCGGTATACCGTTTTCGCGTCCAGAAAAGTTTCTGTGACAAAAAGCGGCATACCGGCGGTATGCTCCGGCATACCGGCGGTATACCGTTTTCGCGTCCAGAAAAGTTTCTGTGACAAAAAGCGGCATACCGACGGTATGCTTCGGCATACCGGCGGCATACCGCTTTTTGGACTCCAGAAAGTTGCTGTCTCGAAATATCGGCATACCGACGGCATGCTGCGGCATACCGGCGGCATGCCGTTTTTAGCAACACAATAGTTGCTGTGATTTTTTGTCGGCATACCGACGGTACGCTACAGCATACCGGCGGCATGCCGTTTCTAGCAGCTCTAAAACTTTCTGTGACTTCTGTCGGCATACCGGCGGTATGCTCCGGCATACCGACGGTATACCGAAGTTTGAATACTCAGTTTTCGATTTGATCTGACATGCATTAATGGCCGCATTTAATGCTCTTGAACGGTCATAAATATGACCGTTACTATTTGGACGGCATACCGGCGGTATGCCGCGGCATACCGACGGCATGCCGGTCTGCGTACATTCAGAAGCATTAAATGCCACCCACTCTTGGTTTTCTTATAAAAGGAAGCTCTCTCTCTCTTGAGCTTCTTTACCAACACCTTCATAAATTTTCCAACAACCAAGAGCTCCACCATTAATACTCTCTAAAGCTTTTTATTGTCATCCTCTCCCTAAGTGCTAGAGTATTAAAGAGTTGTACACTTTCGATCTTCAAGTGTTAGAAGATCAACAAGCTTTTATTCTCTGTTGTTTGAAGTTGGCGAGCCTTCGTAAGAAAACTCGTGTGTAGAAGTTGGCGAGTCTTCGGATCCAAACTCGTGTTGAAGTTGGCGAGTTCTTCGGATCCAAACTCGTGTGTACTATTTGGATAATAGTGGATTAAAGTCGGAGAGAGTTCCGGGACTGGATTGCCTCAAAAGAGGATACCAGGATACATCCTTGCGTTTGCGTTTGATCTTTCTACTCTTTTCTTTAAAGTGCCTTTATTGCATCAATTGTTGTAGTTTATATTTTATTTCCCTATTCACCCCCCCTCTAGGGTTCTACAATTGGTATCAGAGCTTTGTTCTCTTGATTTGGATTTACTTCCTTGAGTGATCCATGGCCTCTAACCCTAGCGTCAACACGTTTCACAATGAGGGACACTCCACAAATAGGCCTCCCCTATTTGATGGTACCAACTATAACTACTGGAAGATTAGGATGGGCATTTATCTCAAGTCCATAGATTTCGACTTATAGGATTGCGTGATAAATGGCCTTCCTACTCCTTCCAGAGCTATTGAGGATATTGCTTCTGACACCCTTCGGGAAACACTTGCCGAAAACATTAAGAAGCTTGCTTGTCGAGATGCCAAGGCAATGAATGCTCTTTACTGTGCCCTTGACAGTAGTGAATTCAATCGGATCTCTACTTGCAAGACTTCCAATGAGATTTGGAAGTTACTTGAAGTCACTCACGAGGGAACTTCACAAGTGAAGGAATCCAAGATTAGTAGACTCACGCAAGAATATGAGTCTTTTAAAATGAAGCATGATGAATCTATTGCTAGCATGTTTACTCGTTTTGGTGACATTATTAACCCTCTTTCTTCTCTTGGAAAGGAATATCCCGCTCATGAAAAGATAAGGAAGATTCTTAGAGGATTGACGAAAGCTTGGAGCCCTAAAGCTACCGCAATCATTGAGGGGAACGATCTAACCGTCATGAACCTAGAGACCCTCATGGGTAAGCTAATGACTCACGAGCTCGACATGAAGGATCAAGAGGAATCCTCCATTCAAGAGAAGGAAAAGGAGAAGACCAAAGAAAAGGAGAAGACTCTCGCTCTCAAAGCTTCAAGGTCCTACTCCAAGGATAGCTCCAACGACAATGAGTCGGATGACGATGAAGAAATAGCTCTCACAGCTAAGCACTTCCGGAAGTTCTTAAAGTTCAACAAGGCCAACCGCTCTAGACGGGACAATGAAGAAGACCCGGCATGCTATCAATGCAGAAGACCCGGACACATCAAGAGGGATTGTCCGATGATACGAAAAGACTCAAGCAAGTACGAGAAACCTAGCAAGGGAAGCTCATCCTCTAGAAAGTTCGCCAACACTAGCATTTGGTGTGAAAGCGACTCAAGCGACTCCGACAACGACAAGGAGTGCAAACACAATGCCAACGTCTGTCTCATGGCAACCGATGAGGTACTTGATGATTTCTCTTTAAACACTCTTACCTATGATGATTTGGAGAAAGCCATTCTTGAATTACATGAAGAACACAAAGGTGTTCGGAATAAATACAAGAAATCTCTCAAGGAGGTTGAGGCTCTTCAACTTGAAGTAGAGAGGCTCTCAAACATCATCATTGATGTGAAGGGAAAATCTCCTATTTTCGACACGGATGAAATGGAGTCTTTGCGACTCAAGTTTCAAGAATCTCTTGACACCATCAAGAAAAAGGATGATGAGATTCAATCCATGAGAAGCTCCTATGAATTTGCCATGCACAAATGTCAAGATGCTAATAGAAGAGAATATTCTACCTCTATTAAGTATAATGATCTTCTTACACGAAGTAAGAATTTAGGTAATAAGAATACCACTCACATGCATGCTCCAAGACACCCTCACACTCATCACAATGCTAGGCACAATCATTACATGAACACTACACACAACTCCTTTTCTAACACAAGAAAAGGACCCTTTGTCAAGAAGAACACCTCTCATCATGCTTTTTACTATCATCATAACACTCATGGTAGAACTTCTCATATTAGTAACTCACACATGCATAACACTCACACTTCTTCTTCTAAATCTTCCTTGATGTACAATTATTGTGGTTTGGTAGGTCACACTTCTAACTTTTGTTATACAAGAAAACAAGTTGACATGAGAGTTCTTAAGTGGGTTCCTAAGACTAACACTCATGGACCCATAAGATCATGGGTACCAAAATGTTCATCTTCAACTTATGTTGTAGGTGACGAATCCTTCTCATGCTAGAAGCAAATGGATTCTCGATAGCGGTTGTTCACGGCACATGACCGGTGATGCTTCACTTTTTACAACGCTATCGATGAAGAAAGAAGGACACGTCTCCTTCGGTAACAATCTTAAAGGTTATATTATTGGAAATGGTAATATCGGTTCTCCTCCTTACCCTTGTATTAATAATGTTTGTCTTGTTACTAATCTCAAGCATAATCTTTTAAGTATTAGCCACCTTACCGATAATGGTTATGATATCAAGTTTGTTAAACTCAAATGCTACATTACCGATAGCTCCAATGGAACTATTGTGTATGAAGGCATTAGAGAAAACAATATTTATGTTCTTTATCTTGTTGAAGGTACTAACAATGACAGGTGCCTAGTTGTAAAGAACGATGAGAGTTGGCTTTGGCACATGAGGTTTGGACACGCCAACATGGATACCATCTCTCGCCTCGCCTCCAAGAAGCTTGTACGAGGACTTCCTAGCATCCCTTTCAAAAAGGATATGGTATGTGAAGAATGCGAGAAAAGTAAGTTGACCAAGTCATCCTTCAAATCTATCAACTCTGTGAGTACCTCTAGACCCCTCCAACTTATTCATATGGATCTCTTTGGGCCTAGTAGAGTAGCTAGTCTTGGTGGCAAACTTTATGCTTTTGTTTTAGTTGATGATTTTTCGAGATTTACTTGGGTTATTTTTCTTGCTTGCAAAAGTGATACCTTTCGTGAATTTGTTGCTTTTTGTAAACGTGTTCAAAATGAGAAAGGTTTTTCCATTAACAAAATTAGGAGTGATCATGGAGGTGAATTTGATAATGTTGATTTCAAGAGTTTTTGTGAAAAGAATGGTTTTGGACATGATTTTGCTTGTCCCCGTACTCCTCAACAAAATGGTGTTGTGGAGAGAAAGAATAGAACCCTTGGCGATATGGCCCGGGTCATGTTAAACCAATACAAGCTCCCCCAATATTTTTGGGCGGAAGCCGTTAATACGGCGTGTCATGTTATTAATAGGGTCTTAATTAGACCTATTACTAAGAAGACTCCTTATGAGCTTTGGTTTAACAAAATTCCTTCTATTGAATATTTCAAGGTTTTTGGTTGCAATTGTTTTATTTTGAATACCAAGGATAACCTAGGCAAGTTTGAAGAAAAAGCCTATGAAGGAATATTCCTTGGATACTCTACTCATAGCAAAGGTTTTCGTGTTTTTAATAAAAGAAGTCTTGTTGTCGAAGAGTCAATCAATGTCTCTTTTAATGAGCTCAACTCTTCTACATTCTCCTCTTCCGAGGATATTGATGACATCTCGTTTGGATTGGAGAACTCCTCTATTGAGGATCGTCCTTCTTCATCTAACAATGAAGTTGTGACCCCATCAAAAGAGTCTCCTCCTCTCGAGCCTCCTCCAAAGGATCTCCCAAGAGAATGGAGATTTGTCACCAATCATCCTAAGGAGCTTATCATTGGGGATCCTTCCTCAAGTGTTAGTACAAGATCCGCCACACGTGATCTTTGTGCCAATGTGGCTTTTATCTCTCAAATAGAGCCTAAAAATGTTAATGATGCTTTTCTTGATGAATTTTGGATGATAGCTATGCAAGAGGAGCTTAATCAATTTGAGCGAAGCAAGGTTTGGGAACTTGTTCCAAAACCTAGCAATCATCCCATTATTGGAACTAAATGGGTGTTTCGCAACAAGCTAAATGAAGATGGGTTAGTGACTCGTAACAAAGCCCGATTGGTTGCTCAAGGCTATAACCAAGAGGAAGGCATTGACTACGACGAAACCTATGCTCCGGTTGCACGACTTGAATCCATTCGTATGCTTTGTGCATTTGCTTGTTTTAATGACTTTAAGCTATTTCAAATGGATGTTAAGAGTGCTTTTCTTAATGGTATTATTAAGGAGGAAGTTTATGTTAAACAACCTCCCGGTTTTGAAGATTTTCAATTTCCTAACCACGTTTTCAAACTCCATAAAGCCCTTTATGGCCTCAAACAAGCTCCTCGTGCTTGGTATGAGCGTCTTAGCTCTTTTTTTGTCTCTCACAATTTTTCAAAGGGAAAAGTTGACACTACACTTTTTATTAAATCACATGATGGGACTCTCTTATTGGTTCAAATTTATGTTGATGATATTATTTTTGGTTCTACTAACAACACTCTTTGTGTAGAATTTGCCAAAGTTATGCAGGAAGAGTTTGAAATGAGTATGATGGGTGAACTCTCCTTCTTCTTGGGGTTACAAATCAAACAAGGGCCTAAAGGAACCTTCATCAATCAAACAAAATATACAAAGGACCTCCTCAAGCGTTTCGACCTTGACTCATCCAAATCAATGAGGACCCCTATGGCTACAACGACCAAGCTTGACAATGATGACGATGGCACATCGGTCGACATTCGTAAGTATAGAGGTATGATCGGTAGCTTACTTTATTTAACGGCTAGCCGTCCGGATATCATGTTTAGTGTTTGCTTGTGTGCACGATATCAAGCCAATCCAAAGGAATCACATTTGAGCGCCGTTAAGCGCATTTTTCGTTATCTCAAAGGCACCATTAACATGGGTCTTTGGTATCCGAAATTCTCATCCTTTGAGCTTCACGGCTTTTCGGATGCGGATTTTGTCGGATGCAAGATTGACCGAAAAAGCACTAGTGGCACATGTCAATTCCTCGGGAAGTCCTTGGTATCGTGGTTTAGTAAGAAGCAAAACTCTGTTGCTCTTTCCACCACTGAGGCAGAATATATTGCGGCTGGTTGTTGTTGTGCACAAATTCTTTGGATGTCATAAACACTTTTAGATTATGGTATTTCTCATTCTTGCACCTCTATTAAATGTGATAACACTAGCTCTATCAATCTCACGAAAAACCCTATTTGTCACTCACGCACGAAGCACATAGAAATTAGACACCATTTTCTTCGTGACCATCAGCAAAAAGGAGATATCCGTCTTGAATTTATTGATACTACTTATCAATTAGCCGATATCTTCACTAAGCCTCTCCCGGAAGACCGCTTCTCTTTCCTTTGCCGTGAACTAGGCATTTTATCCTTTGGGCCATAACCTTTCTTTTTGTCCGGCACACCGACGGTATACTGCGGTATACCGGCGGCATGCCGTTTTTCGAAGCAGAATTTGGTTCTGTTTCGATTTTCGGCATACCGTCGGTACACTACGGCATACCGCCGGCATGCCGCTTTTCGAATCAGGATGATGTTCTGTTTCGATTTTTCGGCATACCGTCGGTACACGTCGGTATACCGCCGGCATGCCGGATGGCGGCGGACTTGATTCCTGAACTAATATGCGGGCCCACTCTTTTATCTTTATTCCTTCCATCCTACCTTTATTCCCTCTCTTCCATCAAATCCCTCATTAACTACCCATCTCCTCAACTTCCCTCCTCTTAATTACCCTTCTTATCACCTTCCCCTTTTCTTTCCTCTTTTTACTCCACACATCAATTCACCCCATCACCTTTTAACTACCCCATCACCCTTCCTCTTTAACCGTTCCCTCCTCCCTACCCTTTTTCAAACTCAACTCTTCATATTCCCCCTCTTCCTTAAAAACCCTCCTTCTTCCTTCTTCTCCACTACTACTTCTTCCTCTCACACCAAAGCCCAAAATCCTTCTTCATGGCCAACCCTAAGCGCCCCCGATCCTCTTCCTCCTCTTTCAACCCTTTCGTCCCGGTGGCGCTACCCTCCGGCTTTGACCAACGCGTTTTCTCCAACGCTTTGGCGGCTGAGCTTTGGTTCCAGCACTTCGTCAACCAGAACGTGTTCAAAGGACGGGCTATCAACTGGAACCTCTTCCCCGGTCACGTCCCGTTGTTTGACGATGCCGGTCTCTCCTCCCTTCTTCGGCGGCAAATTCCTATCTACTCTGCTGCTGTCCGCCTTTTCTACTGCAACATGCGAGGGGATGACGACGACCCTACCGCCATCCAATCCATGGTCAATGACCGCCACTTCCGTCTCACATCCAAGGAAGTGGGGGCCATCTTGGGCGTCCCGGACAGAGGGGATGCGCTACCTCTTTTGGGTGCTCTCACCTCATCGGCGGCGTCTCCTTTCGACGACTTCTGTCGTATCATCTGTAAGGGTCCCAACCCTCCTGCCATTCCGGCCCTCTCAGCCCAGCTGGAGCCATTCTACTACGAACTCCATCGTATCGTGTGCCACACTCTGTTCCCAAAGGGCGAGAACTATGACGCAATCACCGGTGATGCTCTTGTCCTCATGTATCATCTCTATGCCCAGAAGCGTTTTTCCTTCCCAAAGACTCTGCTTCTGCAATTCTGGCGTACCTTGCCTTCCGGGAAACAGAACCTCTACTATGGCTCTTTCATCACCTTGCTTATGGAGGCCAAACAAGTTGACTTGTCTCTCTGCTCCTCGGATGGGGTCCCCTCATTTCTTGCTGTTTCCCGTACCCTAGCTGGCGCCTCTTCTTTCCGTGCTTCCTCTTCCCAAGAGCAACCGGGTTCCACTCCTGCTGCCCCTGCATCTACCCCTCTATCTACGGGCCGCTATATGCCACTTACTCAGCACCACTTTGATCTGAGGATGGCCCAGGCGGAGGAGCAGATGCGGACCCACACTCGTGGACTTGGCGCCCTCATCCAGTCTCGCTTCCACGATCAGGGCTACTTCATCCAGCGCACTCTGCAAGACCGGGATGCCTTTCTGGATCTTAATCTTCAGGATCCTATGTACACGGCCCCACGTTTCTCTGACCCCAATGCCTATGGGTTTATGTACCCGGACGACATTGATCCTTTTGGCGCCCTCCAGCAGGCTCAGGATGATGATGGTGATGATGATCCGGCAGAGGATTAGGGATGGGTTTCCTTTGGTGATGGTTACGGTGGTTTAGTGGTTCTTTTTTTTTATGTGTGTTTTCTGTTTGTTGTCTTTAGTGGTCCTTCGGGGACCGGTTTATGGTTGTTTTCAGTGTTTGCTGTCCTTTGGGGACATTATCTCTGGTTGTCTTTGTTGTCCGACTCTCATGATGGAGAGTCTTTTATCTTTTTGCTATGTATGGGTCAAGCATGTATTATCGTTCTCACTTCAATATATTCCTGCATGCTTTTATCTATACTCTCGTTTTTTTTATGCACTGTCTCCTTTAGTTATCCCCATCTTTGACTAAGTGACAAAGGGGGAGAAATCGTATTGAGGGGGAGCTGTCTACCTACGGGGGAGATACTCCCTGAAGATGCTATCTCTCTATTTTGTCAATTATCAAAATCGGGGAGTTTGTTGGCACATTTTATTTTGAGTAATTAACAGCATCTTCGTAGTTTAGTCTTCTGTTCTTCAGATTCATATTTTCTTAGAAGATCAAGGACTTGAAGACTGTAGCAGTCACCGGCGTTCCCTGCATAAAGTCGGCGTCTTCCTGCTTAGTGTCTTCGAGTCTGTACTGGTCTAGGTATTTCTGTAATCACTAAAGGATGGATGATAACTTAAAGCATAAATCGAAAATCAAGTCATTCAGAACGGCATACCGGCGGTATGCTCTGGCATACCGGCGGTATACCGTTTTCGCGTCCAGAAAAGTTTCTGTGACAAAAAGCGGCATACCGGCGGTATGCTCCGGCATACCGGCGGTATACCGTTTTTGCGTCCAGAAAAGTTTCTATGACAAAAAGCGGCATACCGACGGTATGCTTCGGCATACCGGCGGCATACCGCTTTTTGGACTCCAGAAAGTTGCTGTCTCGAAATATCGGCATACCGATGGCATGCTGCGGCATACCGGCGGCATGCCGTTTTTAGCAACACAATAGTTGCTGTGATTTTTTGTCGGCATACCGACGGTACGCTACAGCATATCGGCGGCATGCCGTTTCTAGCAGCTCTAAAACTTTCTGTGACTTCTGTCGGCATACCGGCGGTATGCTCCGGCATACCGACGGTATACCGAAGTTTGAATACTCAGTTTTCGATTTGATCTGACATGCATTAATGGTCGCATTTAATGCTCTTAAACGGTCATAAATATGACCGTTACTATTTGGACGGCATACCGGCGGTATGCCGCGGCATACCGACGGCATGCCGCGGCATACCGACGGCATGCCGGTCTGCGTACATTCAGAAGCATTAAATGCCACCCACTCTTGGTTTTCTTATAAAAGGAAGCTCTCTCTCTCTTGAGCTTCTTTACCAACACCTTCATAAATTTTCCAACAACCAAGAGCTCCACCATTAATACTCTCCAAAGCTTTTCATTGTCATCCTCTCCCTAAGTGCTAGAGTATTAAAGAGTTGTACACTTTCGATCTTCAAGTGTTAGAAGATCAACAAGCTTTCATTCTCTGTTGTTTGAAGTTGGCGAGCCTTCGTAAGAAAACTCGTGTGTAGAAGTTGGCGAGTCTTCGGATCCAAACTCGTGTTGAAGTTGGCGAGTTCTTCGGATCCAAACTCGTGTGTACTATTTGGATAATAGTGGATTAAAGCCGGAGAGAGTTCCGGGACTGGATTGCCTCAAAAGAGGATACCAGGATACATCCTTGCGTTTGCGTTTGATCTTTCTACTCTTTTCTTTAAAGTGCCTTTATTGCATCAATTGTTGTAGTTTATATTTTATTTCCCTATTCACCCCCCCTCTAGGGTTCTACAGATGTAGCACCCCAGAAGCAGATCCCTATCTGTAGCTATTACAAAAGGCCAGGTCATCAGGTGAACATCTGTCGGAAGAGGCTTGGACAATGTCTGATCTGTGGGTCTACCACCCACCAAGTGAAGGACTGCCCCTCAGCGACCAACAGAGCTGGAGGAAAATAACAGAGGGGACCTCTGCCCACTCAGCAGCAACAATTTGGGCAGCATCAACAGAGGACTGGGCGAGCTTTTGCCCTAACTGCAGAGGAACCAGAGCAGGAGCAAGAACCTAATGCAGATGTCATATCAGGTTACATCTATGTACATTCTTATCCTGCATTAGTTTTATTCGACTCTGGTGCAACACACAGTTTCATAGCAACAAAGTTTATCTCTGCACACCACATAGTTACGGGCCTTAGCAAGAGGATTTGTAGGGTTATGACTGGAGGTGGACCCCTACCTATAACAGAAACCTGTAATTGCCCCATTTCAATATCTGGCCATAAGTTTGTAGCACCTTTACTGGTAATGCCCTTGCCCAACTATGACATAGTCCTTGGAATGGACTGGTTGAGCAAGCAGCATACGCTGATAGATTGTCACAGAGGATGTGTAATCTTCAGCCCACCTGGAGGGCCAGAGTTTGAAGTCTCTAGAGCTCTGGAGGTTATGGAGAGTATTGTCTACTCTATTACTGAAGAACCTGGACCACCCCATCCTATCATAGCGGAATTCATGGATGTTTTCCCTGATAGTCTTCCTGGGCTACCCCCAGATCGGGACATAGAATTCACTATTGATCTAGTCCCTGGCTCTTCCCCGATTTCTAAGGGATGTTATAGAGTCAACCCGAAGGAGGCCAAAGAGATGAAGGAGCAGATCAACGAACTGAAGTCTCTGGGATTCATTCGAGACGGAGCTTCACCCTGGGGAGCACCTGTTTTGTTTGTGCCCAAGAAGGATGGAACGGTGAGGATGTGCATCGACTACCGGGCGTTGAACAATGTCACAATCAAGAACAAGTATCCTCTGCCCCGGATCGATGACTTATTTGGCCAGTTGAGTGGAGCCAAGGTGTTTTCCAAGATTGATCTCAGGTCTGGCTATCATCAGATCAAGGTCAGGAAGGAAGACATTCCCAAAACGACATTCAATACCAAGTATGGGCAGTTTGAATTCTTGGTCATGCCGTTTGGTTTGACGAATGCTCCTGCGGTGTTCATGAACCTTATGAACAAGGTTTTCCATGAATACTTAGACCAGTTTGTCGTCGTCTTCATTGATGACATACTGATCTATTCAAAGACGAAGGAGGAGCACGAAGAGCACCTCAGGAAAGTTCTGGAAACTTTGAGGAAGGAGAAGCTGTACGGTAAGCTATCCAAGTGTGAATTCTTTCTAGACAAAGTGGATTTTCTTGGCCATGTTGTCACAGGAGAAGGAATTTCTGTGGATCCTAAGAAGATAGCTGCTGTGGAGAAGTGGCCTACCCCAAGCTCAGTTGCTAACATCAGAAGTTTCTTGGGCTTGGCGGGCTACTATCGGAAGTTCGTAAAGGATTTTGCTAGAATTGCTGAACCAATGACCAAGTTGACTCGGAAGAATGAGGAGTTCATCTGGACGGAGGACTGTCAAGCAGCGTTCGAGGAGTTGAAGAGGAGGCTCACCACTGCACCAATCCTTGCGCTACCCGCAGGATCTGGTGGTTTCACAATCTATAGTGACGCCTCAGGCAAAGGACTGGGTTGTGTTCTTCAACAACATGGGAAAGTGATTGCTTATGCATCAAGGCAATTACGGACTCATGAAAAGAACTATCCCACTCATGATCTGGAGCTTGCTGCAGTGATCTTTGCGTTGAAGCTTTGGAAACATTATCTCTATGGAGAGAGAGTAGAAATATACACAGATCATAAAAGTCTGAAGTATGTTTTCACTCAGAAAGAGTTAAACATGAGGCAAAGGCGATGGCCGGAGTTAATGAAGGACTTTGACATCGACTTGCAATACCACCCGGGTAAGGCTAATGTGGTCGCTGATGCACTTAGTCGATACCCAGTGGCGATGTTCTTAACCAAGGAGAGACACCTGTTGGAGGACATCGAGAAGCTTGAACTGGAGATTGTACTGCCTGGACGGAAGGAATTGGATGCTGATTCTGTATTGATGAAGTTGCAAGTGAGCTCGTACCTGATGGACAAGGTCAAGGAGACGCAGTTTCAAGACGAGGCACTTTGCAAGCTGAGAGATCAAGTGTTAGCAGGAACACTGGAGGGTTTCTCAATCGCCAGCAATGGAGCCCTGAAGAATGGTACGAGGCTTTGCGTACCGTCTGGCGAACTGAGGAACGAGTTGATGAAGGAAGCGCATCAGTCTCAATATTCCATACATCCTGGAGCCAATAAGATGTATCGGGATATGCGCACTATTGTCTGGTGGAGTGGAATGAAGAAAGATGTCACCAGGTATGTTGCTAGATGCTTGATTTGTCAACAAGTGAAGGCTAGTAGACAGAGACCTGCAGGACTTCTACAACCGCTGGACATTCCAGAATGGAAGTGGGAGCACATCACGATGGATTTCGTGTCAGGACTGCCTCGTTCCCAAGGAGGGAAGGATGCCATCTGGGTAATTGTGGACCGACTAACCAAGTCAGCTCACTTTATCCCCTTCAAAGTTGGTTTATCCACTGAGAAGTTGGCAGCATTGTACATGCGGCACATCTACCGGATTCATGGCGTACCGGTAAGTATTGTTTCTGACCGAGACACTCGTTTTACCTCACATTTTTGGAAGAGCTTGCATGACAGCTTGGGGACTCAGTTGAAGTTCAGCACGGCTTATCATCCTCAGACTGATGGGCAATCTGAGAGGACTATTCAGACACTTGAAGATATGCTGCGAGCTTGTGTCTTGGAATTTGGAGGATCGTGGGAAGACCATCTGCACTTGGTAGAGTTTTCTTACAATAACAGCTACCAAGCCAGTATTGGTATGACCCCGTTCGAAGCTCTTTATGGACGTCGTTGTCGTACACCATTGGCATGGGACGACGTTGGTGAAAGAGTACTGCTGGGTCCAGAAATGGTGACTGACGCAGCAGAGAAGGTAAAGTTTATCAGAGACAGGCTCATGATTGCTCAAGACAGACAGAAGCACTGGGCAGACAGCGGTCGTAGACCAATGGCATTTGAAGAAGGAGATAAGGTCTTCGTGAAGATTTCTCCTACCAGAGGGACAATCAGATTTGGTAGAGCTGGGAAGCTGAGTCCCAGATACATTGGCCCGTTCGAAGTTCTGAGCCGGATTGGAGAAGTGGCGTATAGGTTAGCTCTACCAGCTAATCTAGAAGGTGTGCATAACGTCTTCCACATTTCACAGCTCAGAGAGTATGTACCTGATGAGAACCACGTCTTGGACCATTCAGAGTTGGAGATCGGACCAAGCCTCACTATACCAGAGAAGCCAGTGGCAATCTTGGACAGAGGTGAGAAGAGGACCAGAACCTCGGTAACTCCCATAGTTCGAGTGATGTGGAGGCATGATTCCCCAGGCGAATCTACTTGGGAGCGAGAGGATGAGATGCGGGAGAAATACCCGTACTTGTTTGAGACCTGAGGTATTTTCCTAACCTAACTCTTTAAATTTCGAGGACGAAATTTTCTTAAGGAGGGAAGGTTGTGAAACCCATAATTTTAAATTGCATTTTTCTCTAATTTTTTTTTATTATTTTGCTAAATTAAATTTTTAGAATAATGTTAGATAATTTGTTAATATTGATAATTAATAAAAGTGTAGAATTATTTTTAAAAGTTATTAATTAATAGTTAAACAATCAATTTAGTGTAAATTAATTTCTGAAAAATCTAAACTTGGATTTTTGAGTGTTAACTAGACCCGAACCTGATTTGTACTCAAAAATAATTTTTTAAACAAAATTATTGAATTATAAAATATACATTATATTTTAAAAAAAAAAAATGAATTTATGTTTGGCCCAAAGTCTTAAAATTAATAATTTTATTGGCTCATTTATTTTAGAGCCATAGTTAACCTTTAGATCACAACTAATAATACATTAGTTGAAACCTATGTTTGCTGAACCATTCATTCATAATGGTTTGTGTCTTAGCTAAAGGAATAACTTTCCTTTATGTTGGAGAGTTGGGTTCTCTGTTGATTTTTCTTAACGGAAGAACTCTTCTTCTTCCTCTCCCCAACGCTCGACTCACTGCCTCCCTCCACGCCGGTCGGCCATAAAGGCTGGGGGACTCCTCCCCTCCCTAAAGTTGGTAACTTCCAACTTTATTTTCCTATATAAACCCTTCATCTCAACCATTCTTCCCTACACCACCATTTCCCCAGTTTCTGAGAAATTCCTAGATCTACTTTTCCGGCGAACTTGAGCCGATCCACCCCTTTTTCGGAGTTCCCGGGCCGCCCCTACTCGGCGCACCTCCCCGGCGCCGCTTTCCGTGGCCCGACACCCGATCCCGGGCCTCCCGCCGACCCGCGCATTCCCGCGTCACCGTCGCCCGCGCCCTGTCGCCGCTCCCTGGCCGGCGCCCGACCCTCCGGCGACCCGCTGACCGCCGGTGACTGCCCCGTCCGTTTTCAGTGCTGACCCGTTCCCGTTCCGAGCTTCAATTTCGGTTTCGGTACACTCTGACCCAATATTCTATATTTGTCGATGATGAATTTCTGGTCCCCGAATCCTTCGGGATTTCGGATTTCGGCAACGTAAAAGTTACGTTGCTATTTTTTCGAAAATTGTCGGAACTGTTTTTGCTGGATATTCCTGACAGAACAATGTTCTGAGAATTCTTGGGGTTTCCGAGAAACTTTCCGGAAGAGTTCTGTGCTTGGGAAAAATTTCTCGGATTTTCGATAATATCTCGGAAGTGTTCTGGAAATTACAATTTTAATTCTTAATTTATACCCAAGAATTCGGTTTTGTTGAGTTCAATTCTAGTTCTGTGGTTTGAGAATGGTTTCTGTTTGATTCTTGGATGTCTTCTTAGTTTGGGTGAATATTTCAGAATGGTTTATTGGATTCATTTGGGTTCTGTTGTGAAATCGGATTTCCGACTTGAATTCGGAATTCTGGAATTTTCGAGAAAATATTCTATATGGATGGTTATATAAATATCGGGTTTGGTATTAATTTGCAGGTTAACGGAAGCACTCCCAGTTTTTGGGTTGACCGAAAATAGAGGGAGTGCTGCCGAAATTTTTGGGAAATTTATTAAATGATTTTTAAAATGATTTTTTCGGATTAAATATTTTTGGGCGACGACCTTAACGGTCACTGGGCCCCAACGCAATGCAAACGCACCGGTTCGACCGGACGTTGAGGCAGAGCAGTTGAAAATGAAGTTTGGACCAGAGTCTGAGACTCGAAATCAATTTAATTTAATTTATTAGTTGTAGGATAATTTATAAAGACTAACCAAATGTTTTCTCTTATTTAAATTTATGTAAATGGTCTGTAAAGGCATAAGTCCATTCATTCTTGTTGGTGTGTAAAGTTTTTAATAGCTTAGTATTTTTATTTATTTGTTTTCTGGTTTATTGGTTGACGTAAAACACGTAAAACAATAAATAAATATTTATTTTATTATAGAAATTAAAATAATTTTCTCACAATAAATAACTAGGAAAAGTACAAGTTTGTAATTCAACAAATTCACAACTTTCTCATTAAAAGAAAAACCTAAATATTATATATATACTAAAAAAAAATATATAAGTTTTGCGAAACAGTCGGAAAGAAACGAATTTTCTCAAATAAATGTTAACATGATTTAGTTCCTTCGCAAATTGATTTATAGAAACTATCTCGATAAGCGTGTAAATTAGTAACAACATAAAACTGGACTAGGACCAATTCTAGAGATTGTAACTAGCACACTTAGAATGGTTCAATTTTCTGATGCTGAGTCAGGATTCTCAATTGTAGGATTTCAAGGACGGTACTAGTCTCCATCAACAATCCTTTTTCCAGTCATAATCCAAGGCAAGTACGGTTGTGGTTAATTACAGTTTAATTAATATTAGAATTTTGCATGTTAAATACACAATTGTTACACGTACTCTCTCCTAGAGTTACATATTGAATCATTGCATCGGGATAATGGGGAGTAGCGTAGTTATCTATGATCAAAGCCCAATAGTTAATGAATGTGCGAGCTTACCCCTTTTTACACGGGGTTAGGCCGGACCGTATCAATAGGATACAATTGAATCATCCTAAACCGATCATAGATACTGTATACTCAATCACATTGTTTACTTCATAATTGAAAATTGTTGTTTCGAAATTATTTAATATTGCAAGTTTCTAATCATTATGCAAATTGTTATTTTCATAATTGTACTTGCTCCTTTCCTGACTGGATACCCCACCCCCAATAGGTTCTATTGATGAATCCGAGCTTCTGATTAATACTTACTATGACCCGGAGCTGTACCCTGCTGTGCTCCCAGAGGAGGTTCCTGATGATGATGATGACACTTCCGCTTAGTTGGAGTTTTAGTTTATCTTTTTAATGTTATGTTAAAATTGTGGACAAGCTTTGTAATGAACAAGTTTTATTTTATCGTTTAAATAAATGTTGTGGCAATTATTAATATCAATTGTTGTTGATTGTACCTGCATATGGATTACAGCTTACTGCCGCCGTCTCAACAACGGTGCAGGCTGGGCATGATCCGAGTCGACCCAAGAAATTGGGATCGGGTCGTGACAGCACCACAAGTGTCGGAGGCCAAAACCCTCCAAATTGATCATGTGTCCTACTGTATCATGATATGTCCTACATGTATCCAATTTTTGACACAAATCTAGACATATACAACCAAATCTACACTAAATAGACCTAACAAACATAATGACAAATACTTTGTGCACCATTCTCGGAATGCCTCAAAAACTAGCACAAAAACTTATGTAAAAGTCTCCAAATGGGTCCAATAAAGCCGAAGCTTCTCCCCATGGGTAGTCCTAATGCATGAGTAATTTCTAAACGACTAATTATGCCAATTAGAATCAATTACAAGAGTTTAATCTCAGATTTTAACCTATTAGAAGATGGATTCCGAATGCAATGGCACTAGTGGACACAATCCTCAAGAGTGCACACCTCCTTCAAGCTTTCCTCCTTCAAATACTTCTTCCTTGCTAATCTAAGCTCAAGCGTCCTTGAGATGACACTAGAAATAAGTTGAGAATCAATTTGGGAATGATATAGGTTGGATCTTCTTCTCAAATGGAGGAAGAAATAAGAAGGGAAAAAGTAGGGTTTGTGGAGGCTAATTAATGAACTAAATGAGGGGTTTATATAGGTGATATGACCAACCATAAAGAGGCCAAATATGCCTATGGGAAAGTCCACAATGCCCCTCTTTAGTTGTCATGAAGGTTTGATTAACCTATGGAAGCTTCTAGCCTAAGTTGGTAATTAGTTCTATTCCTTATTCATGACTTATTAAAAATGTAGGTTCAGGTGTCATGACAAGTCCAAATAGGTTCACTAACCTGTAAGGGTCCAATGAATAGGCTAGTCTACTAATAAATGCAACCACCATATATAATTAATTAAATAAATATACACACTATATAATAAATATAAAATAACAAAAATATTCCTATCTGGAAATGTAGCAGTTACAATCCTACCCCCTTAGAAGAAATTTTATTTTCGAAATTTAAGTTGCTTGTACTCTTCTCTAGGTGAAGCCGTCAACAAGGTATAGCAAAATCCTATCTAAAGTTATACAATATGCAATTCTACATAATATAAACAACATGCATGGTTATAGCCTCTACAGTGTTATGTTATTCCTGTCTGTACTAGGGTTCACTACTACTCTAGCATAAAAATCATAGATGCGAGCTAAAGGTACTAAGAAATTAATCAAGCAATCAATAGATGGAAAGGAACAAGAAGGAAGAAAGGACAAAATCTAACCTTCTAG
Source organism: Iris pallida (assembly GCA_029216955.1). Classification (NCBI taxonomy): domain Eukaryota; kingdom Viridiplantae; phylum Streptophyta; class Magnoliopsida; order Asparagales; family Iridaceae; genus Iris; species Iris pallida. The sequence continues at coordinate 14,676,292 of JANAVB010019799.1, forward strand.
TCCATCACCCGCAGTATTGGTCTCCTCAACCGCCATCACAAATATCCTGCCCTGACGGGGTATCTCCCTCTACTAGTGCGGGGCATGATGCGGTGCCACAGGTGGCCTAGCTCGTGCTCTCTGTATCACGCCCCAGTCCCAAAATGCATGAGACCAGGCTACGTGGTAATGGCCAGCTACGAATCTAAGCAGACTTCTGTCCGGCTCGGATATGAAAAGGAAAATATGAATACTAGTTTGCAGCCTAATAATCAAACTTGCCCGAATAGACTCGAGAGAAATAAAAGAGTCTATAAATACTATACAATCAAGCAGATATGAAATATAGAAATAAAACATATATAATATAGAAGAGTAATTACCTACAATGAATGGGGTGCTCAGCAACAAACCAACAAAGAACTCTGCAACCTACTCAGCCAACCTGAAAAAAACCAGGTCCTCAGAGGGATGCAACAAGATACATAATATACAAGCCACTATGGAATAGAATACATAAAAATTAGAGATGCTCTATCAACTATGTGTATATGCAATGAGGACAACTTTCAACATATGGGGTTGTCAATGATGTCTAGGGTACTCGTGCAGTGGCGTTCCTCTGGGCACCCGTCATGCAACAACGTCAAGTGAACACAACTCGTATCCCTGCATCTTGTGACTGTCCTCCCCATCCAATGAATCTAGAACATGTCAAATCCTCGTCACGTTTAGTCCCTAATCAGAAGTCTAGTAAGTAGTACAATAAAATGACTAACATGACTATGCCGACACACACTCCATCTTACAGATGATTAGTCGGGTACGGGGATACGTGTCATATATCTCATCATCATCTCTCCATATCCAAAGTAGTGTTGGGATCCTTCGGGATATCGATGTATCCGTTCAGCAGTGTAAGGGTAGTCTTCTATGGCCTAGGTTAGGAAATAAAGAGCCAACCTATCTCGTTGGTTGCACCCAGAGTCATGCTCGGACGTGCACTTGTAAAATATCGAATAAAATAGCAGGTAGATAAAATGTAACTGAATCAATGATTTAACATAGTGGAAAGGTATACTTGCCTGGGTCCGAAAGGCAAAATCAAGAATCTGGTATGTATTCCAGATCCGAAGAACCCCAAGTACCTAGGGAATAATTTAGGAATTACTTATGAAGCTATAATAAACAACAGCTGAATCATTATTACCTAAATATGACTAGGAATATATATATATATATACACATGTCTTATCAACAATATTCACATGTCTAGATGCCTATCTATGACCCTGTGTCGTTTGCATATCTAAGTGGCTAACCATGTTTGTATCACTAAAATCATAGTTATTACTCCAAATCAGTTCATGCTACCCTAAAACCTACACAACTATTATAGTTTATGTACTTATACCCCCACTCTATACTTGCTACTGGGCTCTCCAAAATATCCCTAATGTTGCTCCCAGCACAACACACACAAGCCCCTTAGTTCATAGTTCATCCTCTACTCATACCACAATATGTGCTTGCCAAATATCCTCACTACCAACACTCCACCATGAATTTTGCATGGAACCATTGTTCTTCTCTCCCTGGGAATAAACATACACCAAACATCCCTATCTACAAAGTTTTTGTTTTTTTAACCTATGGAGATATTGCAAGGGGTCAAACAACATGCCCAACATCTCCTTAGTTGTTTCCTCCAACCATTGTATACACCCCATCCTCATGGCTTAGGGAGCACACATCATGAACTCTACCTATTGGTCCTTCTTCCGATTCCTTGTATGATAATATGCACTAAGTGAGTCTCCCTAATAATGTTTGCATAGTTATAACATGCAGTACCTACACTGCAGTAACGAAGAACAAGGAATACAAATGCGAGGGGTGGTGGCCGACTTACTGAAGGTGGGAAGGTGCTGCGAGGAGAAGGAGGTTTGAACCCAGGCTTGAGACGTGCTCAGGGGTGGAGGCATTGATTGGCTGGGGTGGGCTCCAGCCCCCCCAGCCCAAAAAAAAATTGTATGGTATGCAGCCCACCCATACCTAAGCCTAGCCCACCCACACCCTAACATTAACACCCAGGCCAAGCGAGTCCCGTTCACAAATCACAATTCACTAACACCCCAAACCCAAATGTTAGGGCACCACACGCTTGACGCTCCTCTGGCGAAGCAGCCTGCAGCCCGCAGTGATGCGGCCGCGCCGCGCCCTTCTCTGTGCTCTGCCGCACGCGCGTCGCAGTCAACGCAGATGGATGGGACTCCCCGTCACCGTGCCGTGACGGATGGGACTCGTCGACGACAGAACGACAGAGCCTAGGCGCCGAACCGAAGTTAAGTCTCCTAGTCCTCTCCTGTCTCCAGACTCTTCAGTCTCCACGTCTCTCTCTGTACTCTGTAAAGACTAAAGTCTCTATATAAGGATGTTAAAATCCCAATTCCTATATTAGAAATTGGATTTAATCATTTAAGATTAACAAAGGATCGTCGATTCTTGGTCGAGTACTGTATAGGGAGGGACAAGGGACTCAAGGTCAGGAGGCAGGGGCAGCAGACCAACCGGCAGCCGCGGCAGCCGCGCAGCAGGCCTGCACAGGTTTTTTATTTTTCAAGTAATTTCTTGCAAATTGCAATTGCAAATCTGTGTGTATGTCTTTGTATTGTGCTAAATGCATCAATTTAGATTGCAATCCGACTATCCTATATAGTTTAATCACTCAATTTAAGGATGACATTAATGAATTGCTCAGTTTGATCACTCTGTAGTTTATGCCTCTGTAGTTTAATTACTCATTTCATATTGCGATACTATTAGGGGCGCCTGTTTGGATTTAAGTGCTTATTAACTTTGGAATTTTAACTTTGTATAAAATCTCATGTATCTAGATTTGGTTTGGAGAAAGGATATGGCATGCTTGAATCTTTCAGTTGATAGACTCCTGAAATGAGTTGTTCAGATGGAACTAAGATCATGGTGCCAAATTTCCAGACATGTTAATAATATGTTTTGCTTCAATAAAACTATAAACTCTCCATCTTCTCATGATGTGAATTAAATTACTCATTTTCATTCAGCTTCCTGCATTGTCTATAGGATCACATTTGTTATTCTCTAATTTAAAACAAATTTTAACTTATCCAACTAAATCTGGTTATTGGAGTTAGGATCACATTTGTTATTTGATTCATTTAAGAATTAGGATGATTCATTTAGGATGATTCATTATCTTTCTCTAATTTAAAACTTGCAATTTAATCCATTAAAAAGTGTAAAACCAACCCAAAACTTGCAATTTAGGATGATTCATTATATTTTATGTGTAATTTTTTTTAGTGTATTTTAACTTCAGTCCGGGATAAACTTAAATCCTGGCTCCATCCTTGGACGCGCTGACAGTCGACATCGATTCGCTGTCGAGGATGGATAGCTAACCGGATCCGACTTGTAGTTATTCGTAGAGCTTGCTCAACGGCTGGCGGGGCTCGACGCCGATCAGATAGCTCCGGCGAGAATGAACGGGAGGTGTGGAGGGGCGCCGGTTTAAGGAGGGTACGGACCGCTTATTGCCGACGGAGGATACGAGCAGCTTTTGCTCGAGCGTCGGGCTTGGGTCAGCACGAAGTCAGATACAAGAGCTTGATGCCGCCACAATGAGGGTGACAATCGAGTGGAATGAGGAGAGGTAGGAGGATGAGGGGGTGAAGTGGAGGCGGCAAGGGTTTGCTATCATCATCCGGGAGCTAGGGGCTCAGGAGGCTACATTATATATGGGGGGAGAGGTCACTCAGCTAGTTGGAGGGGTCGTACACGCATGCACTACACCCTGCAGTTGGCAGGAACCACGTACAGCCATGCTGTGTATACTGCTTCAAACAAAGAGCTTCCTATTGGGTCGGGTTCACAACAACATCCACCTACCACCATGAAGGAGCATCCAATGCTCCATGGGTGGGCTGGTGATCATGGGATGGGCTTCGGATCTGCATGGTCTTGGCTAGGTTGTAAGTGCACAAGGACTACCATTGGGTGTACAGGCCGACCCAAGGTTCAATATGGAGAGCAAGGTTTAGTAGGTCCAGTTTAATAGTTTGAAATGAAGGGGCAGTGAGTAATTGTATGGGCTCAGGAGAATGGAAAGTACTACAATTTGCTGCGTCATTTGGAAATTTTATTTACGGGTCAGCCAAGAGTCTTGATTTATATATATATAAAAATGCAGTGATGTCATAAGTCCAAGGGTATTAATTTAGGAGGAAATTATATATATATATATATATATATATATATATATATATATAAAATAAAGAGACATTCTAGATGCTAATGCTAATAGTAAATATACTAATGATAATAATAATAATAATAATAATAGTAGTAATAATAAAAATAATAATAGTAAAAGAAATTTGGGGGGGGGGGGGGGGGGGGGGGGTTATATCCTTCCCTACTTAGAAGAATTTTGCCCCAAAATTAAGGTATAGACACGATAAGAAAGAACATGAATATGGAATATCAGGGCAAAGAATGTAGTACATAAATTCGTACCTGGCTCCTCAAACAGATGAGGAAAACGCTTCCGAAATGAATCCTTGCGCTCCCAGTCGACTCGTCTGGTGAATGATGCTTCCACGCAACACGGACTAGTCGAATCGTCTATCCCCTTAACACCTTCTCACTACGGTTGAGGATTCAAACTGGTTGTTCCTCATAAGACAAGCTCGGCCCCACTGTAATCTTCGAATGATCAAGCACGTTGTAGAATCAAACATTACCATGCGCTACTCACAAAAGGCGCCAAGACTCAAATCATCAAATGGCGCTGGTCATTAGATGGCGCTTGACATCAGATAGCGTTGGCATCAGATGGCGCTGGACGACACGTTGCTGTCTTCTCCGAGAAGCTAAACAATTGTTATCATGACCGACAGAACGTCAGTCGAGGAAAATTCGTTTCGAATCCCGAACGTGCGACGCTCGAGGAGATTGTGTTAGATTTGTCATAATGACTGACAGCTGTCTCGCGCCACTCGCAGTTGGCACGAGGTAATCAATGAATTAAGCAGATGGCACAAAATAACAGATAACGCCCGACGTCATTCAACAGTTGGCGTTAATCAATTAATTATCATCCAAAGCTGTTAGATGATATGGCACGCATGCCACTAATCTCGTTGAACGTGCACACGACACTGCCTATGATCACGCGCATTACTCTCACAGAATGCCACACGTTCCATGCAGTTAAGTTAACCGTTCGAGCAAAAGGTGATGGTGCGCCAATTGCTGTCTGCACCAATCAAAATAACTGGCTAACAATTATTTCAGAACTCTATAAATAGGGTTCCAAATCACTTCTCAAGGATCACTAATGATCATAATCTCTTGAGCACTTGCTGCAGCACTCTTTAAAGGCTTTCTTCTTCGACATCGCATCGTCCAAGGGATAAAGTGATCATCTTCTGATCAGATTCCTACTGTTGTACTTTTCCAGAAATCAAATTGTACTTTTGTACTTTTCTCAATTTATAATCAAACTTTTATTTTTGCAAACAAAATGGAGACTTTGCTGGAGACGACTTTCTCCTCCGACGAGAAAGTGACAAATCAGTGCGATGTTGCGTCGGTCGGCACGACGCAGAAGACTTTGGTCGTGGAAGTCGACCAAACTGCCTACGAAGCCATGATTGGCGCAGGGGGTGCCAAGCGCGCTACTACTATTGCTTCCAAGAACAGGGCACGCGCTATCTGGACTCCTAAGTCCTCCATTGCACTAATCATGACTTTTGTGCCAAACATGGTGAAAAGTTCTATGACCACTTCTTCTTCCTTCCCTGTTCTAAACTCGATGGAGAGTGCACCAACCACTGCCTCTGCGCAGAACAAAGAAAAATACCTTATGGACAATCCTCACTCCTCCCCAGTTCTAATCTTGGTGGAGAAGTTACATATCACTGCCCCTGTGCAGAATAAAGAAAAGCGCCCTACGGCCTCTCCTTATCCTTGTCCAGTCCTGAACTCGGTGGAAAATACATCTGATTGTGCCTCTATGCCGATCAATGCAAGAACGCTTCTGAGTAGAAAGTCTACTTCTCTTGGCAGAGACAATCAAATCGACGTCAAGAAATTAGACTCTACTCGAAGTCCATTTCCTACTGCTCATCTGCGCCGCGCCAAACGTACTGGAACAAATTGCGCAGAACAACAAAGCCTCCTGTAGCATCCGCTACCTAAATTTCCTATTTTGATTAGTGATTAATAAATAAATAAACCTAGGAAATTCTTTGAGAATTTTTGATAATTCTTAGGTAATTTTTACTATAGTATTATTATTTTGAAAGGCTTTTTGATTTTTGTGAGGAAATTCGGGGTCATTATAGAGGCCAAACATTCTATTTGGGCTTTAGAAGGCCAAAAATATTTTATATAAATTATTGGTATTTTTCTAGAGTTTTTAGATAATTAAATGTAGGAAAAACCTATTTTTTAGGACTTCTAGAATTTACTATGCAAGCCAATGAGTAAAGGTTGACCTCAAATATTTTTTTAGGGTTCATTATGTTATTTTATATTTTTCAGAAGTTTTACATAAATTTTTTTTATTGTTTTTAGTATTTATTATGATTTTTTTAAGCAAAACTGATTAAAAAACTAATTTTTGGTAATTGAAAACCTATTTTCTCTAGGCATTACCCAGTCAAATTGGGTGGGCCCACCTGTCGGCGCCAGCTATAGCTACAATAACCGCCTCTCTTTCTCTCTCCTATATATATTAAAGTATTTCGTAAACCCTAATTAATTACTGTCGACTTTGAGAGAGGTTTGATCTAGGGCTCTTCCAACTAACCGAAGTGATTGCCGCCAAACAAGAAGAGCTTTTCGTGTGCCATTTTTTTGGGAAGCGTATTGAGGTATATTTCTTGAATATCTAATTTATTTTCGTAATTTCTGAACCTAAATTTCTAGGAAATTCGTAGAGTGCTAGTTGTCCAAAATTTGACATGTTTCGGTGTTTTCGAGATTCCGGAAGAACCAGGAATCCGAATCACAAATCGTTTGAAGTTTCCGAAAGCTAACATAGAGCTCTACGAATATATTTTTTACAAAAATTAATTAATTCATCCAGCATTTTTATTAATTCATAGAACTTAGTTTTGTCAATAAATCATCGATTTAGTCATGGATAGCCATAACGGCGATATCTTTTGACCAAAGCGTGATTTTGTGGCACGGTCAATACCAGTGCACTCATGGCACTAAAATATACTAGAGTGCACACTCAAGTCATAGAGTTTGTGTTGTTTGACTATTTAGTCATCGATGTACCTCGATTTACGTGCTACGGATTTCGAATTGGAAACCGTAATCTTTTTTGGGTAAAAATTAGTATTTAATTTTAATTCCAAAATTATATTAGAATAAATTAGGTTTTTAGATGATTTATTCCAGAATTAAATATAACTATTTATGATAAACCATTAGCCACTTTTTAGGGTTTTAGAGTAGGATTTTCATAATCTAACCTATGATCATTTATTTGTCGGGGTAGATCGGACGACGTCGTGAGTCGCAACTTTATCCTTTTCTAAGCAAGGAAAGTATCACTATGACCTATGTTGCCTTTATTTTATGCTGCATGTTATTCTTTTCTTTAAATTGTACGAATTTTGCCCAAGGGCTCGCTCTTTCTCGCGTTGAAGCCACTGATTGTTGTGTTCGAGGCTATCAACCAATGCATCGGAACTCCTAAAGTTTGAAGCAGGCTTCTTGGGATAATGCTCAAAGAGGAACCTGGGTCGATATGGATGCGATCGACCTTAATGGCACCGACATACCCCGTATAGTACAAGAGACAGTTGCGCCGATTATTCTTTAGCAGTATGTCGTGCTGGATAAAAGTGATCCTGGGAATCACTTTGACCATATTGTGGCAATGTGGGCAAGCTGCGAGATCCACTTTTGGTGGCCAAACCTGGGTGAGGAAGGACTCGACGTTCTGTAAAGCTTCACTGAGTGCATCTCGGGTCTCCTTAGAGAGACGGAGGAGCTCGAAAAGTGATAATCTAGCTGGAGTATTAGCCAGCTGCGCTAGAATATCGAAGTTGTAGGGCTTGATAGGCTCGATTGTTGGATCCTTCTGAGAGGTTTGTCAAAACGAACCTTCTTCTGTTTCTGCTTGTCCACGGTAGGGGCCCGGGATGGACCCGCCTCTGGTGCCTCAGGGGTTTGAGGTGGACCTGCTCCTGATATATCTGGGACAGGGAGAGTATTTGGTGGAGACTCCTCCTGGTCTGGAGCCTGGCTCTCCTCTTTCTTCTGCGTCGAGCAGGTGGTCACCAAAGCATCGCCGGTCGACGTCGAGACCATGCGGCATGCCTTGGTTTTCTTTTCTTTGGCAGAAAGGTTCGTAGACGTCATCATGTCGGAAACCAAGTCAGGATGTATCCATATAACTTTGCCTCGAGGCATGGAGAACAGGATGAGCCCTTGAGCGTTGCCCCGTGCTAGCGGAAGGTTGACTACCTCCATCGTCGCCTTTGGAATAGGGATGATGCTATCTTACACCTCGGTGGCTGGAAAACTCCCGAACTGGAGAGTAACCATGTTGGCCATGATGGTCTTCTCCTCGTAATCTAACGATATGACGTTGGCGTTAATGAGGTGCTGAATTTTTCCCTTCAACACATAGCAGTCTTGTGTTGAGTGATAGACGTACTAGTGATAATGATAGTACTTGGGATGGTCCACCTTTCCCACTTTATTAGGACGCCTGGGTGCCGGGATGGACAGTTTGCCACTCTTTATAAGCATCTTGAAGAGCTCCAACGTATCCTCGTCATTGAAGGAGAAAGTCTCGTTCGGTCTTCATGCTTCCGCAGACTTGGGGTTCACAGTTGCTGAACCTTTAGAGATGTTGACGGTCATGGCTTGCTTGCCTTTTCCGTCTTTAGGGTTGTTGTTGGATGAACGTCTCCCCTTGTCTTCGGACGCAGGAAAGTATACCCCCATGAGCTGTGTAATAAAAGGCGTCCACTCCGTGCAAGGAGCACTGTGCCACAATTTTATAGCGGCAGCATATTCTTGCGGCAGGAGTCTATAAGCATGGGCTCGGGCATACCGGGTGGTAATCGGAGGGCTGCCTGGCGAAAGCGCTCGATGTATGCATGGACAAGCTCTTTCTCCCTCTGAACAATTTTTATGAGGGTTGACATGGTCATATCCATGTCTCCTTCGTAGAATCGGTCTACGAACCGAGTCTTCAGGTCTTCAAATGACGAGATACAGTCGTCTGAAAGACTGCAGAACCACTCATAGCTATCCCTTGTAGGGATCCTATGAATACGTTGGACAGGAGGGCGTCATCCTTTGGCAGGTGCCCGTTATTGAGGTAAAGTACCTCAAGTATTGTCGGGGAGACCCCTTTCCTCCATAAGGTGTACGCATCTCCGGATTGTATTTGGGAGGATAGACGACATTGTACCACTCGACAGGGTATGGCTGCCGGATCCCCATCTTTCGGAGCGTTGCTTGCTTCTTTTTGGCATCATGACGAGCATACAGCTCCTTGATGGCCTGCTGTATCTCGGCCGGCATTGCGGAGCCTGTAGCTGATAGAGTAGACGTGGATGGTCCTGCTTGATTGGCAGTAGGTAACCTGCTGGATTCGTCATTGGTTGGCGGATCACGTGCAGGTGTAGAGGCAGCAGGGGCCATGCCACTCTTGAGGTCGATTATAACCGAGGATAGGGTCTTCATGGTATCCGTCAGCGTATCTAACTTCATCTCGAGGACTTCGATACGTCTGAGAGCTTCGTTGTTGTCTTCCTCATTGCCATCAGCCATGAACACAGACCGAGTGTGAGGGTGACTCGAAGGAGCCTTGGATGCTTCACTTTCTAGCTCAGACGCCTGAGTCTCGATGTCCTAAGGATATACCATAAGATTGTGATCTTCTTCGGACTCAGTATGGTTGCTATCCCCGGTCTGGTGACTGACTGCGCCAATGGAGACATCCGTGTCATATTGCGTCTCGTCAGATTAGAACACAGGGTTATCGTGCATGGTAGGAGGCTGTCTACCCCTAGTTTTTAATAAGGCACCCAATGCAGATCTAGAACGAGTGCCTTGGAACACACCTACATCGGACACCTCAGCTTTACGGTTCTCTAACCTCCTCTTCGGTTTAGCAACCGATATGGAAGGATTCTGGGAGGGCTTCTTGAAAGCTCTGGAAGCCTGCGCCGCGTAGCATGTGGCAATGCAGGGCTCATTTTTTCTATGGCTCACCGATCCCCTGTTAAGCCTCTGGCATAGGGTCGACGTGGAGTAGAGTCTCTGGAAGACGGAATGCCTGCTCGACGATGGTGCAGCCGTCTGCTGACAACGGCAGTTGATGGTAATCTAGGTACAAGAGTGCCTTGATTTAGGCACGTCTTGTACCATAAATTCTTCTTCCACTTGGGAGAGGGTTGGATCTTCTGTCGTAGCACTCCCATTGTACATGCAGGAAAGCTGTATGTAAGTACGGTCAGGGCGGGTCTGGCAAGGAAGCCTCTTGTCGCTCCTGTGGGAACGCTGCTCGTGTGGCTTCCTCTCCGTAGGACGTACCCCTGGCTTGGATTATGCACAGGAGTACCCCAGTAGAAAGGATATTCGACTGGTTGAGGCATCGAAGCGCGAGAGCCAGTCTTGTGTAGCTTTCCGTCGATTGCGCGTATAACTGTCAATACGGGTCTCTGGTCTGTCACTGGTGTCGCATGGTTGTTGTACGAAGCGCGAGCCACCTGGGATCTCTTCCTACTACCCCCAGCGGGCGAGTAGTATTCATTGTCCGCCGAAGGTTTACCTGAAGGAAAAGCGATTCTGTCGATGACAGATCTCCTTACCGACAATACTCCCATCGTGAGGGGTTGGACCGGTGTGCGCTTCCTTTGGCATCGTTCCTTCGTCAGATCAACCATGGAACCACCATCTTTCTCGCCATACTTTCTCAGGACCGGAAATGGGCGAGGGGATAAGGCTGTAGCAGCCGGGATCTTCTCTGTGGCCTTGACATTGAGGGGGTCCTGAGACACAGTTCCCGCTATTGTGCTGCTGGCTGCAGCCGCATTAGGCCTCCAGGCACGTCGAGTCTTCTTTGGTTGTAAGAACCGCTTCGAAGTCTTCAACTTTTCATCAGAGAGGAGATCTTCAAAAGCCTGCTGGTCGAACCGTACGACCAGCATGTCTTGATAAGCTCCCAGCAAGTTGTCATAAGATTATGTCACCGCCTTCTTGTTGGAGGAGAAGGTAGTCCCTAGCAGAGTCGTCATTTTGTTCGACGTAACAAAAGGTTGAATAACCTTTTTGCTTTATTGAACGTATAAGGTATCTGTGTACAAAGAAGGAAGTCCTAAACAGGATATTCTAAGTACAGGGAGAAAAGGTTTCTGGGAAAGTGTGATGGTGGAGATCGAGCGCTGTAGTGGCTCCTTTACTCCGTTGACGATCTGACGATGAATCAACCTTGCTATGGTTCTCTGGCGCCTTTAATGGGACTCTGGGGTCACCGATCAAGAGGCTGCCTAGATGAGAAAATCCCTTAAAGATGGTTGGTTGGTTGGTTCTTTAGTTGATAGGTGGATGAGGGTGGTCGACTCTTTGTGGATAAAGATTGCTGATCCTTTGAAGATTGTCGATTGTCAACGTTTCCTCCCTCTTTTCTTTTTTTATGGAAGAAGAACTCCTTCTATTTATAGATAACCGAGCACATATGCGATGTGCATTAGGGTTCCTGAGATATGAAAGAATCTGTCGTCATTGTATGGTGCGGGCTTCTGTGACGCTGACACGTGACGGACATCGAGATTTCCCTCAAACGAGATCTCTGGTGGTTATAAACATAACCTAAGGAGGTGACACATGGCGCATGCCAATTTGCTTGCTCAGATACAACCAAGTAAATCTTAGAATTTTATCATAGATTTGGAGTCTAACTGATCCTCGTCTAAGATTTAAATCAATCTGATATGATATCAATCATAATTTTATCCCAATCTTCTCTGCAAGAGGCGGTTGACACAAACCAATTGGGGTGGACCCATGCTTCCTGTGCCTCTGTGAGGACTAAGTGCTGTTGTGCTTCTGGGGCGACGAGTAGACCATGCTTCTGGAGACGACGGAACCTCTATGCTTTCAGGCAACGAGTGGACTTGGCTTCGAATGATGACGAGACTTCTGTGCATATAGAGCAACTTATGAAGCTGTGTTTCGAGCTACCAGAGTCACTATGCAGTAGGCAGCAATTTGGCTTGTGCTTCAGGTTGGCGAGGTTACTGTACTTTTGGAGCGACATGTTGACTTGTATTGGTTGCGATGGGAGTTCCCAAGTCTCTTGTAGAAAAGTGACTTAAGCTTCCGATCCGTAGCTGACGAATGCGCCATAGGAATGGAGATGGGGTAAGCATATCACCATCATGCGCCTCATGTAGACGCGGGTAAGTAGCTGCGCCTCTGAACAGTGAAGGCGTTGGCTGCGAAGGGATGGGTATAACATCCTTGTGCGTTTGAGATTGGCGTAGGCAAGTAGCTGCGCCTCTGGTGTGAAGACACTGGCTTCTGAAATAAAAGAAGGGGCGGGGGCCTACCACCATCTTGTTTTTGAGGTTGGCGCAGACAGGTAGTTGCGCCTCTGGCTTGAAAGCTCTGGCTTCTTCAAAGTGCTGAGTTACTGATATGCTTTTGAGAGGATGCGCCCACAAGAAAGTCAGAACATGCTTCGGTGGAGGTCAATCTTCCAACGTGTGTATCGAGAAGAAGGAAGGCTGCGCTTCGATAAAGACTGCATCCCTTGTAGATCCCTCTAGGCTTCTGTCGAATCTTTACTAGATCCTTTGTAGAAGAACAGAATTAGTCCCTTATGTATAGTCCTGATGTGTCTGTACTAGACTTTGGTAGACATGGCAATAAAGGGACTTCTTCCCATATCTTCTGGTTTGTCTTTTTAGTACTGAGCCTCAGTCTTTTGCATCTTCTGCGCTTTGGCGAAGGGATGTCTTCAGCTGAGATTTTTCATGCTTCTACACCTTGTTTGTCCCATTCCTAGTTGATGTCATTCCCTATTGTTCTGTCACTGCTTGATGTCTGCTCCCTAGCCTATAATAATTGTTGCAGCCCATTTAGTGGTAGGAAGGACTCGAGTGTGATTACTCTATCCATGTCCTGCAAATAGGTTGACCTATCTTTGTGTAGACACTTCATTCAATATTACTTCCTTAGTTTAAGCCTTATTTTAGACACCTATATCTGATTGTTGTGTCCTTGAGCTCATGAGCAGTCCCCATTATTGTGCAGTCTACATACCCATGAATGTCAGTTCTCTCGCTCCTAATTTAATTTTGCCCTGCATATCATTCATAGATATACGAATATCAACTGTCTAGATCAATAGGATATTATCACATTAATCATCCTCTTCATTCTTATACCAGTCCTTACTCAAACCTTGAGTTCAGATTTTGTATCCTTGTTTCAGTCTACTGTTCACTCCCTTGTAATGATCAAACCACCCAGTTGGATCAAGTCACATTCCATTAGTGTTTAGCCATGGACTCACATGGAATCCAAAAGAGCATATGCATTCAGTCCTTATTGGTTAATTTTTCCTTTTGATTCAGTCCTAACAGGTTAGTGGTTTAGTCCACTGCTATTTCGAGTATCAGACCTCATCTACTTGATATATTTGATATCAAAGATAACCCAGATATTAGTAGATACAATCTAAGCAGTTAGACACATTCTTATATGCTCATTTCCATGCATTCATGTTCTGTCCACTTTTTAAATCCCTTTATCAGTAATGCAACTTGCTGTCCTGCCTTCTAATGCCCAGATATCTTGATAAGCATCCAAGTCCAGGTTGTTATATGACTAAGACACTAAAGTGTTAACCCATATCCACATCTAAGTGAGGTTAACCACAAACATCTAATTGAAGGTGAGTGTGGGTTAGGATATAGGGTCATATATATATATATATATATATATATATATATATATATATATATATATATATATATATATATATTAGTTGGAATGTTAAGCTTTTGGTCAGATATATAGACATGAGGGGGACTACACTTAGCAGGATAGTAGCAGCAGCCATAGCAGTCATGTGGTTTGGGAGTCGGGAATATGGCATAGGTGTGGGTGGCCCATTCATATGTTAGTGTTCAGTCTTGAGGTAGATGTGTGTTTGTTAGTGTACCAGTTTAGAGTTAGTGTCATGTGGTTACAGGTTAGCAAGAGTGTAAGTGTATACCAATATGAGAATGTGTCCAATATTAGAACTTAGTGCCATGGTATCAAGGTGGCCGGTCAGTAATGCATGAGTAGGAGGAGGAAGGGGACTGCTTGGCCAGGTTAGCAGTAGCCCTACTTGCTGTGATAGTAATGTGAGGGTGCCATTGCTTGGGTGTCAAGCATGTGTCCAGAGGAGAATGTGAGCTATGACAGCAGAACATGGTTGTTGGTAATGCAAGCAGTAGCAATAGTGTCAATAACAGTTAAGATGAGGAGGGATTAATTAGTCAGGTTCAGCCTATAGTCCTTATGTATCAGTAAGTTTGGTAGGAGTGGGGATTTAATTGATAATTGTGTGCATCTTGATATCAGAGCTACCTGGGCTAGGTATCACTTATATAGATGGAAGATGGTTAATTGCATTTGTTAAGTTGTATGCATATATATATTAGAGAGGGGGTATGGTAGGATCATGGCAGTTAGTTTAAGAAGTTTTCATTAGTTATGAGATTTGGGGGCTTGATACTTGATGTATCAGTCTATACTGGTACATTATATCAGTCCCATTGCATCCATTATATTAGTCCCTGTTTGATATTAATCCCCTGCAGGCTTGGCATGGTCTTGACCTTGTAGTGGCAGTAGCAGTAATGTGAGGATGGTTTGGACTGAACCATGGAGTTCAGTCTTTGTATTCACTCTAAATTTGTTCTTTAGGCAGTAGCAGTATATATATATGGTAAATTCAGTCTGCTTTTGGATTTTGATGTTGGTGGCAGTGAAGGTAATAGGGAGAGGTCCAGATTTATGGGTTTAGACCCTATGAGTCTTCAATTATTCAAATTCCAGATGTGTAGGTATCTGTTCTACCCCTGCACTTGAGGGCAGACCAATATTTTATTAGCTTGGCATGGGTTAAATTCTTAGGCTCTGTTCAGACCGATTAAGTTGCTCTGCCTCTGTTTTAGTTTAGTTACACTCAGTATATGAGTAGCAGATAAGAGGTTCGATATGTGTGTTTAGAAGGGTTGAGGAAATGAGAGTAAAGGAGAAGAGGTTTTGATGTTTTAACTAAGAGAGGGTGAGTATTTAGTAAAAATGTGAGTGTGTGTCTAGGTGTGGACTTGAGTATTTAGTTAGATGTGTGTGTGGCTGTGTCCTTGCAAAGTATATATATATATATATATGGGGTAGTTAGACATGCAATGTGTATATATATATAGTAGATACCAAGTGATGTATATCCATATGTATTATATGTATATGTTGTATCTAGAGTTTAGTAGTTGTCTTGATACAATCACACCCTACCTAAATCTTGACCTAGAGCTTTGTGAATGGTCCACATAGCCAATACCCTAGATATTGACCAACTAGGACCAAGTTGACCAAGCATTGACCAATTAGTTAAAGTTGACCTAGATTAACTTGGTTGACTCATGATTGACCTAGAAAAGGCCTAGAAGCATGTAGTTAACTCATTTAGATACACTGTTTACTCTAGAACAATAAATAACCTTGTATATCTCAAATATAGGTTTGTGTGACACCACCTTGGGCATCGATCCTTATTCATTGCTCTGGATGATAGGCGAGTACATTCTCTGATAGTTTTCATTTACTTGATGATTATTATGATTCAGCTTCTAGTGTAGTTCTATTTGATTCTCTGTCACAACACGAATTGGTATTCTGGATTCATTCACTCGCAACACATGTATTAGACACGTCTAGCTCCTATTACTAGAACCACTCACAAGAACCGCCTACTTGAAATACCTACAAGCACCAATTATTTTCAATCATACAAGAACTACCACTACAAGCAAGATAGCCATCGCCGCTAGGCTAAGCGTGTGATGTGCCGTATTCAACAAGAACCATCAATACAAGCAAGATAGCCATCGCCGCTAGGCTAAGCTTGCGATGTGTCGGAACCACCCTACAAGAAATATAGCCGTCACCGCTTGGCCAAGCGTGCGATGTGCCATATTTACTCGTCTAATCGTGAAAGATAGCCGTCGCCGCTTGGCCAAGCGTACGATGTACCGTATTTACTCGTCTAATCGTGAAAGATAGTCGTCGCACGCTTGCCAAGCATGCGGTGTGCCGTATTTACTTGCTAGCCATTTACATATCGAAAATAGTATTTCAAAACATACTGGACTAGTGTCGTGTACTATATTCATAATGTCTCATGTTTTACAGATGGGACTCGCATCACATTGTTCTAGTTTAGATGTCTCTATTACAGTCTTTATTGCTATGTTCTCCTAATTCACTGTATTACTTTTCTTGTTCTAAACTGTTGTTCTATTTTCATTACCTATCTCAAAACATACATGAAGGGCTATAAATCTATTCAAACAGAATTCAAAATAAACAAAATTAAATCCTTTGAGGCATTTCATCAAACACTTGTAATAGCACTCCGATACAAATGCGATATGCATACCAAATGGACACCAATTCCTACTAAACTTGGCCTACAGATCCATGGTACCTAGATGCATGCATTCGTGAAGAGAAAATAGAAATTTAAATAGGTTTAGAGCTATTTACCTATTGAGAGTTAGATCTCAATGAAAAGCCCTAGTAAAGAGGTCCTTCTCCAAATGCTATGGTCCAATGAGCTCCCAATCCTTGCTAGCTAGCCTCCCATAGTCTCTATAGCAGCAACGGATCCTAATGCAAAAGACTAGGCTCAGTTTGGAGGAGAAATAGAGAAAATAGAGTGATTTGGGGAAGAACAAAACTAGGGTTTGAAGAGGCTATTCAAAAGAGGCTAGAAATGAATGAAGGGATATTATATAGGGGGAAATGGGCCTCTTTTGATGTTGTGGCCAGCCAAGCATGGCTAAGGTTAGGGTTTTGGTTCAATAGGTGGGCTATGGGCTTCTCTCTAACAAGGAAGTTAAGCCTTCAAGCTAAGGGCCCAACTAACACCTTAAACCAAATCTCTAAATGGACTTTAAGTCATTCCTAGTTAGCTCAGGATCTAAACACTAGTCTAACATGCTAGCTAAGTCTCTATGGTCATGGTTAGTCACTAGGCTAAATCTCTAAAGTCTAAACTAGCAAAAGACCAAAATCACATTCACCAATTTAAATAGTATTAAATGAATTAAAAATTACCAAAAATCATTAACATGAGTTAAATCCTATTATTTAATAATCAATTTTGCAAAAGTTCAAAATTATCCTTTTTTTAGAAAAGTGGTGGTTACATGTCTACCCTCCTTAGAATAATTTCGTCCTCAAAATTTAAGGTGATCATACTCCTTCTAGATCAAAATCCCGACAATCAAGGTCTTAAGAACTTACCTAAATCATGCAATTGGAAGAATAATATACAGGATTATGGCAGGTAATATCAGTCTGGGGTCTCATCTAGCCATACTAATCATACTACGACACTAAGCAGTCATAAGGTATCAAACCATACAAGCAAAGGGTGTATCAAAATATCTCTAAAAGGCATACTAAGGTTTAGGTCAGAACTCACCTCCAACTAGGTCTGGTGGCTGGAACTCTCTCCTAGAGGCAAGGCCCTGGTTGGGGATGGTACAGTAGGACAGTGTAGCATCCTGTGTGCAGCTGATCCACAGAACATGCACAATCCTACTCTCTTCCTACAGTCGTTCCATACGTGCCCACGCTTCTTACAGAAGGCACATGTAGGCACTCGCTCAACTGGCCTCTGCTGGACAGGAATTTGAACTGGATAGGCTGGTCTAGGCTGGAAGCCTGGGTACCCCTAAGGCTCTGGGTATATACTGCTCCTCGCCCACTTAGGGCTAGGCTCTACCCTCAAATGCATGTAGTCCCATAGCAGTTGCATTCTATAACTCTGCTCCCTCATGATCGCAACCTGTACTCGCTGTATCTCCAACACATCCTGGAGAAGTCCATATATCTGAGCTCCATTAGGAATGGCATGGGGTACCACTCTAGGAGGCAGAGGGAGGCTCTCAATCTCAGGCTAAACCGCAGCTCTCTTCTGAATGACTGGAGATAGAAGGAAACCTGGTGAGGCTGCTAACATCTCCTCTATGGCGGAGGTGCCACTACCTCATGAGCAATAGAAGGGGGAAGCATGCTCTCGATCTCATCCAGAACTGCAGCTATGCACTGGGGCCGTACTCTGGTCATGGGTATCATACTGGAAAGATAAAAAGAACAACAAATCATCAAGACTGTAAGGCAGTCTATCATCCTATATGAAACTGGTAATTATAATTAGCAGAGAACTTGCTACAAGGGTCACCATTCTAAAGTTAGAGCTATACTATCAACTCTAAGACAAATGCCTAACACAAATAATCAATTCATTATATTAAGAAGAAATTATATCTAAAAGAAGTTTTACAAAGGGTTAGACTAAATAACTAAAACTATCTTACTTCTAAGTTATTTGATAATGAAACAAACAAAATTTTATATATTTTTGAAAAGACTGAAATAAAAGTAGAGATAATATCATATGCGTCTGTCCAAAATCATGATACTCAAAGTCCTCGTCAAACTAGTAAGCAAGGCTATGATAAACCATAGAGTCCGTGACTATTATTTAATGGTATTTAAAATTTTCGCATTGCCGCTAGCTTGGCTACGAAAATCTTAAATTCTCACACCCGAGAAATACATCCAAAATCAGACTCTATATACTTGCCATGCCGGCTAATATGACTGTAGAAGACTCTAGATTCCATAACTGAGGTGACCTAGCCCATACGATTATCTTGGTAAAATTTAAACCAACAATGAATATCAAGAATCAAATTCATCAACGAACAAGGAAGGTAGACAGAACTGTCAGAATCGAATTTTGAGATAGTTTATAATGAGATTCTCAATAGTTATCCCAGGAATCTCTCAAGGAATTCTGACTGTGATTGAGTATCCTCTCATTATAATACCTACACCGTATCTCTAATCGCAGGTGCGCAGCAGTACAACTAATCGTCGTACTACCACGACTTCGTATAAATGCGAATCTCGACCGGCATGGGCCACCACTAAAAATGTGTCACAACCCGTACCCAGTGTAGGGGCACGAGAAGTGGGTACATCCAGTCTACGTCGCAGTATCGGAGGTCGAACACTGTTCTAGGTCATGATTACAACTAGCCACAATATGATATACTCTCTAAACGGAGGCCAGATCACAGAAGATACAACTCAATCGCAAAACCTGGGATAGATATAACACGATATGATAGATATGAAATCTCAAAAGAGAAAACAAACAGAAGGAAATAAGTCTAAGTGTCTAACGACACTAACAACAACATCATCCAAATATAATACATCTCTAAGTCAAAATAAGACAAGACAACATGAAATAAGATAACAGTCTAGCTAACTAACCTAGAATATAGGGATGGTCTCCACAGCTATAGCTGGATCCTTCCGAAGGTCCAACTCACAGGTATCATCTAGGTGTGCTCTATAGCAGGTAGTACAGAACCCCTCAGTAACATCTGTAATATTTTCAACAGGTCCAGTCATGACAGGAATGAGCGCATATCTCTCAAACAGTTCATATCATGGCAGGAAATGTAAAGCAAATAATAGAGTAAGATACATGAACTGTAAGAAATGTACATGAAAGATAAGAGAGATATTTGATAAACTGGAGATATCTATAATATAAGTAAAAACTGTAAGTGACTAAGTGATTTAGAGCACAAGATGGCATATAATCGGCTTGGGTTGCACATGAATAATCTAAGTTGCACATGAATAACACAGTTGCAAATGAGAGCTGTGTTTCAGATGAGTAACACAATATCACATGAATAAGTAACCGAGTTGTACATATATATACATACATACAAATATATATATATATATATATATATATATATATATATATATATAGAGAGAGAGAGAAAGAGGGAAAATAACTAAAATGTGAGTGTGTGTGTGTGTGTGTGTGTGTGTGTGTGTGTGTGTGTGTGTACAAGAATAGTGTGAGTGCTAGCAGTTCAGTTAAGGTATGTGTGTGTTTGTGAGGGTGGGTTTCAGTCATGGGTTTACAGTCAACATACCATTTACAGTTTACATATAGTTAAGCCAAAATCTCAGTTTTCATATTCACATATAAAACTCAGTTTTCATACATTAACATCTCATGTACAATTCAAGGTAAACATCCAATGCAATTAAACCAATGACCCAACTCAGTTGCATTCAAACTCAGTCTCAGTTTACAATATATATGTCAAAACCTAATGTCAGTTTACATATTAACAAACCCAGGTTTCAGTTTATAGTATATATAAATAAAATTCTAGTTTCACGAACAATCCAAACTCAGTTTTTATGTTATCCCAACAACAGTAAACATGTATATATTCAATCCCAACAAAACCCATATCCCATTTCGAAACACAATCATATGAACCCAAAATCTCAGTATACAGTCAAAGCCCAACATCTCAATTTCAGTTTACATTCAATCCCAAGCTTAGTTTAAATCTCATAAAACAATGAATAGTAATATATAATATGAGTATACATATACACATATGTACATACAAGGATACATTCAAAAATACCTATATATACTTATTTAAATTTAGGGAAAAGTGTGTACAGAGGTTAACATATATGTGTACGTGTCAAGGGGGTGTTCACGTGTCCACAAAACTGGACACGAGTGTCCAAAACAAATGCAAACACAGTATTAGAATCGTACGTGCACACAGGCTCGTGCAGTCATGCCGAGTCATGTCAGACACGACATAGTGCACGTGATACCTCGTACACGTGTACACGTGTAGCTAGGGTGTCAGTCTAGGTGGTCGATACCTCATTTGGTGCCTACTACGTGTCTGTGCGGCACGAACCGCGTATCAGTCGAAGGAATTCGACTGAGCATGTTCAGTGCAAAATGCGTGTACACGCGATATCGTGTCCGACACGAAACTAATAGACACGAAACTTAGGGGCTGAATTGTCAGTCATGGCCTCCAACTCCATGCCAAACGGCAAGTGTCCACGTGTCGGATACGAGGAGAAATCATGCACGAGTAGCAGGGCACGCGTGCGACAGTATCGTACTGCGATTCGTATCCAGTTTTGGACACGATCTGACACAGAAATATGCTCAGTGCTTAGGGAAATCAAAACATACATGAAGGGCTATAAATCTATTCAAACAGAATTCAAAATAAACAAAATTAAATCCTTTGAGACATTTCATCAAACATTTGTAATAGCACTCTGATACACATGCGATACGCATACCAAATGGATACCAATTCCTACCAAACTTGGCCTACAGGTCCATGGTGCCTAGATGAATGCATTCATGAAGAGAAAACATAAATTTAAATAGGTTTAGAGCTATTTACCTATTGAGAGTTATATCTCAATAAAAAGCCCTAGGAAAGAGGTCCTTCTCCAATTGCTATGGTCCAATAAGCTTCCAATCCTTGCTAGCTAGCCTCACATAGTCTCTATAGCTACAAGGGATCCCAATGCAAAAGACTTAGCTCAATTTGGAGGAGAAATAGAGAAAATAGAGTGATTTGGGGAAGAACAAAACTAGGGTTTGAAGAGGCTATTCAAAAGAGGCAGAAAATGAATGAAGAGATATTATATAGGGAAAATGGGCCTCTCTTGCTATTGTGGCCGGCCAAGCATGACTAGGGTTAGGGTTTTGGTTCAAAAGGTGGGCTATGGGCTTCTCTCTAACAAGGAAGTTAAGTCTTCAAGCTAAGGGCCAAACTAACACCTTAAACCAAATCTCTAAATGGACTTTAAGTCATTCTTAGTTAGATTAGAATCTAAACACTAGTCTAACATGCTAGCTAAGTCTCTATGGTCATGGTTAGTCACTAGGCTAAATCTCTAAAGTCTCAACTAGCAAAAGACCAAAATCACATTCACCAATTTAAATAGTATTAAATAAATTAAAAATCACCAAAAATCATTAACATGAGTTAAATCCTATTATTTAATAATCAATTTTGCAAAAGTTCAAAATTACTCTTATTTTAGAAAAGTGGTGGTTACAGTTAGTGACCTAGTACAGCGTTCTACCGCCGATTCTGCAGCATAGGCTGGGCGCTATTACGTACTCGTGCCCCTATATCGGGTACGGGTTGTGACAAGGATTGCTTGTGAGGCAGACCCACTTCATGTTCGTAGCCACACTGTTTATATGAGTCTGTCACCATAATGTTTGCCCCCTGGCTTGGTTCCTGCGTATGAGTGCCCAAGTGACAGGGGGACTTTGAAAACTGTATCATTCAAGGCGCTGGGGTACCCGAATCAGTTCTGTAAAACTTGTCATTGGCTGTGCGTATCACTGTCGGTGCATGCATTTAACCAACTAGCTGTTGGCATAGCATGTTGATAAAATAGGACACGTATTGCCTTGGACTTCTTCGTACTAGCTCTCAAAGGAACGTAGTACTCAAAGTCCAACTTGGCCTTGCCCATGGGGCAGAAAATTCTGTCAAAGACAAAGGATCTTCCCTATACAGTTGCATTCCTACACATATGGGATATTGTGCTTCTTCTTTTTTGCTGCACCTTCGTCTGGCATGCAGCCTGGGTGAGGCAGTCTCTGATATGCTTCTCAGCTACTAGAATTAGTTGAGAAACTGCAGCAGTAGGAAGTGAAGACGCAAGGAGTGCACCTTAGTTCGGGGTAGCTTGGAGCGCATCCCCTTCCATCTTACTGCTAGGCACAGAAGTCTTGGGCACCCAGGTGCATCGAGTCTTCTTCGGCTTCGCTAGCCGCTTCGAAGGACTTGAGTTGCCTTCAGAAAGTAGATCCTCAAAAGCTTGCATATCGAAACGTACAACCAGTATCTTTTGAGAGGACCCCAGCAAGTTATTGTCAGATTGCGTCACAACCTTCTCGTAGGAGGAGAAGGAAGTCCCCAGCAGGGTTGCCATTTTGTTTGCCATGAACAAAAAGTTAAAGAACTTTTGTATTACAAATGAAGAAATACAAAAGAAATCCTAAACATGAGATCTAAGTACAAGTTTGATTCTGGAAAAGTATGATGATGGAGATCGAACATTGTAGTGGTTCTTTTACTCCGTTTACGATCGGACGACGAGAAGAACTTGCTTTAACTCTCTGAATGCCTGTGAGTGGGTGATCTGGTTTGCCAATCAAGAAGCAGTCGAAGCTCTTGAATGAAGGAGGACTTCTTCTATTTATAGTTGGGTACATATATGATATGTACAGGGGTGTTTGGCACGTAGGAGCACAACACGCACGAGAATACCGAAGAATCTGTTGTAACAACACTATTGGGGCTGCTGATGAGCTGACATGTGGCAGTTGTTGGAATTCTCTTATTGCTGAGATCTTGGGTGTTGGCATCCGTTTATGAACATGACTGAGTCAATGACACATGTCGCGTGCACACTGTTCATAGATCTCGTTCTGTTTAAACAGAATGGATTTGATTGTATCTAAAAAGATACAGCTACCTTGCTGGCCACGTGGCATCTTTCAAAAGTGCCATGCTGTGATAGAGCTGTGTGTCGTGGAAGCTGCACTCCTAAACATTATTTGAGGCTGCACTTCTGATGTCATATTTTTAGATTGTCATCAAACAACTGCTACCTGTCATCTGCTGCTTTGACAGCTGACATTTGTAGTTGTCAATCAATAGTTGTCTTCTAACACTTGTGTTTGCGTGCCATAAATGCTGCCCAAAATAAGTACTGCACTTTTGGGTCTTCTAAGAAGATGCTCTTTTACCGTGCTGAACTGCTGCGCTTTTTGGGTTCTGAGGTGTTGCGCTTTTGGAGGTTTTTTGAGTCAACGCCTCCTTAATTTTTGCCACTTCATGGGGCTCGATGACTAAAGATTGTCAAAAATGAGATTCATTGCGACAAATACGAGGTTCATCCAATTAACTCGGAGCCTTTGATTCGCTGCCACTTGACGTATGTGTTTGACCACATACAGCCTATAAATTGGAGCAGTTTTTAGGGCACAACTCTCATTTCCTATCAGAGACTATGTTGTATCATGATGAGTCTTTTCCTTGACGAGCTTGGCAAAACTCATGCCAGTCGGGGGCTAGGATTGTACAACTATTTGTTTACGGAAGTCTCGATTTCGATGAAGGAGCTTTTGAGCAGAACTTTGTTGTCTATGAAAGGAGTTGCCCCTACGTACAGAGCATGCTAACTGAGCTTTGGTTCGAGACAATGCCGAGTGCCAAAATAAGGAACACTGGGTTTGGAGTTGATGTACCCGACCCTTATTATGCTGGAAGAGCCAATAGGTGGCATGATATGCCTGAGCTGAGACGAGGGAGCGATTCACTCTGACGAGGAAGTGATTCCTCTGCGCTTTCAGTGCTGCACTTTTGGTTAACTAGCCAACGCTACACTTTTGTATACTGAGCAGATAATGCTGCGCTTTTGTACGCTAAGTAGATAGCTTTATATGTAATCATGAAGTATCGATAATAGACTTTTGTAATCATGAATTTTTAATAAAGACTCTGCTTCATGTACTGCACATTTTGTATATGTTCTCTTTGTGTTTGTCTTTTCTGAGATGTGCAACAACTTTTGTGTTTAACTGCACTTGTAGCTGCATTGTTTATGCTTCTACAAAGGATAGGAGGAAAAAAAAACCCCAAATTGACTCGGTGTCCTAGTGTAACATGACACAACATATTCGTATCCATTTGAGGACAAATATATAGCCACACACATCATTCACATGTCTATTTAGTCTATCAAACCAAATGACAAACACTTGGTGCATCATCGTCGAATTTTTCTAAAAATGGCACAAAAACATGTAACTTCTACCAACATGGTCGTTAGAGCCTAGTTCTTTCTCCTGTAGGTACCCCTAGTCCATGGGTGGGTTTTCTAAGGGTCCAATGCATGTAATAGTGTCTAAACATAGAGAAAAATTAGATGTATACCTATTGGAAGATGTATTCACAATGTAGCACCACAAGTGGACACAAAAATAAGACACAATCCTCAAGGCAATAGCCTCCTCTTCTTATGCTCCTTGTCTCCCAAGCTTCTAGGCTCCTTGGATGAAAAATAGAAGAAAATTGAGAATGATTTGGAAGGGATTTGATGGAGGAATGAGAAGGGTCTTTGGATGAACACCAAAACTAGAATTTTGAGCTCCAAAATGAGAAGTGAATGAATGAAGACTCCCCCCTCGCTTGGCCGGCCATAAGAGGAACCCTAGTTGCCTATGTGAAATGTCCATAAGGCCATCTTAAGTTGTCATGAAGGTTTGACTAACCCATGAAGCTTTTAGCCTAAGTTGGTAATTAAATCTAACCCATATTCATGACATGTTATGACTTAATTGAGTCTCAATGTGGCTAACCTAGAATATAGGTCCAAGTATCATGACAAGTCTAAATAGGTTCGCTAACCAAGGGTCCAATAAATAGGCTAGTCCACTAATAAATAGAACCACCATTACAATTAATTAAATAAATATACACAATATATTAATAATGTAAAATAACAAAAATACCCCTATCTAGAAATGTGGTAGTGACAATCATACCTCCTAGAAAATAACAAAAATACCTCCTCAACCGTCAACGCAAAAGCCCTGTCCTGCTAGGGTATCTTCCTCTGCTGTTGAGGGACATGCCGCCGTGCCACTAGTGGCCTAGCTCTATCTCTCTGACCATGAGCTCCACTAAATTGAGGTACGATAGGGAAATCTATTATCTGATGTATAGAAGACCCCCATAATAGACACACCTTCAGCCTTCTCCTACATACATCCCAAGTGTATCCTGTCACGACCTGCACCCGGAGTAAGGGTACGAGTGCGTAACAGCGCCCAGCCTACGCCACAGAAACGGCATAGAACACTGTCTCGTTCTACAATCTAAAAATAGTTATAATATCAAAATCTGTCGAAAATGGTCAACTCCAAATGGAGGACAAGCAACAACAATATAATATACTCAATCACAAACTCTAAGAAGATAGATGATACTGAAAGATAAAGACAACAAGATATGAAAATATTGTCCTGAAAATCCAACATAGAATAATACAAGTCCAAAGTCTCAGAGTCAACAATCTCAAATATAAATACTAAATAATAACAACCCAAAGTATAATCTGGAGACAAAGTTCCGTACTAAACTAATCTAGCTAAGCTACTCCAATGCCTCATGGGTAGGGACTAATCCCTGCTGGACCAGGGTCTCCAAATCTATATGCACTACGTCCTCAGGACCATAGTAGGTACAGCAATCCTCCTCGCCATCATCTGTAATATTTTGTCAACATATCCAGTCAGGATGGAACGAGCATAATCTACTAACAACAGTTCACATGATATGACAAATACTACGAGACTGTAAATAAAGAGTATATACAAGAGTAATAGAAATGTACATGTAAGTATCATGGCAAGGTAAGCTGTAAACTAGAGCTAGAATAAGGCAAGTAAAACTGATCATGGCATGTACAAGAATCAAGAATCATCTATCTAGGTGTGTGAATACTAACTTCGATATGTGGCCGACTTGGATCTGAACAAGGTCTAATGATCTAGCCAATCATACGTGGAGTGTAGGATTGGCATTCACAAGGTCAACAAGAATAAACAAGGCGGATAATGACCACACATCTACACTAATACTCTCCGCTCCCAACTGGTAGAGTGGATCCAAACAAGACACGTTACGATACGGAATTCTACGAGAAGGGAGCAAGTCTTCTCGAGAATCGGTGTCCATATACTGCACAAGAACTACAAGGGGCTTGTACAAGATATACCAAGATAACAAGAAATAACATCTCATATCGGGATCCATGAATACCAATCCGAGTGACCAATGTGTCAAGAACAAGTATATCTATACTAAGTAAGTGAATTATAACAGTTATCATAAATTGGAAAAGTTATCAGAGAATGTACTCGCCTGAGATTTGATGGAATATGTTGACTGAGTCCAATACAGTGCCTCGAGGACCTAAGGATGGAATGATGTATCAATATAATTTTTGGAAGTAAAAGCAAGTCAAACTAATCAAACTAGGTCATACTAAGTCAAACAAAGTCAACCTAGGTCAAGGTAAGTCAAACAAAGTCAAACAAGGTCAAACTATGTTAATCTAGATCATACTAGGTCAACGGTTGACCTACAATTAACTTTTGGTCAACTGGTCAACTCTGGTCAACTTCTAATCCAATCTAGGTCAAACTGGATCAATAGTTGACTTACATTGACTTTTGGTCAACTGGTCAACTCTGGTCAACTCCTAGTCTAATCTAGGTCCAATGTTAACTTGTAGTTGACTTTAAGTCAAAATAGTCAATATTGGTCAAACAGGGTCAAATCTAAGTCAAATACCCTATTCCTAACTATTACCTACCAAGATAACCCACTTACCTTATCTCTATAGGTAGCTTATATCAATACCTTAAATATCTAGGTATTACCTTAACATCCCATCTACTTTAGACTAGTAGATAACTCACTATCCTAGGCTAATATATCCTACCATTTCTTTTGACACCCTACCAATACCTTACCCTTAGACTATAGGTAAATCCTATTACCTTGTCAATACCTTAGAATTCTCATTTACCCTCCAAGATACTAACTATCCCTCTAAGATACAAACTTGTATCTAACACTCTAACTTACAAGTATCCTAATCTCTAAGATACCAAAATATATATTTAGGACACTATCTATATACATCTAACTATCTAACATATACTTCTAGTATCCTAAATTCTAAGTTACTAACTAGTAGTATCCTACTCAAGGTAATATGACACACTAACCTATGACACCAAGATACCAACTTACATCTCTAGACTACTATCTATCCACTAACTTAGGATACTAATTTCTAATATAGGATTCTAACTCTATATCTAAGCTATCCTAGGATACTAACCAAGATACCATATACCTTATCCCTATTGGTATTCCAATGCCCTTACCTTGGTTGGAAGTCCAAAACCTTAGCCTAGGTATAAATACCTTAGTCTTCCAATACCCAAAATATAGTTATCTAGCATCTATTTGTCTACCGCAAGCCATTAGATAACAAATACATTAATATCTTGCCCTAATATCTAGGTAACCATACCTTACCTTGAAGGTAAACCCAATACATTGAAGGTAAACTCCCTATTACCTTGTCTTGAATGTAAACTCACTACCTTACCTTGTGATAAGGTAAACCCCTTTATCTTAAAGTAAGGTAAATCACAATATCCTCGGATACCAACATCTGGTATCCTAAGATACTACCTATCTACAAGCTAACCACTATCTAATTTAACTCTAATCTATACAAGATACAACTTATCTAACTATCTATGATATCTAACTATTAGGATACTAACTCATCTAATCTTCAACCACACACGCACAAACCATGGATAACCAAGATACTAATATCTAACTATAACATATATGTATATATATCCATCTCAAACTCTAACCAACTAACATATGTCATATCTAACTAACAATAACATAGACTAACACAACTAACTATCTAACTTATACAAGATACCACTATCTAACTTTTAAGATATCTCTAACCTCTACATAGATTCTAACATAACCACTAACATACTAACATATCCATACATACAACATCTAAATCCCTCTCCACTCCAACACTAACACACATAAACACATATATTAAATCCACCCCCTCTCTTCTAGCACACCCACACACATCTTTATACAAACACACTACCACTTGTAGGTCCTAAAAAATCAAGTTGCACCTATTAACAAAGTCAGAAAATCAAGAAATACAACTTTCAAATTAACTGCGCAGATATCAGATTGCGCATCATTCGGATTGCGCACACCAGACTGCGCACACTTTCAACTGAGCAGGCTGACGTGGCAATGTCATCATTATCTGACAAAATCAAATCTTTCTGACAGCTGACAGCACAAAGAACGAGGAGACTGTTCGTTTATTGTGCCGCACAGCGCTCGAGGGTAATTGGACAGCTGTACATGCAGTGCAATCCAGTACCTGCGCAAGCCGGCCCCGCGCAATCTATCTCAGCGCAATCCGAAGTCAGCGCAATTCATGTGGCACAATTCATCATGACAACTGACAAAAGTACACGTGGCATTCATGCCATCAATTGCTCGTTACGTGGCAACCGTCTTCACACGATCATGCGCATTTCAATCAAATGATGCCATGTGTCCAAGACAGTTGGCCCACGACCAGACAACTGCCTGCGCAGTCTGAGGTTGCGCAATCCAGTTCCTGCGTAATCCAACTTGCGCCATTCAGAATAACTAAAAATTAGTTATTTCCAGAACTCTATAAATAGAGTTTCAAGTCTTCATTCAAGGGGATCAGACATAAAGTTCAGAAATATCAGAGAGTTCAGGAGTTCTTGCTCAAGTGCTGCTGCATTCTTTCGAGGCTTTTGCCTTCAACTTCAGAGGCTACCGTCTTCAAAGTTCACATCGTCCAAGGGATAAAGCAATCGTCTTCTAGATTAGATTCCTACAGTTGTACTTTTCCAGAATTCTTGTAATCTTTACAGAGTTTGTATCAATAAAGTTTCATACTTTTGTTTTTGCAAACAAAATGGCGACTCTGCTGGGGACGACTTTCTCCTCCGACGAGGAAGTGACAACTCAATGTGACGTTGCGTCTATCGGGAAGACGCAGAAGACGCTGGTTGTGAAAGTCAACCAGATGGCCTACGAAGCCATGATCAACTCCAGGACCACCCCTCACACTGCAACCACTTCTGCCCTGAGCAAAGTGTGCCCTGTGTGGGTCCCTAAGACTGCTGCACAGTCTGGCAGTTCTGTCACCAAGACTGCTGCGCAATCTGTGGCACAGTCTGCTTCAAAGACTGTTGCACAGTCTGCCAGCAAGACTTCTGCGCAGTCTATCCATTCTGCCACCAAGCTTGGTGCACAATCTGCTGTTTTAGATGCTGCGCAATCTGCTGTTGCCAGTGTACAAAAGACTTCATATGCTGTCCTATCAAGGTGCAAGACTCCTCTGCCTCTGGCGAAGTTGGCTGCCAATCTTTCTGCGCAAACCATTACTCCAGCAACTAGAGTGCATCCCAAACACTCTATGGCCAGAACTCCTGATACGCAAACCACAGTGTCTGTGGCCAGAACCAAAAAGTCATCTGCCAAAGACTCTCCTGCGCAACCTGCTAGTGCGCCATCCACCCATGCGCAAACCATGTCTGCGCAATCCAAGAGAGATAGCCCTTTGGCTAATCTCTCTTCTTCTCACAACAAGGGGAAGAATGCTGCTCCTCTCAAACACCCTGTTGCTCCTGCACAATCCACTGGAGGTAGTCTTTTGGCTATTCCTCCTCCTCTCCAGAATAAAGGAAAAGGCCCTTTGGTCTTTTCTCAAACTTCCTCGTCCCATAACTTGGAAGACAACAGAGGGAAACGCTCTTTAGCTAACCCTTCTTTCCAAAACAACAGAAAAGGCCCTTTGGTCTTTTCTCAATCTTCCTCGGTTTTTACCGTTGAAGATCAAACTGAATGTGCTCCGGCATCAGTCAGTACAAAAACTCTTTCAAACAAGGATTCTTCTCTCCATGTTAAAAGAACTTGTACTGATCAGAGAGGTATTCTGCCTACCCTGGTAGCAGAGTTCCAAGATCTCCCAACCCTCAAAATCTCCCGTTCAAGACAGGGAAAACTGTTGGTGTCTCAAACGGAAAACCCTGGGGGTGAGTTTGCTGACTTAAGAACTTATCTCAACAAATCAACTTCGGTGAAACGTAAACAACCAATACCGAAGACCAATCAATATCAGAAACAAACTTCCAGGATCAAGAATCCGGACACCTATGCCAATGAAATGAGCACTTCCCTGTACACTCAAGGGACAAAACATTTGAAGAACCGGAACCATGTTCCGAATGTTATCAAAGAACATATCCCTCGAACCTTTCCTCGTCCCGTTGCTGTTCCTGATCTCCGAGAACACCTCAAGCAAAAACGGGACAACATCCCAACATCCCCAGTACAACCACTTGAACATCACTGTAACCACAAAGTTGTCATCAAGTGTTGTTGTCAAACAACAAGACGATCTGTCTTCGATCGTCTGAACTTTCCTAACTCTGAACCTATGTCTGAAGATGAAGATGAGGTTTTGTACACCTCTGTCAACATGACTTCCAGAGACACTGAGGGTAGGAAGTGCTCCAAGCACGGGAAGCCTCGCAAGCCAAGCCAGCGGTATTTGGATCTACTCCAAGAATCTTATGAAGGAGTATTTCAACATACCCGTTCTCGAAGCCGAGACACAATCGGTCAAAGGAATCTTCAAGATCCTTCTGGTCGTTTCCTTCCTTCTTGTCACGACCCGCACCCGGTATAGGGGCACGAGAAGTGGGTACGTCCAGCCTACGCCGCAGTGTCGGCGGTAGTAAGCTGTCCTAGGTTGCTAACTAATCTCATGCAGTGAATATAAAAAGTACTTGTCCAGATATCAGCTCCGAATGGAGGGCAAGTAAAGGGTATGATCTACTCAACACAGTCTAAACACGAAAAGATAACACAGAAGTTATACCTAAGGAATTAAAGACAACAACAACTAACTACTAAAATAATACACCAATATCTCAAACTAACTTAATACAGACTCAATATCTTAACTTTAATACAACAAGCCAAAACATGAAAGCTAAAGTAGTCTACTAGCTAATCTCCTGAATCACTCCTGAGAGTCGGGACCAAAGGTAGCTAATCCCTCGCCAGGTCCATGGTAAGCAGGGCATGTGTCCTCAGGATTATCATCTGTAATATTTTTAACAGGTCCAATCAGGACGGGAACGAGTACAACTCATCTAAAAAACCCAAGTAAATGACAAAGAACTATAAAGCAATTATAGACAGTTTTATTGATGAGCATGGCAGTTTTATACATGTAATGATGGCATAGAGAGGCAGTAAGATACAAGAAAAGAAAGGTAACTAAAACAAGAGAAGAATCATGGCAATGAAGACTGTAATAAAAGCAAACTGAACTAGAATAATATGTACGAGTCCAGACAGTACGATATAAGTCTAAAGTAATCCCAGTGTGAGTCCAGTCCATATAATCTGATACCAGATAATTTCCAGTACAAGATGAGTCCAACAGTGATCAATGAAACCAGGGTGAGTCCAACTATGATCTAACAGTGTGTTTTAAAATACCGAGGTCGACATGCAAACGGCTGTAGGTATCAGGCACATCTTTTACGGATCAGGCAAGAGATGGCTATGCTTCCAGTAGATTCCAGTTGGAGATTCCAGATTTGGGGTATGTCTACATGTCTTACTCAATATTTCCCCGCCCAGCAAGTGAATCCAAAATCGACAAAAGAATCGAGATGAGTTTGGCCAATACGTGATGATTCCAGAAATGATTCCAGAATGATACTAATGACTCCAGTAATAGAGGCCAGCAAGTAAAGTATGTGTCGATACATGAATCCAGAAATATCCATACGTGTTGATACAGAGAATCACATAGAACTAACTAGAACTGAAATACAGTAATCGACAAATAAATGAGAGAATTATCAGAGAATGTACTCGCCTGTTACTCTGGAAAGAGTAGTATAATATCAGATGTCTGTACCAGGGTCACAATGTCCTAAAATAGAGTAATACAGTTATGACATGTCTAAAATGAAGGTAAATAAAATCTACGATGCAATCTATATGAATTCTAAGCCAATCTAGGTCAAAGTCAAACTTGGTCAACACTACAGTCAAACTAAGTCAAATTAAGTCATACTAGGTTACAAGAAGTTAAACTAAGTCATACAAGGTCAAACAAAGTTAAACAAGTCTAATCTAGGTTAAAGTCAACTCTTGGTCAAACATTCTAGCCAAACTAGTCAAGTTATCTAGGGTTTAGTCAATAATTGTCAGACTAGTCAAATACTAGTCAACATGGTCAAGCTAGGTCAATCTAGACTATCTAAGGTACTACACCACAAGGTTAAGGTATAACCAATACCTATACAAGTATACCACATATAAATACATATATATATATATAATACCAACATTAATCCTATATTCAAGCTAATCCCATATTCCATCTCAAGTCATGACTCAACTCTAAGTATCTCACTTAACCCCATACATATCTTAATTGACAGGTAACTATTCATATAACCCAAGTCACACAAATACCCTTATATACTTAGGGCACTCACATATAGGTCAAACCTAACCAATTAGTTAATAATCTAGGGTTTAGTCAAACCTTAGTCATTAAGTCCTTCTAAGTCCTTTCTAGGTTAATTAGGTCAAGGTCTGACCTATAGTTGACTTTGGTCAACTATGGTCAACATTTTGGTCAACCTAGGTCTAGTAGTTAAATACTAGTTAATATGGTCAAACTAGTCAACTCTAGTTACTTGGGTCCATATAGGGTCAAGCCTTAGTCTAACTAGGGTTTTGGTCAATCATAGACTAATCAACAAGGTAATTAGGTTAATCTTGACCAATGGTCAACATATGGTCAAACACTCTAGTCAACCTAGGTCTACTAGGCTTATTGGTCAAATCAAGACTTACTAGCCATAGGCCATAGGCTAACATATCTAGGGCACTGGCATATACATCTATATATAATACCATATATATACCCAACTATATATGATACATATATATTCATGCAACTTAACATATCTATATATATTATCAATATATAGGCTAAATATATATATATAGCCTAACTATATATATAGCCTATCTATATAGCCTAACTATATATAGCCTAACTATATATATAACCTATATATAATATACAACCCATATATATATATATATATATATATATATATATATATATATATATATATATATATATATATATATATATATATATATATAAAAAAAAAAAAAAAAAAAAAAAATATATATATATATATATATATATATATATATATATAGAGAGAGAGAGAGAGATCAATAGAGAGAGATGTGAGAGAGTGAGAGGGTTAGGGTTAGCAAGGGTTAGGATTAGGGTTATGGGTTATGGAAAGGGTAGTGGTGAACTGTGAAAGGGAGGGGGTGTTCTCTGTCTCAGAAAACTGAGAAGGGGGGGTTCTCAAACACACACACACATTACACATATATACCCTATTTATATACACACACATATCTACGTATATACGCATCCACATACTCTAAGACACACACCTACACACTCACATACATATATACATACATATGTAGTATATATACACACATATATATAGATCAAAAATCGATTTGAAATTCGTTTTTAAAAACTGGAAAACACAGGTTTACTGTTCATTACTGAACATATAGGGGTAACCCCAAAATCGACACCAAACCTAGCTAAGACCCACAAACAGTGGTTGGTAACCGTGTCCCCACATGTGTACGTGTCGTGTGTGTCACTGGAAGTCCACCACGACATGACACAACGTGTCCAAACGTGTAATTTCCAAATCGGGTAACTGCGCTCTGTGCAGTATCGTGCAGAGGTGCACACGAGTGTAGAACACGACAGAAGTGTCCATAGGTCTCGTACACACGTGTGTAGGTTCACCTAGGGTAGGTGCACGTGTTAGGCAGCCTGCACGGTGTCCACGTGTCCTCAGGACACGGCGCGAACACCATATCAGTCGAGTTTTCTCGATTGATACACACTGTTTACAATGCGTCATGCAGTGAGTCACGCGTCTCGTGGATACGACACACACAATATTGTGTCTCGTGCTCGTGTCAGTAGGTAGGGTAGGTCTAGGGGTATGTGTCAGTGTCATGGTCCAGTGTCCAAGTTGTGTCGTGTCTAAGTTACAAGGTCATGTCAGTGAGGTCTGTGCACTCGTGCACAGGATGTGCTCGACCAGTGCGAGTGAGTTTTCTCACTCGACACGACACGAGAAGTCATGAGATTTTGGGGGCATGTTCGCAGACATTGCCCCCTCGTGTCCACCAATTTTGGCGTGTCCACGTACTCTGTGCAGTGAGCACGAGCCGTGTGGTAGCAGGACACTGCCACACTGTGCAGTGCAGTGCAGTGTGTTCGTGTCTGATTTTGACACGGACACGACACAATAATGTGCTCAGTGATGGGGTTCTGTGATCTACACCTATAGGGCTAGAAAATTGTTCAAATAGTTTTCGAAATCATTAACATTTAATTCACAGAGGCAATACATCAAACACTTGTATAAAAACCTAGATACGTGTCCGATACGGACACCAAATCCAATCTACTTTCTACCCAACTTAGCCTATAGATCCCTGGTACCTATATGCATGCAACTATGAAGAGAAAACACAATATTAACAAGGTTTGAGGACATTTACCTATGAGTGCAAAATCAATGAAAAAGCCTAGAATAGGGGGGGTGTCCACTTCTCTTGGTGATGTCCAAAGCTCCACAAATCCTTGATAGCAGGCCCTAACTAGTATCCTCTAGTGTAGGGGAGTCCAATGTAAGAAACTAGGGATAATTTGGCTCAAGAATGATCAAGTTATGGTCTTGTGAAGAAAATGGAATTTCTAGGTTTAAAATTCATGTAAATTGATCATGAATGAAATGATAGGTTAATATAGGAAGGGGGGGTAGTGTGTGGCCTGCCATGGGGGTAGGGGAGGGTGTCCTTGGGTTGCTTCATAGTGAAGGCAAAGACTTCTAGGTAAAGGGTTGAAGATATTTCTAGGTTTCAAGAAATATCTCAAAGTAAATATCTAGATATTTCAATCCTAAGATATTTACAACATAAAGTAAATACCTACACTTAGTCTTCTAGGTTAATGGCTAACCCCTAGATTAGGCTAAACTAGGTTAGGGACTAACATGACACTTAACAATAATTAAACAATAATAAAAACACATAAACACAATTAATTCCAAATAAATCCTAGAAAATTACCAAAATACCCTTTAGGCTAAAAAGCCCTAATTTGATGTTCTAAGCCTATGGCTAGGCTCACATGGTCATGGCAACTTCTAGTTTAAGGAATAACTAGGGTTTACACTAATTTATACTAACAAAATCACAAAGTCATAAGTCATGACTTTGAAAATAGTTTTAATTAACTAAAACTCACCAAAAATCATATCATGACTAAAACACCATTAATAAATAATAAAAATAATAATTTTTCAAAAATACCCTAATTTCAGAAAACTGGGTGTTACACTTCTCACTCAAGAGATGATTCTTTCTCCGACTATGATGCATACAGCGAAAGCTCAGAGCGGACAGTGTCCTCCACTGTGCCCAGAGAAGTGACAGCTTACGTTGTCAATGAAGATCCCGATGCTTCCAGTTCAGCCAGCCAAGAACAAAGAATAGCTGCACTAAAAGATAAGCTGAAGACCATGGCTGAAATGGTTACAAATATGCATTCCATCATAGTGGCCCAGCACACAGTGCCACCGACCGTACCTCCTACAAATCCTGAAATCATAGCATCGTCGGTGCCTGTCAATGCTGGACTGGGGGTAGCACCTACTCAAGTACCTCCTGTACAATTCCAACCTACACCCAGTCAGTCAGGTGCTGGGGGTAGTGCTTATCATGCTGTTCCTCCTCCTAACACCGTGGTTCAGCCTACTCCTACATTAGTAGAAGATGCCAATGAAGATGTCAAGCTCTTGCGAACTTAGTTCGAAGCTTTCAAGGAGAAAGACAACTTGTAAAGGTTGGGGATCAAGCAGCCCTACCCAGTTGAATGGAAGGAAGTTCCATTTCCTCCAAAGTACAAGATCCCAACCATCTCACTGTTTGATGGCAGTACCTCTTCCAGCCAGTTCATTAATCACTTTGAGGTTATGACTGTCCAACTTCAACCAAATGACGCTCTTCTTACCAGAGTATTCGTCGGCTGTTTAGCCGGCGTAGCATACGATTGGTATAGAAGCTTGCCCGATGGTTGTATCACCTCCTTCTCTGGCTTAAAGCAAATCTTCTTGGAACGATTTTATGAGGGAATCAATGACATGACTATGTCAGCCCTCAACAAAATCAAACAAAGACACAATGAAACTGCTGAGAGTTTTATTGAAAGGTTCCGCCGGAAAGCTTTAAAAATGTCTCCTGGAACTCCGGCTGCTGTCACCATAGACACTTGCAAGGCAAATCTTTTGCCTATCATCAGCATGTGGACAGGGTCTACTCAGTTCCAAGACTGGCCATCTTTCATTGTCAACGCTAAAGCTGCTGAAGTTAGCACTGACAAATTCAAGCAGCTAGGGGTACAAATGTCTAACCCTGACCGGGATGAATATCAAACATCAAGTGGTGGCAATCGCCAGAACAACCGCAAAGCAAAAGAAACTCTGAATATCAATTTGAACAAGAACAAAGAATCTCTGGCGGTTAACGTAGCTCCCCCTACGTCTACTTCCACTCCTTCTGTACTTCCATCGAGAGAACCTCGTCCTAAAGTAGAATATTCCTTTGATGAGAATGATACTGCTAGTATCTTTGATTGCTTGATCAAAAGAAATAAAATCAAACTTCCAGATCCCAAGAAGCCCGATAAAGTCGGTAAGACTGATCATCCCTAGTACTGTATCTATCACAGGTTCATCGGACATCCCACTCGAGCATGTTATATGCTCAAAGGCAAAATCCAGGAGCTGGTCAACGCTGGTGTTGTCACTCTGCAGCAAGACGAGAAGACCGTTACCGCAAATATGGTCTCAGTTCAATTTGGTGACT
This sequence comes from Iris pallida, assembly GCA_029216955.1. Taxonomy (NCBI): domain Eukaryota; kingdom Viridiplantae; phylum Streptophyta; class Magnoliopsida; order Asparagales; family Iridaceae; genus Iris; species Iris pallida. The sequence goes on from JANAVB010019799.1 coordinate 14,714,259, forward strand.
TTCCTCCGCAGATGGTGCAACATGGCGTCATTCCTATTCCCAAAGCTACTCTCGAGATTGAGAATCTCCCTCCTCCACGAAGTGAAGGTCTCGTCCCCTTGTCTCTTGACAATGGCGAGATTATGTGGATTCATCCGGATCTTGCTTCAGAGTTCGAAGCTCCCTCTTCCTCCAAGAAGAAGGATCGTTCTAAAGGCAAGATAAAGATTTGCAATATGGTGTCTTTTGACCCCATAGTTGATGAAGAAATCTTACTAGGCACCAGATCAGGAAAAGCCTATCTGAAGGATTACCCAGAAACTCAAGAGAATCCTGCTTCTTCTTCTTCTGAGCCTGCTCCAGTACAGCCAGTTTCTACTGAAGATATTCCTACTACATCTTCACCGGTTGTATTATCTATTCCTCCCAAGCCGACGGTCGCTGACAAAGGCAAACAGCAAGTCCGCTTTGACAAACCTTTGAAGAAGACATCTCCTTCTGGACTTGAAAAGCCTTACAACTTTGACATCTTAGCCCAGTTAGCCAATACACCGGCCCGGCTGTCCATCTTCGAGCTCTTGTGCCTCTCCAAAGAGACTCGGGAAACTCTGAGTGAGGCTCTTATACAAGTAGAAACCTGTCTAGTCCTGCTTAAGAAGCCAGAAGCAGAACCAGTCTCTTGCCTTCATTGTCATAGTGTGTTTGAGTTAATTCCAAACATAACTTTCACACAAGATGACATGTTGATGGAAGACAATAGGCACGATCCTCCTCTTTACTATACAGGATATGTCGACTCGATGAAAGTCGATCATATTTGATAGATCCAGGATCTGCTCTCAGTATCATGCCAAAGACAATGTTGGATGCGCTGAAGATTCCAGTGCATAGTCTCTCCAGTACAACCACCACTATTCTTGGGTTCAACCAGGGAAGGAGTGAGCCTCTGGGCAAGATTCGCCTAAAACTCCAAATAGGCAATCTTCGTACAAAGGTTACCTTCTACATCATTGACAACCACGGTTATTCTTACAATGCTTTGCTGGGAAGACCATTTTTGTACGAGCATAACATTGTCCCTTCAACTCTCCATCAATGTTTTAAATATGTTGATGATAATGGAGAGGTACAAAAGGAGGTTGCTGATCTCTATCCTTTTAAAGGCATTGAAGCATACTACAATGATGCACGTATGTACAAGGACGAATTCATGAAGGTTGTCCTGTCTCTGGACACTGAAGAAGAGCAAGAAACAGTGCCTAATGACACCCTCATCATTCCTGTCAAAGGGCGAGTTTCCCGTCCTCAATCTTCCAAGCCACTGGCTATTCACTTGCCAGTCCAAAAACAATCTATTGATGATGATCAGGACAAAAGGGAGCTCACCTCCTCTGAGCCGCTTGTTATCGACCTCCGTCGTAACAAGGATAAAAAGCAGCTCACTTCTTCTGAGCCACTTGTTATAGATCTATCTCATAACAAGGAAAAAAGGGAGCTCACCTCTTCTGAGCCGCTTGTTATCGACCTCCGTCGTAACAAAGCCAATCCTTCTCCACGTTCTTTTTCTCCCCCTCTTGTAATCAATTTGACCAAGCCTGCTAAGGCTAAAGGTCCTGCTGTAAATACCAATGTACAAATCAATGAAAAAGAATCTACTTTCCAGTATACTGATGTCATTTATCATGCTAAATGCTATTTGGATATGTTAGATAGCTATCAGTCATTTACAATGGGAGTTGTGCAATCTCTTCAAACAGAAGTTTCATGTGAACACTCAAAGGATTTATATCGTATTGTTCCCGCTCGTAAGAAAGGCAAAAATCCAATACTCTTTAGTAAAAGACCGGAACAACAATTCAGCTATACGGATGATAGAAAAGTTAACGACACGGGGCATCTTCAACTCCGTCGTTACAGTCAACAATCAAAAGACATCATCCGAAAGATGGGTTACGACTTCAAGAGTGGCCTCAACTACGATAAAGGTAGAAAAACTCCTCTCCGTACGGCTGTTCCAAAAGGAAAGTCAGAGATGTATTACAGCAGGACCAAAAGAGGTCTTGGATATGCTTCTCCCCCATTATTATCCCCAACAGGCTCTGAATCTGATAGTGAAGAGCGTTCTAACTCTTCTGATTCCAGATCATGGGATTCTGACACTAGCATCGGTCAAGTTCATCGGCTGACTTTATCTTCTAACATGGTCTCCGTCGAATTTACAGAAGGCTATGACGAGGATGTTGAAGAAAGTTCTGAAACAGATCCTTGGGCTCAGCGAATGGATACCCAGTGGGAACTCCGATTCGAACAAAGAGAACCTCCTACCGAAGATCAATTGGTTCAAATTGATGTAGGGGAGAGCGGGTCACCTCGTCCAATATTCATCAGCAAGAACCTTCCAAAGGCAGATAAACAAGAATTAATTCTTCTGATTAAAGAATACATTGATGTATTTGCCTGGAGCTATGAAGACATGCCAGGACTAGATCCCAAAGTAGCTACTCACAAATTGAACATATTGCCGAATGCAAAACCGGTCAAACAACAACAACGGCATTTCAAGCCAGAAATGATGGACACAATCGACGATGAAGTCAAGAAGCTCATTGCTTGTGGCTTTATTCGAGAAGAACAGCATCCTGATTGGGTAGCTAATGTTGTCCCAGTTCTAAAGAAAACCGACAAAGTTCGAGTCTGCATCGACTTCCGGGATCTTAATGAAGCATGTCCAAAAGACGAATTTCCTCTCCCTATCACGGACGTCATGATCGACAACACCTGTGGGTTCGAAAGAATATCTTTTATGGACGGATTCTCCGGATACAATCAGATTCGGATGCATCCTGAAGATGAGAAGCATACTTCTTTCCGCACTCCTTGCGGAGTCTACTGCTATACTGTAATACCGTTTGGTCTCAAGAACACTGGTACAATATACCAACGAGCCATGAGTACCATCTTTCGAGATCATCTGCACAAGACTGTCGAATGCTATGTTGACGATATTGCTGTCAAAAGTCGTCTAAAGGAAGATCACATCCAAGACTTGAGAACTATCTTCAATCTCATGCGCCAACATCAACTCAAAATGAATCCCACCAAGTCATTCTTGGGTGTCTCTAGTGGTAAATTTCTCGGCTTCATCATTACCTCTAAGGGTATACACGTGGATCCCGAGAAGATCAAAGCCATTCAAGAGATGCGTCCTCCACGCAACCTAAAAGAGCTACGAGGATTCCAAGGTCGACTTGCGTACATCAGGAGATTCATTTCGAATTTGTCTGGACGCTGCAGACCATTCACTCAACTAATGAAGAAGGGTGTATCTTTCGTTTGGACCGAAGAATGTCAACGAGCATTTGATGACATCAAACGGTATCTCATGAATCCACCAGTCTTGGTGCCACCGATCTCTGGCATACCATTCTTAATGTATGTCCGCGCTATAGACCATTCATTGGGTGCTTTACTTGCCCAAAAGAACAAAGAAGGCCACGAACAAGCTATCTATTATCTCTGTAGTACTATGATTGGTGCTGAACACCGTTATAGTCTGGTCGAAAAAGATTGCCTAGCTCTTATGTTTGCTGTTCAAAAGACGAGGTATTACATCATTGGCCAAACTATTCATGTCATATCCCGAGTTAATCCTCTTCGGGTACTCATGAAAAAGCCCAGCACACTCAACTCTCGGTTGGCTATATGGGCCATTCTGCTAGCCCAATATGACATGGTATATGTTCCTCAAAAATCTGTCAAAGGTTACGCCCTGGCGGATTTTTTAGCAGCTCATCCTGTTCCAGAGACATCCAAACTCTATGATGAAATTCCCGATGAGACTTTGGATCTAATACAATCTCCGAAGAATTTTCTACTTGGCGTCTATTCTTTGACGGTGCATCCAGGATTGGACCCAATGGTGCCATTGTCGTAGGAGTTAGAGTTGTCCTTGTTTCTTCAGACGGGTCAGCTATCCAAAGAGCATACTCCTTAGATAAACCTTGCTCCAACAACGTCGTAGAGTACAATGCTCTACTCATTGGCCTTCAACTAGCCAAACAACTTGACATTGAGTATCTTGAAGTCTATGGTGACTCTAAGCTGGTTGTTAACCAGGTTAGAGGAACTTATGAAGTTTGCCATCAAGATCTAATGCCTTACTTTGAAGCGGCAATCAACATGGCTACATCATTCAAAGCCTTCTTCATCGAATATGTACGCCGAGCTTGCAATACTGAGGCAGATGCTTTAGCCAATCTTGTAGCAGTCCTAGCCATCCCTATCAGAAGACAGCAGGTGGTGGTCATCTCTAATCTAGAATTATTCTGCGTCAAAAACAATCGTAACATCGAGTTCAGTAATCTTACTGAAGTCAATGTTATCAATGAAGATTGGAGAACTCCCTTCATCGACTTCGTAGTTCATGACATACTCCCTGAAGATCCCAAGGAGGCTACGAGTGTTTGTCGGCGGTCTCTCCGATTCTATTACAATCAAATTACCAAGACTCTTTATCGACGGACTTATGACGGCCTACTCTTGCGCTGCCTTGCTGGTGATGAAGTGAAACAAGTACTGCGTGAAGCTCACGACGGTGTTTGCGGAGCACATCAACCCGGTCCTAAGCTACAGGATCGTATCCGATGCATGGGTTACTACTGGCCTTCTATGGTATCAGATGCCATCGAATATGCGAGGAAATGTCGAGCTTGTCAAATCCACGCAGATTTTATTCATCAACCTTCAGAATTTCTGCATCCGACGGCAGCTTCATGGCCTTTCGAAGCTTGGGGCATGGACATCATTGGTCCCATCAATCCTCCTTCTTCTAGAGGACATCGGTTCATACTGGCAATAACCGATTACTTCTCAAAATGGGCTGAAGCTATACCTCTGGCTGAAGTCAAGACCAGCAGTGTCATTAACTTCGTCAAACACCATGTCATCTATCGATTTGGTGTACCTCGAAGAATCATCCACGACAACGGACCAAAATTCATCAGCCAGATGTTTACGAGATTCTGCGATGATCATCGGATTGATAATGTTGCTTCTACAGCCTACAATCCTGCTGCTAATGGATTAGCTGAAGCTTTCAATAAAACCATTATCAAGCTCCTCAAGAAGTTTGTATCCACTAACAAACGGAATTGGAGCGAAAAGCTTGGTGAATGTCTTTGGGCCTATCGAACTACGGTCCGCAATCCCACAGGCTTTACACCTTTCTCTTTGGTGTACGGCTGTGAAGCAGTTCTTCCTCTGGAACTTCAAATTCCTTCTTTAATAATTGCCATTTCTAATGAACTCACTACAGAGAACAATGATCTTCTTCGACTTCAAGAATTAGAAGCACTCGATGAAAAACGGCTATTGGCTCAACAACATATTGAGTTATATCAAGCCCGCATATCGAAGACTTTCAACCGCAAAGTTAAAGTCAGAGCTTTTCAGCAAGAAGAACTTATTCTAACAGTAAGACGTCCTATGACAATGACTCACTCGAGCAAAGGCAAGTTCGATGTGAAGTGGGAAGGACCTTATGTTGTCAGCAAAGTCTTTTCAAACGGAGCTTATCAACTTTCAGAGTTAGATGGTCGAGTTGCAATGATGCCTATCAATGGCAAATTCCATAAGAAATACTATGTATAAATGTAACAGAGATTTTATGTAAATAAGATCAGACAGTTCATAAATAAAGTTTGATTTTTATTTTATCATAAATGATGTTACATGATATCAAGGAAGGTCACTATCGTCCTTCTCAACATTGGGATGCGGACCACTGCCATCCTTATCAAAGACATAATCAGCAAAAGAGTCGAGGACATCCTTGCTCGAGCCTACCAAGAACTTGCAAGCGGCCATCCTTATGGCCTCCTTCTCTTTGGTCTTTCCTGGTTCAAGCAGAAAGTCTAAGATATCCCACGGTGGTTTGGGTGCAGACGAACCTTCGCCTACTTCTGCCTGCTTTGGCTGGACTGGATCGGCAGGACGTTCTTCAGTACCCGCTTCAACCTTTGGGGTGACTTCAGCCTTCTTGGATGCATCTCTGGACGACATCTTTATGTTGAAAAGTGGAAATGATCATTCTTTCCAGATTTCTGTTCTATTTATAGGCAGAGATTCTCAAGACAACGAAACAACACATTCATCTGACGGTTCATCCATTCATCATCATTTAACGGTTCGCCCGTTCATTAATTCATCCGACGGTTCATCTGTTCATCACCATCCGACAGTTCACCTGTTCATCCGACGGTTCACCCGTTCATTTGACGGTTCACCCGTTCGTTCAATTCATTTGACGGTACAGCCGTTCATCCCGACGATTCATTTCGTTCATTTATTTTCATTCACACATTTTGACGATTCATTTCGTTCGTTTATCTACATCAGCAACTTGTCGTCTTCGATTAAGTTGTCTATTTTGAAATAATAATATTCAACAAATTATATTCTGCCACGTCCATATTACCTCTGAGCAGATATAATGAATATAATTATTTTCTACAAAATCATCAAGAAATATATCATGTCCTGCACCTCTGAATATATTTTCTATCGCTATTATTTATATCTGAATAAGATATACAAGAAATAATAGAGCCACAACAAAAATGTCTTTTATTGATCAAAATTTAAGACATTACATACATAGCATAAAGAAAGACGATAAGATACAAGATGTTCTTTCTACTGAGACGGAGGCGTCATCAGATTAGCAATCTGTTGTTTTAGAATCTGCAACCGTTCTTCGCAAGATGCCATCACTCTCCTCCTGGCCTCTTCCATGCCAGATTCTTTATTAAAAATGGGCATGGTTACCATTCGGCGAGTGATTTCAGCATCATGAGCTGCTACATACTCGTCTCTTTCCTGAGTTAGAGCACCAATTTGTTGGACTGCAGTCTGATGCTCGGTAACTTCATTTTCCAATTCCTCTTGGAGACGAGCAATCTCCACTCTCAGCTCGGCAATCCTTATCTCTTTTCTCTCAGCAGTTGAGATCACCGATTCCAACTTGGAATTATATTCAGCAGATTTAGTAGAATAGGCATCCAAGAGATTCTGGAAGTTCACTTTTTCAACTGCAGCTGCCTGAGCCATCTGTTCAAACTCTGCTTGTACTAAGGGTTCTACTTCCCCCTTATTGAGCTCTTTATAGTTCTTTATTGAAGCTTCCAGCTCATTTAATATGTGGTCAAGAAAAGTGGCCTGGGGCTCGTCACCTTGCTCCCGGATGGCCTTTACTAAGAAAGAGGTCGGACCTCTAACCATGTAAAAATCAGCGTCTTCTTTGTCCATCATTCTATTGATCAAAGGCCCCAAGGACTCGAAGAAGCATTTGGTGAATGATTGGATGACAAGCTGATTAATCGCCAGAGCACCAGGAGTTGCAGCTACTCCTGTTGATGACGAGGCAGCAGGACATTCAATTTCTCGGGTCTGAACGGAAGGCTCTCTGCAAAATTAAATATTGTCACTTTGCCTGTCATTTGGCTATTGATAAAGAGAATCAAAAGTGAAAACAGTCTTACCACGGTTTGATCCAGTAATAGGCTTATCATCTGCAGGAACAGACTCTAGCTGAGCAGAAGTAGCTTCAGCCACTACTGCCTGACTACTTCCTGCTTCAGAGCCACAGGATAAATGACGACTGCTACTAGCAATCGTCGTCGCAAGAACTATGTCCATGCACACTGGAAGTGCTGGAGAAGCTTCGATTTCTGTATAGAATACACATAAAGATGTCAGCTTTCAATCTATTTAAAAGAAGATTGCTAATTTCATTCTATACCTTGGGGATTAGCAGCGGGAGTTTCCTCCAGAGCCGTTTCTTCGTCGGCTATCTTTTCCGGAGATGATTGCGCTTCAACATCCTTTTCAGGATATAAAGTGTCATCAACACCTCCGGGAGACATCTGTACATCAGCATCCAAGGTGTCATCAATTGCTATGGAAGATACATGCTCTTCCTCATCTCCTTCAAGATTTTGTATATCTTCATTAGCTTCTGAGGAAGTGCTCTCTCTATTTTTATCTTGCTCCGGTATCTCCTCACTGGCAGTTGCAGTGGCTTGGTCAACATAATCCTCCTGTGAGCCAAAGTCATAGTCTTCTAAAGCCTGGATCATCAAACGATCTTCCTCCTCACGGTTTGCTCCCGGTATGGCGGGAAGATGAGTTTCCGCTGCTGCTGACAATGGAGATTGTAAAGGTTCATGCTCTGTTTCTGCAATATTGTCTCTAGACTCTATGGCCTCATCTCTTCGGTCAATCTCTTCTCTCTCCTTAATATCCTCCCTCTGTTCTGGACTAGGAGTTTTATGTCCAGCCTCAGAAATAGGAGTTGGAGATGGCATAGTGAGCCCAGCTACAGCGTTCGCTACTACCGAAGACAAAGCTTGTCTAGGATGAGAAACTGTTATCTTCTGTCTTCTGTGAGCCAGCTTCTTCCTTCTATGTAGAGGCCTCTCAGGGCTCTCTATGTTTACTATATCGACTTGTTTATGAACAGAGGTTGGTGCAGCGGCTTCATCTCGAGTGGACTTGGCCAATTGTCTGGATTGTGATCTCGTCGTAACCTTCTCTGAAGAATGTTCTAGAATTAGTTTCTTCTTCACAATGGGGGCAGGAGGTTCTTCCCTTCTTCTTTTCTTCTCCTTGGCCGGAGATTTAGCAACCTTCAGAGAGACTCTTATAGGTTGATTAACTTCCTCAGGGAAATTAACTTCCCTGGAAGCCTCCAGTGGATCATCCACTGGTTCGTGTTCCTCATCATTGTTAGGAGCCAGTACATCAGTTGCTCCCTTCCTCAGATGGTTTGCCGTCGCAAAACTATCCACAAGGCTAAAGTTTTCGGCAAAAGTGTTGGCAGCTATATAAAACTGTGAATATGTGTATAGCATTCTTGTACCAGCATTATTCCTGTGTGGCATCGAGAACACTGCCCGTGTGTCTCGAGCATTGTAGTAAGCCCACGCTCTGGCTCCGTCGATCAAGTATCCTGTTCCTCGTAAGCAATTTATTGCATTAACTGGTCATATCCAAATTGTCGAGCGAAGCGACTCGGCAAATATGGCTCCAGAAGGCATTCTTCCTCAAATCTATATACTAGATGTGACGGTCTGATTGCCTTCAACCATTCAAAAGTTATTCGACCTATAGGCTGCCTCCCAAGGTCAACCATGTTTGGTGCCATGAATTCATAACCCGTTGGAGGAGGAGTACAAAGAAAATTCCATCCTCTGCCTAGATTTAAAGTGCGTCTGCAATCTTTCAGGCTAGTGTATAGCCATCGGCTCTGTGAGAACCGGCGCAGAAAATTGCCATCCACTGCCCCCATGGCAGGATTCATCAGAGATGGATGGTGTAGGAGTAGCCACCCGAATAAGTAAGTGTAAGGTAATTCCAGCCTGGGGAAATTACCTTTATCATATTTACCCTTAAGCATGGAATCTACATACAGACGAAGACCCGCATTTATTCTGCAAGTCATCGCTGATAGTAGATCCATCCGGTAGCCGAAGACTAACCGGACAGCAGCAAAAAGGACACCGTGGTGGAAGCGGTCTACAGCACTTGCCCCAGGCATGACGAAGCGGCGGAGCCAGTACGTCAGAAATCCTGCTAATTGGGCTTCTTTGGACATGGGCCTGTAGCCCATTCTTACATGGCTCTCAACAAAATCTCCAACTTTAAGAGGCGGATATTGATGTTCATCCTCTACTAAAATATCCAGTCTCTTATTCTCCTCCATCAGCTTTATCACTGCACTATGGGTGAGAGGTTAGAAGAAGTCTGGGTTGCAGGAGTCATGATCTTTTGTCTTTTTCTTAATAATATGGTTGAGAAAAAGATAAGTCAGCCATTTCGAAGAATAGCATGTACCAGACGAGCCACTCTTGTAGAAGAAAGAGCATACGTTGTAATGGCATAACAACTCGTCAAAGACTTCTACCATCTTCGAATTCTCTCGACGCAGTCTCTCTAACTCGTCGTTGGTGGGGACATACTCCTCGTAAGGAAAGTCTGCCATTGATAAGTATGAGATATACTTCATCTCGTGGAGAGCCAACCCCATCTCTCCGCAGGGCGTCATGAACGTCCCTGTCCTGTAGTTGTACCTCTCTGCCAGTACCAAAAATAGATGAGGGTTTGGGTAGAAGCCATATACAGTAGCATGTACCACTTCATACAGTTCAATCTCTCTGAGTTTATCTCCAAACTGAACTTGTATCCAATTTGCTATACTGCTCCACCTTTTGATGTCTGGGTTTACCAGACCTGTCAACCGGATGTCTTGATCCGAACTTTTGCATACTCATTTGCAAAGATTGGGATCTGTCACGACCCGTACCCTTATGAGGGGCACGAGCACGTGGGTACGTCCAGCCTACGCCGCAGAATCGGCGGTAGAATGCTGTATATAACGTCTGTAAATACCTACGACTAACAGTTAAATGTACCTGTACAGTATATACTCTCCAAATGGAGGTGACATAATAATACAGTCTCAATCACAGAATAAAACTAAGGTAGATAGCTCAGAGAAAAGACATATGATAGATGAAGAGTAAAATAAGTCCACAGTCTAATACAAGTCCAGATATATACAACATCCCAGAGTATCAAAATAGAATATAGAACTACAGTCTGATAAGCTAGCTGGATCGCAGTCCAGTCAAACCTAGCTAGCCTACACTACTCTGGAAGTACAAAATCTAGTGGCTCCACTATAAGGCCACAATCTAAGGCTACTCCATCTGACTCGAGCCCATAATAGGTCGAGCAGTCCGCCTCGGAATCATCTGTAATATATCATAACGGTATCCTGTCAGGAAAATGAGCAAGTACAAACACTAACAGCAGTTCCATGTAAATTGACAAATTCTATAAGAGACAGCATAATGAACTACAAGACAAAGATATATGATAACTTGGGAACCGTTCGGAAGTCGAGTTACAACCCTTAAACCAAACAAGGACCGGGGTTGTAACTCTTCTCCCGAGCAGAACTTAGTCTCCAATCAAGGTACAATGTAAAGGCAAGTAGAGCATGTGAGTAACTGTATATCATGACATGGTGAAAAAATACTGAATGTAGAACAGAACAGGATATACGATAAGACAAAGTAAATATAAAATGTGATTTGGATTATTAGAACGATATGTGATCGGCTTGGGATAAGTGACAGGACAGGCTATCCACTTGGCCCGGCAATCCGCGGTGACCTCAACGGAGAGACATGCCGTCCAACCTGGATAACGAGCACAAGGCAAGGGATCTCGCTACACCCTTCGTGAGGGAAGAGTGGCACGAGCACATGAATAGTGACAGGGTGGCTTGGATCACATAGCCCCTAATAATTCCCCATCCCCGAGTAGTACAATGGATCTGGACATGACACGTCATGGCATGTAATTTCGTAAGAGGGTAGCAAATCCTCTTAGAAATCGGTGTCTATACAAGTACAGGGAACAAGACAGGGAGTGTACCCATATACCCAGAAATCCAGGAACAACATCTCATGTCATGGTCCAATGTGTACTAGTCCGTGAGCTATCGTGACCAAGAATCAAGTAAGACACTACGACTGAATCGGATATAGCAGATATCAAGACAATGAAAACTATCAGTGAATGTACTCGCCTGCTGTCCTGAGCTATATGGTATATCAATGCTCAGAGCGGTATCAGAAGACCTAAATATGAGATACTGTAAGTTAATTTAGGTTTAAATAAGTTTAGGAATGATTTACAATGAATGATATGCAATCTAGGTCAAACTAGGTCTCACTGAGTCACACTAAGTCCTGTCAAGTCAATCTAGGTCAAATCAAGTTATATCAAGTCAATCTAAGCCTAACCAAGTCAATCCTAGGTCATACCAGGCATCACGGGTCAAAACAAGTCGAAGAAAGTCAAACGGGATCAAGAGTTGGCCTACAGTTGACTTTTGGTCAACTGGTCAACTCTGGTCAACCCTGGTCAACTCTAGGTCAACCATGGTCAACCCTAGGTCAATGGTGACTAATAGTTGACTTTTGGTCAACTACAAAAGTCTAATGGAAATCGGGACTAATTTGGGTAAAGCGTTGACCCAAAGTTGACTTTTGGTCCAAAAAGTCAACCGTGGTCAACCGGGGCCAAGACTAGGTCTAGGCGACTATTTCTAACTATTAACAACCTCTACAACCCATATCCAAGTCCATCTTGGACTTCGAAACTCATATCTTGGCCGTAGGCCAATATCCTATTTTACCCTTAAAAAGGGTAAAATTCTAGCTTCTGCAACTATCCAGTTAGCCTACCCACGCTTAATATTTTGACCCGATCTCCCTAGGGTAGTATGATACTAGCCTATACATATAATATCTACCAAAATACCTAGGTAACGTGGACATCCAGTCCATGATACGGCCCGTTGTCAAAATCTTGAATATTTCAAAATACGGACCGATACGGTGCGACACGGGCACCCTACGACCCCGAATTCCACCCGGAAGCCTACCCGCAAAATCTAAATCACGTATTCATGCCCCACGCCAAGTTTCAACTCAATCGGATACTCCGAACTCCGTTTCGCCCTCTAACTCGGTTTTTCCATTTTCCTATTCTAGCTTTTTCCCTTTTCTTCTAACTTCTTTCAATCTTTCCTCCCAACCTCTAATTCTTTTCCTACTTCTCATTCCATAATCTTTTTCTACTCTTCTCTACGATTCCAACCATATATAATACATATATATATATATCTATATATATATATATACATACACATAGGTAAAAGGGGGTGTAAAATAGGCTTAAAGCCATAGAGAGGGGGGGCTGTTCAGCCATGGCAGCAGCCTAGGCTGCTGCTGCTGCTGCTGTTGCTGGTCTTATTCTTCTTCTTCTTCTTCTTCTATCTCCCTATATATATACACCTCATATATATATATATCTATATATATATATCCCTATATATATATATATCTATCTATATATATATAACTAGATATCTATCTAAAATCTATCTAGATATCTATCCATCCCTCTAAATATATATAACACACACACATCTATATACACACAACCATATACACACATCCATGTATATATATAATATACTCATATCTATATATATATATACATATCCATATATATATATATATATATATATATATATATAAACACACACACAAATACACACACAACACACACATCCTCACACAACACAACCACACACACCACTCTCACAACACCACCATCCCCATGACACAATATCACCCTCCTCTACACACACAAATACACAAATAAAATATACACACATAAATACACATGTATATATATATATATATATATATGTATATATATATATATATAACATTCTCAAAATGATTAATTCCTAATAATTCCTTAACCTATTTTTCTAGGAAAAACCTACAAATTTGTGGGCAAATGGAAGAGAATATCATCCTCTCCATTTAATGTGAAAGAACTAAATACAAAAGAGAAATAGGTGAAGAATTAAAAGTATACCTAAAATGGAGTTGGAAAGGAAGGAAGCTTGGGAAGAAATGAATTGAAAGAGAGAGAGAAAGAGTGTTGCTTAGAGAAGAAGGAAGAGAGAGGGGGGGGGGGGGGGGGGGCTGTCATAGCCGGCCAAGGGGTGTGGGGGTGTGAGGGGCACTTGTAAATTACAAGTTTGCCCCTCCCTAAGCCTAATATTAAACAATTTCCAAATTAGGTTTAGGAAGTTGCTAAAAATAAATAAAAATCATAATTAAACTAAATTACTCATGGGGAACTAGTCCAAACTCTTAAACCCTAATTTTTAGTGTGGTGGGCCATGGTTAGCTAACAGGCTAATTACAGCTCAAGTCGAAATTCACCGGGGTCCCGAATTAACTCGGAATGCGATGAAATTCGAACCCGACTCCTATAATAATTAAATAATAATATTCATGAAATAAAATTCCCAAAAATAATATAAAATGGAAAATTACCATTTTACCCCTAACTGGAAAAAGTGAGGGTGACAAGTCTATCCACCTTAAAAAAATTTCGTCCTCGAAATTGAAGACAACAAGCACAGAAAATCACAAACAGAATTAAAGAAAATAAATTTATACCTCAGGGCACGAAAAGATAAGGGAAACGCTCCCGCATGTCGTCCTCCCTCTCCCAGGTAGACTCACCTGGAGAGTGATGCCTCCACGCAACCCGAACCAAGGGTATGACCTGGTTCCGGAGCACCTTCTCCCTGCGATCCAGAATCTCCACTGGCTGTTCTGGATAGCTGAGAGTAGGTCCCACCTGTATCGCTGAATGGTCCAATACATGGCTAGGATCTGCCACGTACCGCCTCAGCTGAGATACATGAAACACGTTGTGCACTCCCTCGAGCCTGGTAGGCAAGTCCAGTCGGTAGGCTACTGCACCGATCCTCTCTAAGATGGTGAAAGGTCCGATGTAGCGCGGACTGAGCTTCCCACCGCCGCCAAAGCGAATAGTGCCACGTGTCGGGGATATCCTCAGAAATACCATGTCACCAACCTAAACACAAGACAAAAACTCAACACACAACTAACAAACAATCACAACAAACATGACAAGAACTGAAACTAACCTCGAACTCTAACGGTCTCCGGTGACTATCGGCCCAATGCCGCTGCCTATCCTGAGCCACCCGGAGTCTGTCTCTAATCAATCTGACCTTCTCGGCCGCATCCACAACCATCTCCGGCCCAAGAAGCGCCCGCTCGCCAACATCGTCCCAAGACAAAGGAGTACGGCATCTCCGTCCATATAGAGCCTCAAATGGTGACATCTCTATACTGGCCTGGTAGCTGTTGTTGTAAGCAAACTCTACCAGGTGAAGATGGTCCTCCCAAGAACCCCCGAGATCTAGCACACATGTGCGAAGCATATCCTCCAGAGTCTGGATGGTCCTCTCCGACTGCCCGTCTGTCTGAGGATGATAAGCAGTACTAAACTTGAGCGAGGTGCCCAAGCTAGCCTGCAAACTCCTCCAGAAGTGGGAAGTAAATCGGCTATCCCGATCTGAAACTATGCTCACCGGAACTCCGTGCAATCTCACAATCTGACGAACATACAGCTCAGCCAGCCTCTCCGTAGACAAACCCACTTTGAAAGGCAAAAAGTAGGCCGATTTGGTCAATCTATCAACTATGACCCAAACCGCGTCCTTCCCTCCTGGCGACCGTGGAAGTCCAGATACAAAGTCCATAGTGATGTGCTCCCACTTCCACTCGGGAATGGGTAGCGGCTGTAGCAATCCACCTGGTCTCTGCCTCTCGGCCTTCACCTGCTGACACACAAGACAACGAGATACAAACTGAGCTACCTCGCGCTTCATGCCATACCACCATACGTGCTCTCTCAGGTCCCTATACATCTTGTTGGCTCCAGGATGCATAGAATACTGAGAGCGGTGCGCCTCCTGAAGAACCTTCTCCCGAAGCTCTCCACGCGGAACGCACAGCCTAGTACCGTGCCGCAACGACCCGTCTTCGGCTAAAGAGAAATCGTCAAGCAAGCTCATCCTCACCTGCTCCCTGATGCTCCTCAGGGCAACATCATCATACTGCGCTGACCTGACTCTATCCATCAGCTCAGACTGAATCTGCAAACCCCACATCTGGATCTCCATGCCCGGAATGATGACCTCGATACCCAAACTATCCAGGTCGGCCAACAAATAACGATCTGTCGTCAAGAACATAGCAACAGGATACCTGCTCAAGGCATCTGCAACTACGTTGGCCTTTCCCGGATGGTACTGCAAGGATATATCGAAGTCCTTCATCAGCTCTAACCACCGCCTCTGCCGCATGTTCAACTCCTTCTGAGTGAACACGTACTTCAAGCTCTTGTGATCTGTGAAGATCTCAACTCGCTCTCCGTACAGGTAATGCTTCCACAACTTCAAAGCAAATATCACCGCGGCCAACTCCAGATCATGAGTAGGATAGTTCTTCTCATGAGGACGCAACTGCCTGGATGCATAGGCAATCACCTTCCCGTGCTGCTGAAGAACACACCCTAAACCCTTCCCGGAAGCATCGCTGAAGATCAAGAACCCTCCTGACCCAGATGGCAAAGTCAGGATCGGAGCTGAAGTCAACATCCTCTTCAGCTCATCGAATGCAGCCTGACACTCATCAGTCCAGACGAACTCCACGTCCTTCCTGGTGAGTCTAGTCATCGGCTCTGCAATCCTCGAGAAGTCCTGGACGAACTTCTGGTAATAACCAGCCAAACCCAGAAAGCTCCGAACCTCGGCAACTGAATTGGGCGTAGACCAAGACTCCACTGCCGAAATCTTCCTCTGGTCTACTGAAATCCCGTGCTCGGTCACAACATGACCTAGGAACTCCACCTGGTCTAAGAAGAACTCACACTTCGAAAGCTTCCCGTAGAGTTGCTCCCTCCTCAGAGTCTCTAACACAACTCTCAAGTGCTCCTCATGCTCCTCCTGCGTCTTCGAATAGATCAAGATATCGTCTATGAAGACCACCACGAACTTGTCAAGGTACTGATGGAATACCTTGTTCATCAAGTTCATGAACACCGCGGGAGCATTGGTCAACCCAAATGGCATCACTGTAAACTCGTACTGGCCGTACCGAGTCCGAAATGCCGTCTTGGGAATGTCATCCCGCCTCACCTTCAGCTGGTGATACCCGGACCTCAAATCTATCTTCGAAAAGACCTTTGCCCCACTCAGCTGATCGAACAAGTCGTCGATCCTCGGCAAAGGGTACCTATTCTTGATAGTGAGGTTGTTGAGCGCCCGGTAATCAATGCACATGCGGGACGTACCGTCCTTCTTCGGCACGAACAGGACTGGCGCTCCCCAGGACGAAGAACTGGATCTGATGAACCCCTTGTCCTGCAGCTCGTCGACTTGCTTCTTCAGCTCTATCAACTCGCTGTTGTTCACCCTATAGACATGCTGCGAGATGGGCTCGGCGCCCGGCACCAAGTCTATGGAGAACTCAATGTCCCTGTCTGGCGGCATCCCCGGCAACTCCTCGGGAAAGACATCCGAGAACTCAGCAATCAACGGATGTGGCAAATCCTGCCCCGCCAACAAAGCTCCACAGAATCCAGCCTCCGGCTCCGCTGCTCCTCGAGCAAACTCGATCTCTGGCTCACCCGGCGTCCTAAAAAGAACTCTGCCTCCTCTACAATCAATGCTAGCATGGTGCATGCTCAACCAATCCATACCGAGTACCATATCGTACCTCGGTAGGGGCATTACGAGCAGACACGCACTCAAGTCCCGGCCTCTCAGAGTGACTCTCCGCCCCTTGCAAATATTATTAACCAGGATAATACCTCCCCCGGTCATAATCTTGCAAGTCCTATCCATATATTCAGCAATGATATTGTGTCTCAGAGCAAAAGAAACAGACACAAAACTATGGGTCGCCCCAGAATCAAATAAGGCGAAAGCAGGGAAAGAATCTAGGAGAACATGACCTGCAACAACATCTCCCACGGGCTCTGCCTCCTCCTCTGCTGCCAAAGCGAACACCCTGCCCGCGGGTGCTCCCCTCTGGTGCTGGACAAAACGCTGCTGCTGGGTCTGGAGTGGAGGACCCCTCTGCTGAACCGCTGGTCCTCTAGCCGGCTGTGCTCTGTCCTGGCCTCCTCTGACTCCGCGAAGGCGGCAATCCTTCAGCTGGTGATCGGGCGCCCCACAGTAGAGACAGACGCCCAACCTCTTCCTGCAAGCCGCACTGGTGTGCCCCGGCTTCCCGCAGAAGCCGCACGGTGTAGTCGGTCTCTGGCCCTGTCCCTGGTGCTGCTGGGCACGCACCGGTGTCTGCTGGATCTGCAACAGAGGCTGCTGCTGAAACGGCCTCTGCTGCTGCTGCTGCTGAAAGTGGGGGCGCTTGGCCGGTCCCGCACTGGAACTCGCCCCCATAGTATCTCCGCTCCTCTTCGGCTTGAGGCCGAAGTCCTCCTCTGCGATCTGTGCGTCCATCAGTATCTGATCGAACGTCGCGTCACGGCGACCCGAGGTGCGGGTGCGCACTGCATGAATAAGTCCCCTGCAGAACTTACGAGCCTTCTGCCCCTCATCCTGGATCATACCGGGAGCAAACCTGCTAAGGCGGAAGAACTCAGCTGCATACTCGTCTACCGACGAGTTCCCCTGAACTAGACCCACGAACTGGCCCTCCAATGCTGTAAGAGCCACGTCCGGGAAGAACTTCTCCTTGAAGAGCCTCCGGAAGTTCTCCCAAGTCAGCCCTCTCACCGACGCACGAGGATCCGTGCGGTACCATGTCAGCGCAATGTCGAAGAATCGGCTGGCTGCTGCCGAAACCCAAAGCGCTCTAGGAAGCTCTGCCAGCTCCATGCTCCGCTCTACATCCTCCAGCCAGTCGTCTGCGTAAAGGATGCCCTCCGTGCCTGTGAAGTCCCTGGAGCTCATCTTCCTGAAGTCTAACACTGTCCCCGGCCTGGACTGCTGCTGGCTCGGCTGCTGGCCGGTAGGGCCCTGCACCGTACCCGGTGCCACTCTCTCTACTGCTGCAAGGGCAAGCTGATGCGAGTTCTCCATACTCTGCCTCAGCATCTCCATCTGTCGGTGTGACGCCTCCGACTGACGCTGCGACGCCTCTGCCTGGGCCCGCTGTGTCTCCATCATCTGCTGAAGGAGAAGGAACAAGTGATGTGTATCCGTCGGTATCGGTGGTAGTGGCGGCAGTATCTCTGGAAGAACGGCCGTAACCCTCTGGGGTGGAGGTGGTAGACCTCCCTGCGCCACTGCCTGGGTCTCTGGAATAGTAGAATCACTGGGGGCAGTCTCATGAACCTCCTCCTCGACCTGATCAGATCTCTCAGGCAAGCTACTCGATCCAGAGGCCTGCGGATGTGTCTTCGTCATCCTGGAGACGAATTAAAACAAGAGATCAATATGGCACATGAGTAGATTATCAAAGAAGGACAGTTAATTTAATACAAGGTGAATAATCATGATAATCAAAAGATCAGAAATTTCCTAAGTGTGATTGAGAAACTCCTATCATGTCCTAGGTCCTACGTCCTAATCGCAGGCTCGTAATTAGTACTCTAAGTCGAGCACCATTACGAGATCGCACTAATTGCGACACTGGACCTGCGTGGGCCACCACAAAAACGTGTCACGACCCGCACCCTTATGAGGGGCACGAGCACGTGGGTACGTCCAGCCTACGCCGCAGAATCGGCGGTAGAACGCTGTATATAACGTCTGTAAATACCTACGACTAACAGTTAAATGTACCTGTACAATATATACTCTCCGAATGGAGGTGACATAATAATACAGTCTCAATCACAGAATAAAACTAAGGTAGATAGCTCAGAGGAAAGACATATGATAGATGAAGAGTAAAATAAGTCCACAGTCTAATACAAGTCCAGATATATACAACATCCCAGAGTATCAAAATAGAATATAGAACTATAGTCTGATAAGCTAGCTGGATCGCAGTCCAGTCAAACCTAGCTAGCCTACACTACTCTGGAAGTACAAAATCTAGTGGCTCCACTATAAGGCCACGATCTAAGGCTACTCCATCTGACTCGAGCCCATAATAGGTCGAGCAGTCCGCCTCGGAATCATCTGTAATATATTATAACGGTATCCTGTCAGGAAAATGAGCAAGTACAAACACTAACAGCAGTTCCATGTGAATTGACAAATTCTATAAGAGACAGCATAATGAACTACAAGACAAAGATATATGATAACTTGGGAACCGTTCGGAAGTCGAGTTACAATCCTTAAACCAAACAAGGACCGGGGTTGTAACTCTTCTCCCGAGCAGAACTTAGTCTCCAATCAAGGTACAATGTAAAGGCAAGTAGAGCATGTGAGTAACTGTATATCATGACATGGTGAAAAAATACTGAATGTAGAACAGAACAGGATATACGATAAGACAAAGTAAATATAAAATGTGATTTGAATTATTAGAGCGATATGTGATCGGCTTGGGATAAGTGACAGGACAGGCTATCCACTTGGCCCGGCAATCCGCGGTGACCTCAACGGAGAGACATGCCGTCCAACCTGGATAACGAGCACAAGGCAAGGGATCTCGCTACACCCTTCGTGAGGGAAGAGTGGCACGAGCACATGAATAGTGACAGGGTGGCTTGGATCACATAGCCCCTAATAATTCCCCATCCCCGAGTAGTATAATGGATCTGGACATGACACGTCATGGCACGTGATTTCGTAAGAGGGTAGCAAATCCTCTTAGAAATCGGTGTCTATACAAGTACAGGAAACAAGACAGGGAGTGTACCCATATACCCAGAAATCCAGGAACAACATCTCATGTCATGGTCCAATGTGTACTAGTCCGTGAGCTATCGTGACCAAGAATCAAGTAAGACACTACGACTGAATCGGATATAGCAGATATCAAGACAATGAAAACTATCAGTGAATGTACTCGCCTGCTGTCCTGAGCTGTATGGTATATCAATGCTCAGAGCGGTATCAGAAGACCTAAATATGAGATACTGTAAGTTAATTTAGGTTTAAACAAGTTTAGGAATGATTTACAATGAATGATATGCAATCTAGGTCAAACTAGGTCTCACTGAGTCACACTAAGTCCTGTCAAGTCAATCTAGGTCAAATCAAGTTATATCAAGTCAATCTAAGCCTAACCAAGTCAATCCTAGGTCATACCAGGCATCACGGGTCAAAACAAGTCGAAGAAAGTCAAACGGGATCAAGAGTTGGCCTACAGTTGACTTTTGGTCAACTGGTCAACTCTGGTCAACCCTGGTCAACTCTAGGTCAACCATGGTCAACCCTAGGTCAATGGTGACTAATAGTTGACTTTTGGTCAACTACAAAAGTCTAATGGAAATCGGGACTAATTTGGGTAAAGCGTTGACCCAAAGTTGACTTTTGGTCCAAAAAGTCAACCGTGGTCAACCGGGGCCAAGACTAGGTCTAGGCGACTATTTCTAACTATTAACAACCTCTACAACCCATATCCAAGTCCATCTTGGACTTCGAAACTCATATCTTGGCCGTAGGCCAATATCCTATTTTACCCTTAAAAAGGGTAAAATTCTAGCTTCGGCAACTATCCAGTTAGCCTACCCACGCTTAATATTTTGACCCGATCTCCCTAGGGTAGTATGATACTAGCCTATACATATAATATCTACCAAAATACCTAGGTAACGTGGACATCCAGTCCATGATACGGCCCGTTGTCAAAATCTTGAATATTTCAAGATACGGACCGATACGGTGCGACACGGCCACCCTACGACCCCGAATTCCACCCGGAAGCCTACCTGCAAAATCTAAATCACGTATTCATGCCCCACGCCAAGTTTCAACTCAATCGGATACTCCGAACTCCGTTTCGCCCTCTAACTCGGTTTTTCCATTTTCCTATTCTAGCTTTTTCCCTTTTCTTCTAACTTCTTTCAATCTTTCCTCCCAACCTCTAATTCTTTTCCTACTTCTCATTCCATAATCTTTTTCTACTCTTCTCTACGATTCCAACCATATATAATACATATATATATATATCTATATATATATATATACATACACATAGGTAAAAGGGGGTGTAAAATAGGCTTAAAGCCATAGAGAGGGGGGGGCTGTTCAGCCATGGCAGCAGCCTAGGCTGCTGCTGCTGCTGTTGCTGGTCTTATTCTTCTTCTTCTTCTTCTTCTATCTCCCTATATATATACACCTCATATATATATATATCTATATATATATATCCATATATATATATATATCTATCTATATATATATAACTAGATATCTATCTAAAATCTATCTAGATATCTATCCATCCCTCTAAATATATATAACACACACACATCTATATACACACAACCATATACACACATCCATGTATATATATAATATACTCATATCTATATATATATATATACATATCCATATATATATATATATATAAACACACACACAAATACACACACAACACACACACATCCTCACACAACACAACCACACACACCACTCTCACAACACCACCATCCCCATGACACAATATCACCCTCCTCTACACACACAAATACACAAATAAAATATACACACATAAATACACATGTATATATATATATATGTATATATATATATATAACATTCTCAAAATGATTAATTCCTAATAATTCCTTAACCTATTTTTCTAGGGAAAACCTACAAATTTGTGGGCAAATGGAAGAGAATATCATCCTCTCCATTTAATGTGAAAGAACTAAATGCAAAAGAGAAATAGGTGAAGAATTAAAAGTATACCTAAAATGGAGTTGGAAAGGAAGGAAGCTTGGGAAGAAATGAATTGAAAGAGAGAGAGAAAGAGTGTTGCTTAGAGAAGAAGGAAGAGAGAGGGGGGGGGGGCTGTCATAGCCGGCCAAGGGGTGTGGGGGTGTGAGGGGCACTTGTAAATTACAAGTTTGCCCCTCCCTAAGCCTAATATTAAACAATTTCCAAATTAGGTTTAGGAAGTTGCTAAAAATAAATAAAAATCATAATTAAACTAAATTACTCATGGGGAACTAGTCCAAACTCTTAAACCCTAATTTTTAGTGTGGTGGGCCATGGTTAGCTAACAGGCTAATTACAGCTCAAGTCGAAATTCACCGGGGTCCCGAATTAACTCGGAATGCGATGAAATTCGAACCCGACTCCTATAATAATTAAATAATAATATTCATGAAATAAAATTCCCAAAAATAATATAAAATGGAAAATTACCATTTTACCCCTAACTGGAAAAAGTGAGGGTGACAGGATCCTCACATGCATTAACAGAGAAGAATTCTCCGGAGGGATGCACCCTGGTTTCAATCCTCTAAGTAAAGTACTGTGTCGTTCTGAGGAACTATAGAACATGTCTCTGTTATTCCGGTCCTTCTTGACGCAGATTTTTCCAGTCTGAGCCTGCTGAAGAGGAGTGATGTCCCAGTCCATTCTCCTGGGGTAGCTAGCATGAGCATATCGTGCCAAAGGAAGGCAGCTGGCAATATCTGGTAGCAAAATCAGTTTCTTCTTCCACTGAAAAGTTCTCTGCTCAACACGTGGTCTTGGTTGAGAACTTTTGTCAATTGCTTCACCAAACAGGAACATATGTTTTCTGTGGGTGACAGCATCAACAGTCTGTAAAGGCTGTCCATTCATCAGGCATAGCAATGTATCATTATCTTATGCTATCAGAAAGTCTGGCGAGAGGACGGAAGTGCATATTGCGGAAAAAGTACGTGGGACAAGTCCTCTTTGAACTCAGATTCTGCAAGAGTTCCTACAAAAGTTTCATATTCGGGATCTTCTCTGGTATTCACTGCATCCAACAGAAGAAAGCAGAATTTAGTACAAGTCAAAGTCAGAAAATTCTGTCATCAGATTGTGCAACCATCAGACTGCGCAACCATCAGATTGCGCAACCATCAGACTGTGCAACCATCAGATTGCGCAACCATCAGATTGCCCAACCGTCAGATTACGCAACTATCAGATTGCGCTGATAAAGCTTGCGCAAATCAGCCGATTGCGCTGACTTTTGCCAGCACAATTCAACCGATCGTGCAAGAAGATATTCTTCATAAAAATGAAGAATAACTAGTTCGTGCAACCAAAACCCTAAAGAGGGTGGCGCACTATGATCACATCTCTAAAAAGAGATGGATTTTGAAGATCAGTGGAGTCGAAGAACCCTAAAGAGAGTTTTTTCGATTGAGTCATCTACCTAGCAAAGCGGGATGCGCAGTCTCATGTCGAGAAGGACGGGGCACAACCCTAGCCGAAGACTCGACGGGGGCCTTGCCTTTGGCAGCGGCGGAGGATCGCTTGGGGGCCATGGAGATCGATGAGAAGAATCGGGAAAGCTCAAGAAGTTTCTCTTTTGGAATTCGAAAGCAAGTAAAGAATGACAGAGAGAGAATGAGGAACTATTTATAGTTTTTTCAAAGGGGAACGACCGCCTCAGATTGCGCCGAAAAAGCGGGGCTGAATCATCCAATTGTGCAGACAGCTCACGTATGCGCAACTTGATTTTAAAATTTGAAATTCAAAGTATTTCGAAACTTTGAATAAATTCAACTTTCGAAAACTTTGAAGGGGGTCTTGTAGGTCCTAAAAAATCAAGTTGCACCTATTAACAAAGTCGAAAAATCAAGAAATACAACTTTCAAATGAACTGCACAGACATCAGATTGTGCATCATTCGGATTGCGCATACCAGACTGCACACACTTTCAACTGTGCAGGCTGACGTGGCAATGTCATCATTATCTGACAAAATCAAATCTTTCTGACAGCTGACAGCACAAAGAACGAGGAGACTGTTCGTTTATTGCGTCGCACAGCGCTCGAGGGTAATTGGACAGCTGTACATGCAGCGCAATCCAGAGCCTGCACAAGCCAGCCCCGCGCAATCCATCTCAGCGCAATCCGAAGTCAGCGCAATTCATGTGGCGCACTTCATCATGACAACTGACAAAAGTACACGTGGCATTCATGCCATCAATTGCTCGTTACGTGGCAACCGTCTTCACACGATCATGCACATTTCAATTAAATGATGCCATGTGTCCAAGACAGTTGGCCCACGACCAGACAACTGCCTGCGCAGTCTGAGGTTGCGCAATCCAGTTCCTGCGTAATCCAACTTGCGCCATTCAGAATAACTAAAAATTAGTTATTTCCAGAACTCTATAAATAGAGTTTCAAGTCTTCATTCAAGGGGATCAGACATAAAGTTCAGAAATATCAGAGAGTTCAGGAGTTCTTGCTCAAGTGCTGCTGCATTCTTCCGAGGCTTTTGTCTTCAACTTCAGAGGATACCGTCTTCAAAGTTCACATCGTCCAAGGGATAAAGCAATCGTCTTCTAGATTGGATTCCTACAGTTGTACTTTCCCAGAATTCTTGTAATCTTTACAAAGTTTGTATCAATAAAGTTTCATACTTTTATTTTTGCAAACACCACTCAACCTAAAACACAAATCACTCAATAAACCACACTAGTCTCAAGTCAAATAGGATGGCATGATCCTCCCAACTCTCTCACCTTTACAACATATACACTACACTACCATCTATACAACATCAAACACACACTAGCACATATCCTCTATCAATCTCACTTCTCTTTACTAACTACACACATCCTTATCTCATTCAAACACACATACTATACTAACATATACATATATTCACTTGATATCCATACTACATAGGCTCGTAGAATACACAAGATGTCCATGTCGTATAGTCAATTTTCTACTTAAAATCAATACTGCACCTGTTAGACCTATTCACTAAATTCTAGGATTAAATTATGTCGTAGCCCTTCATATTAGTTTTCCGAAACTTCAAACGGATCGCATTTTGGGTCCGGAAGCTCCCGAAATCGTGAAAACACCAAAATACGTTCATCTTTCGGACAGCTGACACTCAAGTAGTTTTACAAAAAGTTCTTAAACGATTTTGGCCTATTAATATATATATTTGGAAAGCTAACTTCGATACAGTTCTTTTAAAAAAATGGGAGATTAATCGAAGTCTTGAGCTAGGAGTTATGGCATTTCTAAGTTGCTTTGGCTACTAAAAACGTGGATGAAAATTATGACGAATTTGGGTTGTTTTGGAAAAAAAAACACATACTAACTATATTATCTAGGATACTAACTAGGTTATCTAACTCACTAACTTAACACTAACACACCCACACTCTATCACATACACACAAGACACATATCAATATATATATATATACAAAAAAAAACCCAAATCAGTCCACATCCATAAATATAACAATATTTGATATTTTTACATAAAAATAGGGCTTGTAGGCCATAATACATAGATTCAAACATTTGTATCTAAATAAGAACAAACCTAAACATCCTAACCATGATTAATCTATTCTCTAACACATGAAAATATGAAATTAGAAGACAAATAAGCATATGGGGCTAAAACATAAACACATGGTGTGCCCCCATTGGAATCTCTCCATAGGGGACACCAAACCTATCCCAAACTCCAAAAGAGGACTCAAAAGAGCCTCTAAAACATTCCTAATGGTGGTCCATGCATGGGGGTGGTTCCTATGGGTTCAAAACTAACAAATATGCAAGAAAAAGATGAAATAGAGACGGTTTAGAGAGAGAGAGATACCTATTGGGAGTTGAATATTCCTAATGAATAACCCAGAGAACACGAATCCGACACGAACTCTTCTAGCAAATAGACACCCCTCCTTGCTCTTGGCTCCACAATCCTTGTAGCTCCCTCTCCTTGCAAAAATGAGAGAATTTGGTGGAGAAAAGAGAAGATTTGAGAGATGAATCAATAGAATTTGCTCTCAAGAGTGGGAAAAATACTAAAATAGGAATGGAGGCTACTTTGCAAATGAAAAGGAGATGGAACCCTCTATTAGCTGCCAAAAGGGTTAGGCTTGTGTAACGCCCCAGTCCCAAAATACGTATAGGACTAGGATACGATACATGCCAACAACACTTCACCAATGGGCCAAATCTCAAAGTAAGCCCATTAGCGAAATGCTTAAGCTGTATATCATGATAACAACCCAGAATATAGTACAAGTCACAGGTACACAGCTAATCTCATCCACACAGAAAATAAGACACGAGATATCAAGTTCAATAAAATAATACTAATAAGAAATATCTGTCCAACATGAAATAGAAATAATAAATACTGTGCGGGTAAGACATTCCGAAGCCACAGTATTAAGAAATAAATAATCACTACATGTCCACTAAAAAAGAAAGAAAATAAAATAGCAAGTCTATGAATGAAGAGACATGTCTCAAGAGAAGTCTTCAGCGACTATCTCGTCCTCCTGTGAAGGTGCGTCACCAGTCTCCACTCCAGAACCATAAACCTTCCGGTAGTCCTCGTCTCTAACTAAGCCTGGAGAGATCACCAGGTCCTCAGAGGACTAGCAAGACACATAATATACATGCCTACTGTACAATAAATCTCATGCAAGAAAAATAGGAATAACCAAATCGAAAAAAGAATAACACGAAAAAGAACTCTACAGATGGTGGCATGTCATGAGAACATAATATTAATCGTAGCTAAAATCGTTGCCCGGGGAGGCACTAACAGTCCTATAATAGGTTCTCTATCGTAGCCCGGGGAGGCACTAACAATAGAGGATAGCCACGACTAATAAAATATTCTCTCCTAAGGAACTAGGAAGCCAAGTCGATCTAGTCATGTCTAAGTCAAGTACAGGTCAATCAGGTCAGGGAACATGGCACAGGCATAGCAGTACTATCACTAGACATGAACAAGATAATAAAGACAGAAAAGCAATATAGAAAATGAGCAAAAACTACGTGCACGTAAAACTAGAATAACCAAGACATGGAACATGAGAAATATGGAACTAAGTAAGACATGAAAAATAGCAATAAGGAAAATCATGTAAGTACTGTAAAGCTTGGCAAGGTGTACTTGCTTGGTGGTAGCAAAAAGTCCTGCAATTAAAGAGCCACAAAACCTGAACTCCTGCAAACACCTCCAAATGCTGAAACAAACATTTCCAACAGTCCCAGAATAAGCAAAATAGCTAGGATAGGCTACCCATATGTCCAATTCTTGACACAGGGGCAAAACGGTAATTTTGGGTCAAAACGGTGTCCGCCGTTGGACCCGCTTTGCACCGAAAAGCATACCAAAGTCAACGGTCTCTAAAGTTGTCAAACCACATATCTACAAATTTGTTTTGAAGATACGAACCCAACGGTATGTCCAATTTTGGATTCCGATGAGCCGTGCACAAAATTGTCTGTTGAATCGGATCGTGGGACCCGCAAAACGACGATCCAATCAACTGTCTCGGAATCGGACCAAACTTGGTATACAGGACCAGAAAAATGATACGGTCCTGTTGGCGCAAGTTTGGTCTCAATCTGACGAACGTGCACAAAGTAATTAGAGAATTTCGAAGAAGGTCGATACGGTAACTTTTGACGGATACGCATCAAATTCGTCGCGCACACGCGACCAATTTGAATTCCGTCAAAGCCCACACGTCCACGAAGTCGATACACTCCTTTCAATGCTTTCGGTTCAAGACCACGTCGCCCAGATTGGCGGAACGCACATTGGATCAAAAGAATTTTCTATCTTTTAAAACTGTTTTTACAAGATAAATTATCGATTTGGAAATCTGTTTCTTCTGCATATAATTAATGAAAATTAAAAATACAAAATAGGTTAGGAAGCCCTATATGTTGTCTTTAAGTGTCTTCAAATAGTTTTTTGAACTCCCTAGCGGGTTGACAGGAATCGATCTCCAAAGTGGGCTACTTGGGACTGACTTAAAACTATTTTCGAACAGTTTTTCGCCAATGTTCGTTCAAATTTTTTAAACCGATCACTAAACTACTTTTCGAACTAATTAATGAAGAATTGAGAGGATCATGTAGGCTCTATGTAGGATTTTGTAGATCAAAATTTGGTCGAACATAATAAGAGAACCGAATCGACGAACATCAATACCTGGGCTGCTGTTGCTCTGTTGTGGTGCGGCTGTCATGTTTTCGCGCGACTTTGCTCGACGGCGGCTGTGCGGTGGTCCGACGATGGGACAGGCAGTGCATGCGTCTAGGAAGACGTGCAGGGTCGTCCAAGGTTGAGGAGTAGGTAGAGGTCGGAAGGATGTCGAAGAAATTGGGTTTTTCGAACCTTCGACTGAACATATATATATATACATATTCCGGTTTTAAAAACCTATTTTTAGATTGATTTAAAACCAAATTTGATTAGGTTTTGGACTTATCTAATGGAGAATTGTATTAGGATGGGGTAGGGAAAAATTCGGATTTAAAAAGATTCGAAATTGATCGATTTTCCAATCGATCAAATGCTCGAAAAATTGCTAATAGCTGTCGGTTTCAGCCTGGGTTGTTATCTCGTGAGAATTTCAATATCTCGTGAGATATTGAAATATATATATATATATAATAATCTCTATAATTCTAAAATAAATTAAAAACTTAATAATCTCTATTTCTAGTATAGGATTTTTATTTATAGGCATATGTACACACATAAAATTATATATTTATTTTCCGAGAATAGAAAATAAAAGATATTTTTAATACCAATTATAGAATCAATAATAATAATAATAATAATAATAATAACAATATTAATAATAATAATAATAATGATGATGATGATAACAAAAATGAATAAACCAATAATATGTATAGTGTATCATATTACACCATCTTTCTTTGGCCATAAAAATCTTACAAATATTCAAAAACACCATAAAATACATATAATTTACATATCACAAATATTTAGAAATTATTTGTCAATTCCTAAAAATAAATAAGAAATACATAAAATATGTATACATGGCCGTCTTTGGTCTCACTATATGCCTACATAGGCTTGGATATGGTTCGGGCTCAGTTCTGACCAAATTAGTACAACCGGATCATCTAAAAATTAATATATTAAATAATAACTAATTAAATGATAGAAATGAGTCTTTCCACAACGTGGCCTGGTTTTTCTAGTTCGGGCATCACTATGGCTAGACCTACCTTAGCATGGCTAATACACTAGTCGAGGCTCACTGCTACATCATCTGTGCCACAATTCCTAGACGTCTTGTGCTCCAAAACTCAACAATAGCTAAGGTCATATTTAATAATAATTTAATTTAAAAAAATACTCATAAATTTCATAAAATCCTATTTAAATCAAATAAATAATTAAAAAAATAATTCAAAAATTCAGGGGTGTTACATCCTAACCCCCTAAAAGAATTTCGTCTTCAAAATTAAAATAACTCACTATGGGAAGGAAAAGTATGATAATGGTTCTAAGGGGTCTCTATAGTTGTCCTAATCAAACATTTAACAAGCAAGCACAAACTACTATTCTGCTTATTATCACTAACATAAAATTATGTTATTACCTTCATTTGCTCCTTGGGTTGCTGCTCCTGCTTCAACTCTCATGGCAAAGGCCTTTCCTTGTCGAGGTGCTTCTGCCTGTTGTCTTGCCCGCTCGAACTGCGTTGCCTGGTTGGGAAGTGGTCCTCGTGGATATCCTCCTTGTACTGGTGGTGCTAGTCTATCAGTGCGCTTCTCTGGGCAAGTGTGGATATGGTGCTGATCGGAGCCGCAACGTAAACACAGCTTCAGCCTACGTCGGCAATCCTTTTCGACATGTCCTCTCTTTTGACAGTAATGGCAGATGGGAAGTTCGCTATTTATATATGGGGCGACTCTTGGTTGCTGGTGTACGACACACGTCTTTCAGGTCCTCCTGATGATGCTTTTGCTGATGGTGTTGTTGGATGTGGTCGCTTCTCGCTGGTTCCCTTTCGATGGACTCACTCTAAACGTCGTGCTGCAGTAAGAACTTCGGAGTAAGTGGTAGGTGCTACAGCCCCAATAAGCTCCTGTAGTCTGTAGCTCAGTCCTTCGTAGAATTTTTTGGCCTTCTCTTCTTCAGTCTGGATCAATGTAGGTGTGAAGCGGCTCAGTCGTAGAAACTCGGCATTATATTCTTCCACGGTCCTGCTGCCTTGCTCGAGGTGCAAGAATTTTCTTCGAAGCTCTGCTTTGAAAGTGGCAAGGATAAACATCTCTTGGAAGAGTTTGGAGAACTCCTCCCAAGTGACCTTATCCTGTCCAAGTCTTTTCTCCTCTGTAAGCCACCAGTGGTGCGCATTGCCGGTCAGCTGCATCCTAACGGCAATCATCCATCGATCTCTTGGTAACTCGGCTGCCTCCAATTGTTGCTCAATGTTGGTGAGCCATTCATGAACTTCGGTGGGCTCCTCCTTGCCTGAGAACTTGTCTGGCTTCAACTGGTGAAAGTTTGCGATGGTTTCCGTCGTCGTCTGGGGAACGGGTGGAGTGGCTCTCTCTAGTGATGACACGATGCGATTCTCGATGTGCTCCGTCTGTCTCTGCTGGGCCTCCATCTGAACTTGTTGTTGCGCTTGCATCATCACGTAGTTGGTCTGGAAAAGCTGCTGGGGATCCATTGTCTGTCCAAGCTGGGAAAACATCGTCGGTGGCATCGGTGGCAGTGCTGGCATGGATGGGATGTCGTCTCTCCTGACCCTCAGTAGGTGCGAAGCTGCTGGATCGTCTGGTTGGGTAGAAGAACCTCCAACTGGTGGTGGGGTCGTGTCGACATGAGTCACTATAGCGCCCTGCGGGGTGACGGCGGGGTTCTCGTCACTGGCTTGCTGGTCCATTTCGCTGCACTCAAACGAAACTTATAAGCTTAAAGGAAAAACGATATCAAGCAGGATGCATGTCAAGGAAATAATTTCGAAGTCAAAATATAGAGTTCAAGGACGTGAAACAATATAAAGATGTGGATGAGATCCTAAGGGTCTTTTCTATCCTATTCGCAGGCTCACGTCGGTACAGTAACGTAACCGAAATGATTAACGTAGACCTGTATGGGCCACCACAAAAACATGTAACGCCCCAGTCCCAAAATACGTATAGGACTAGGATACGATACATGCCAGCAACACTTCACCAATGGGCCAAATCTCAAAGTAAGCCCATTAGCGAAATGCTTAAGCTGTACATCATGATAACAATCCAGAATATAGTACAAGTCACAGGTACACAGCTAATCTCATCCACACAGAAAATAAGACACGAGATATCAAGTCCAATAAAATAATACTAATAAGAAATATATGTCCAACATGAAATAGAAATAATAAATACTGTGCGGGTAAGAC
The DNA here is from genome assembly GCA_029216955.1 of Iris pallida. Taxonomy (NCBI): domain Eukaryota; kingdom Viridiplantae; phylum Streptophyta; class Magnoliopsida; order Asparagales; family Iridaceae; genus Iris; species Iris pallida. The sequence continues at coordinate 14,746,029 of JANAVB010019799.1, forward strand.
ATCCCGAAACCACAGTAATAAGAAATAAATAATCCACTACATGTCCACTGAAAAAAGAAAGAAAATAAAATAGCAAGTCTATGAATGAAGAGACATGTCTCAAGAGAAGTCTTCAGCCACTATCTCGTCCTCCTGTGAAGGTGCGTCACCAGCCTCCACTCCAGAACCATAAACCTTCGGGTAGTCCTTGTCTTTAACTAAGCCTGGAGAGATCACCAGGTCCTCAGAGGACTAGCAAGACACATAATATACATGCCTACTGTACAGTAAATCTCATGCAAGAAAAATAGGAATAACAAAATCGAAAAAAGAATAACACGAAAAAGAACTCTACAGATGGTGACATGTCATGAGAACATAATATTAATCGTAGCTAAAATCGTAGCCCGGGGAGGCACTAACAGTCCTAAAATAGGTTCTCTATCGTAGCCCGGGGAGGCACTAACAATAGAGGATAGCCACGGCTAATAAAACATTCTCTCCTAAGGAACTAGGAAGCCAAGTCGATCTAGTCATGTCCAAGTCAAGTACAGGTCAATCAGGTCAGGGAACATGGCACAGGCATAGCAGTACTATCACTAGACATGAACAAGATAATAAAGACAGAAAAGCAATATAGAAAATAAGCAAAAACTACGTGCACGTAAAACTAGAATAACCAAGACATGGAATATGAGAAATATGGAACTAAGTAAGACATAAAAAATAGCAATATGGAAAAGCATGTAAGTACTGTAAAGCTTGGCAAGGTGTACTTGCCTGGTGGTAACAAAAAGTCCTACAATTAAAGAGCCACAAAACCTGAACTCCCACAAACACCTCCGAATGCTGAAACAAACATTTCCAACAGTCCCAAAATAAGCAAAATAGCTTGGATAGGCTACCCATAAGTCCAATTCTGGACACAGGGGCAAAATGGTAATTTCGGGTCAAAATGGTGTCCGCCGTTGGACCCACTTTGCACCAAAAAGCGTGCCAAAGTCAACGGTCTCTAAAGTCATCAAACTACAAATCTATGAATTTGTTTTGATGATACGAACCCAAGGTATGTCCAATTTTGGATTCCGATGAGCCGTGCACAAAATCGCCCGTTGAATCGGATCGTGGGGCCCGCAAAACGACGATCCAATCAACTGTCTCGGAATCGGACGAAACTTGGCATACAGGACCAAAAAAAAGATACGGTCCTGTTGGCGCAAGTTTTGTCTCGATCTGACGAACGTGCCCAAAGTAATTGGAGAATTTCAAAAAAGGCCGATACAGTAATTTTTGACGAATACGCATCAAATTCGTCGCGCACCCGCGACCAATTTGAATTCCGTCAAAGCCCACACGTCCACGAAGTCGATTCGCACCGTTCGATGCTTTTGGTTCGCGACCACGTCGCCCGGATTGGCGGGACGCACGTTGGATCAGAAGAATTTTCTAACTTTTAAAACTGTTTTTACAGGATAAATTCTCGATTTAGAAATCTGTTTTCTTTGCATATAATTAAAGAAAATTAAAAATACAAAATAGGTTAGGAAGCCCTACATGTTGTCTTTAAGTGTCTTTAAATAGTTTTTTGAAATTCCTAGCGGGTTGACAGGAATCGATCTCCAAAGTGGGCTACTTGGGACTGACTTGAAACTGTTTTCGAACAGTTTTTCGCCAATGTTCGTTCAATTTTTTTTAATCCGATCACTAAACTACTTTCCGAACTAATTAATGGAGAATTGAGAGGATCATGTAGGCTCTATGTAGGATTTTGTAGATCAAAATTTGGTCGAACATAATTGGAGAACCGAATCGACGAACATCAATACCTGGGCTGCTGTTGCTCTGTTGTGGTACGGCTGTCCTATTTTCGCGTGGCTTTGCTCGACGGCGGCTGTGCAGTGGTCCGGCGATGGGGCATGCGGTGCAAGCGTCTAGGAAGGCGCGCGGGGTCGTCCAAGGTTGAGGGGTAGGTAGAGGTCGGGAGGATGTCGAAGAAATTAGGTTTTCTGAACCTTCGACTGAACATATATATATATATATATATATATATATATATATATATATATATATATATATATATATATATATATATATTTCGGTTTTAAAAACCTATTTTTAGATTGATTTAAAACCAAATTCGATTAGGTTTTGGACTTATCTAATGGAGAATTATATTAGGATGGGGTAGGGAAAAATTCGGATTTAAAAAGATTCAAAATTGATCGATTTTTTAATCGATCAAATGCTCGGAAAATGGCTAATAGCAGTCGGTTTCAGCCTGGGTTGTTATCTCGTGAGAATTTCAATATCTCGTGAGATATTGAAATTTACTTATATATATATATATATATATATATATATATATATATATATATATATATATATATAATATATCGAGATATTGAAATATATATATATATATATATATATATATATATATATATATATATATATATATATATATATATATATATATCGAGATATTATATATATATATATATATATATATATATATATATATAATATCTCGATATATATATATATATATATATATATATATATATATATATATATAATATATATATTTATATATATATATATATATATATATATATATATATATATATATATATATTTTTTTTTTTTTTTATATATATAAAATATATATATATATATATATATATATATATATATATATATATATATATATATATATATATATATATATATATATATATATATATATATCGAGATATTATATATATATATATATATATATATATATATATATATATATATATATATATATATATATATATAATATCTCGATATATATATATATATATATATATATATATACATATATATATATATATACATATTCCGGTTTTAAAAACCTATTTTTAGATTGATTTAAAACCAAATTCGATTAGGTTTTGGACTTATCTAATGGAGAATTATATTAGGATGGGGTAGGGAAAAATTCGGATTTAAAAAGATTCAAAATTGATCGATTTTTCAATCGATCAAATGCTCGGAAAATGGCTAATAGCAGTCGATTTCAGCCTGGGTTGTTATCTCGTGAGAATTTCAATATCTCGTGAAATATTGAAATTCACTTATCTTTATATATATATATATATATATATATATATATATATATATATATATATATATATATATATATATATATATATATATATATATATTATATCTAATAATCTCCATAATTCTAAAATAAATTAAAAACTTAATAATCTCTATTTCTAGTATAGGGTTTTATTTATAGGCATATATACACATAAAATTATATATTTATTTTCCTAGAACAGAAAATAAAAGATATTTTTAATACCAATTATAGAATCAATAATAATAATAATAATAATAATAATAATAATAATAATAATAATAATAATAATAATAATAATGATGATGATGATGATAACAAAAAAATGAATAAACCAATAATATGTATAGTGTATCATATTACACCATCTTTCTTTGGCCCTAAAAACCTTACAAATATTCAAAAACACCATTAAATAAATATAATTTACATATCACAAATATTTAGAAATTATTTGTCAATTCCTAAAAATAAATAAGAAATACATAAAATATGTCTGCATGGCCGTCTTTGGTCTCACTATATGCCTAAATAGGCTTGGATATGGTTCGGACCCAGTTCTGACCAAATTAGTACAACCGGGTCATCTAAAAATCAATATATTACATAATAACTAATTAAATGATATAAATGACTCTTTCCACAACTTGGCCTGGTTTTTCTAGTTCGGACATCACTATGGCTAGACCTACCTTAGCATGGCTAATACACTAGTCGAGGCTCACTACTACATCATCTGTGCCACAATTCCTAGACGTCTTGTGCTCCAAAACTCAACAATGGCTAAGGTCATATTTAATAATAATTTAATTTAAAAATACTCATAAATTTCATAAAATCCTATTTAAATCAAATAAATAATAAAAAAATAATTCAAAAATTCAGGGGTGTTACAGCTTGGGCCAATGGAAAATATCTAATATGCCCCTAATAGATCCCCTTTGGTTAATCTCTAAGTCATGCAAAGGTTTGGGTTTCTAATATCTAAATAACTAAACTTGTCATGTGGGTTTAGTCTAAATGCACTAGCCTAATGAGATGAGTTTGTGGGCCATGTCTAACTAATCTTTGGGTCCCGAATAGAGTGTATACTACCCCGATCACTAACACAAGTCAAAACTAGACGAAACTCAAATCCGACAAAACTAATCCCCAAAATACAATATTAATAAATAAATATTCATAAAAATATTAGAATATAAAAATAAAAAATTTACCCTCATTTTTGAAAACAGGCAGTTACAATCCTACCCCTTAGAAAAATTTTGTCCTCGAAATTTGAAATGGTTGTACTATTCTCTAGGTCAAGCCCCCAACAATCAAAGTCTACTAAATTCTATCCAATGTTATACAACTTGCAATTCTGTGGAATAGGAACAAATATGCATAGTTTTAGTCTCTACAGTATCATGTTATTGCAGTCTCTAATGGGGGTTTTTCTATTAATCTAGCATGCTCATCACATATGCAAGCTAAAGGTACTAAGAAAGCAATCAAACAATCAATGGGTGGAAAGAAACAGGAAAAAGGAAAGAACAAGACCTAACCTCCTAATCCATCACCTGTAGTGTGGGTCTCCTCAATCGCCATCGCAAAAGCCCTGCCCTGGCAGGGTATATCCCGCTGCTGGTGCGGGGCATGATGCGGTGCTACAGGTAGCCTAGCTCCCTCTCTCTTCTCCAAAATACCCAAGTAACATCTCTGCTGATACCTACTCTATTATACTAGTGTACCCTCTATAGGGTATCTATTCTGTAATCGGATAACCATACCTGTCTATCCAGAATCAAGTTATCGGAATCCTCGTCACGCCAGTAAGTTTGACTACAATAAACCATAGGGTCCGCAACTAAGGTACATACCTCTCGGATCATGGTATCTAATATTTTTGATTACCGTATGATTGGCTGCAAAAACCTTAAATTCCCACAACCCGAGAAATACATATAAAATCAGACCCTATGTCTTCGACATGCCTGCTAATATGGCTGTAGAAGACTCTAGATTCCATAACCGAAGCAACTTAGTCCGGAGGTTTATCCTGGTAGAAAATCAATGAACACCAAGAATCAAGTTCAAAAACGGACAAGAAAGAATAGACAGAAATAATTGGAATCAAATTTCGAGATAGTTTATCATGAGATTCTCAAGGATCATCCCTGGAATCTTCTCAAGAAGTCCTAACTGTGATTGAGTATCCTTAGCCTATAGCCTATATCATCTAAACCTATAGCAGGCTCGTAGCAGCACTCTAAGTCGAGCACCACTACGACATCGCACTACTTGCGACTTCTGACCTGCATGGGCCGAGGGTAAGGGTACGAGTGCATAACAGCGCCTAGCCTACACCTTAGAAACGGCATAGAACGCTGTCTAGGTCTATAATCTAACAACAGTTATAATATCAAACACTGTAAAAAATGGTCAACTCCGAATGGAGGACAAGCAATGACAATATAATATACTCAGTCATAAACTCTAAGAAGATAGATGATACTGAATGATAAAGACAACAAGATCTGAAAATATTATCCTAAAAATCCAACACTGAATAATACAAGTCCAAAGTCTCAGAGTCAACAATCTCAAATACAAATACTTAATAATAACAAGCCAAAGTGTTATCTGGAGACAAAGTCCTGTTCTAAACTAATCTAGCTAAGCTACTCCAATGCCTCATCGGCCGGGGATAATCCCTGCTGGACCAGGGTCTCCAAATATATGCCCACTACGTCGTGAGGACCGTAGTAGGTACAGCAATGCTCCTCACCGTCATCAGTAATATTTTGTCAACATATCCAGTCAAGATGGAACGAGCACAATCTATTAACAACAGTTCACAAGATATGACAAATACAACAAGGCTATAAATAGAGTGTATATACAAGAGTAATAGAAATGTACATATAAGTATCATGGCGAGGTAAGCTGTAAACTAGAGCTAGAACAAGGCAAGTAAAACTGATCATGGCATGTACAAGAATCAAGAATCATCTATCTAGGTTTGTGAATACTAGCTTCGATATGTAGTCGACTTGGATCTGAACAAGGTCTAATGATCTAGCCAATCATACGTGGAGTGTAGGATTGACATTCACAAGGTCTACAAGAATAAATAAGGCGGATAATGACCACACATCTATATTAATACTCCTGCCCTCGACTGGTAGGGTGAATCCAAACAAGACATGTTATGACACGAGATTCTATGAGAAGGGAGCAAGTCTCCTCGAGAATCGGTGTCCATATATTGTACAAGAACTACAAGGGACTTGCACAAGATATACCAAGATAACAAGGAATAACGTCTCATGTCGGGATCCATGAATACCAATCCGTGTGACCAATGTGTCAAGAACAAGTATATCTACACTAAGTATATGAATTATAATAGTTATCGTAAATTGAAAAAGTTATCAGAAAATGTACTCGCCTGAGATGTGATGGAATATGTTGACTGAGTTCAATACAGTGCCTTGAGGACCTAAAGATGGAATGATATATCAATATAATATTTTGGAAGTAAGAGCAAGTCAAACTAAGTTAAACTAGGTCAAACTAGGTCATACTAAGTCAAACAAAGTCAAACTAGGTCAAGGTATGTCAAACAAAGTCAAACAAGGTCAAACTATGTCAATATAGATCATACTAGGTCAAGGGTTGACCTATAGTTGATTTTTGGTCAACTGGTCAACTCTGGTCAACTTCTAATCCAATATAGGTCAAACTAGGTCAATGGTTGACTCACAGTTGACTTTTGGTCAACTGGTCAACTCCTAGTCCAATCTATGTCCAATGTTGACTTGTAGTTGACTTTGAGTCAAAACAATCAACCTTGGTCAAACAGGGTCAAATCTATGTCAAATACCCTATTCCTAACCATTACCTACCAAGATAACCCACTTACCTTATCTCTATAGGTATCTTATATCAATACTTTAAATATCTAGGTAATACCTTAACACCCTATCCACTTTAGACTAGTAGATAACTCACTATCCTAGGCTAATAGATCCTACCATTTCTTCAGACTAGTATCTACCCATCTATCTTAACATTCTACCAATACCTTACCCTTAGACTATAGGTAAATTCCATTACCTGGTCAATACCTTAGACTTCTTATTTACCCTCCTAGATACTAACTATCCCTCTAAGATACTAAATTGTATCTAACACTCTAACTTACTAGTATCCTAATCTCTAAGATACTAAAATATATATTTAGGACACTAGCTATATACATCTAACTATCTAACATATACTTCTAGTATCCTAAATTCTAAGTTACTAACTAGTAGTATCCTATCCAAGGTAATATGACACACTAACCTATGACACTAAGATACCAACTTACATCTCTAGACTACTATCTATCCACTAACTTAGGATACTAATTTCTAATATAGGATACTAACTCTATATCTAGCTATCCTAGGATACTAACCAAGATACCATATACTTTATTCCTATTAGTATCCCAATACCCTTACCTTGGTTGGAAGTCCAAAATCTTAGTCTAGGTATAAATACCTTAGTCTCCCAATACCCAAACTATAATTATCTAGTATCTATTTGTCTACCCCAAGCCATTAGATAACCAATACCTTAGTATCTTGCCCTAGTATCTAGGTAACCATACCTTACCTTGAAGGTAAACCCAATACCTTGAAGGTAAATCCCCTATTACCTTGTCTTGAAGGTAAACTCACTATCTTACCTTGTGATAAGATAAACCCCTTTATCTTAAAGTAATATAAATCACAATATCCTAGGATACCAACATCTGGTATCCTAAGATACTACCTATCTACAAACTAACCCCTATCTAACTTAACTCTAATATATACAAGATACAACTTATCTAACTATCTAAGATATCTAACTATTGGGATACTAACTCATCTAATGTTCAACCACATACACAAAAACCATGGATAACCAAGATACTAATATCTAACTATAATATATATGTATATATATCCATCTCTAACTCTTACCAACTAACATATGTCATATCTAACTAACAATAACATAGACTAACACAACTAACTATCTAACTTATTCAAGATACTACTATCTAACTTCAAAGATACCTCTAATTACCTCTACATAGATTCTAACATAACCACTAACATACTAACATATCCATACATACAACATCTAAATTCCTCTCCACTACAACACTAACACACACACACAAACACATATACCAAATCCACTCCCTCTCTTCTAACACACCCAGACACATCTATATACAAACACACTACCACTCAACCTAAAACACAAATCACTCAACAAACCACACTAGCCTCAAGTCAAATATGATGGCATGATCCTTCCAACTCTCTTACCTTCACAACATACACACTACACTACCATCTATACAACATCAAACCCACACTAGCACATATCCTCTATCAATCTCACTTCTCTCTACTAACCACATAAATTATTATCTCATTAAAACATACACACTATACTAACATATATTACCTAACAATAATATATATATATATATATATATATATATATATATATATATATATATATAAATATATAAATATATATATATATATATATATATATATATATATATATATATATATATATATATATATATATATATATATATATATATATATACATACACATATATACCGTATCATACATATTCTTGACAACCTATGATACATACATTCACTTGATATCCAAACTTCATAGGCTCATAGAATACACAAAATGTCCATGTCGTATAGTCAGTTTTCTACTTAAATTCAATACTGCACATATAAGACCTATTCACTAAATTTTAGACTTAAATTATGTTGTAACCCTTCGTATTAGCTTTCCGAAACTTCAAACAGATCGCATTTTCGTGTCCGGAAGCTCCCGAAATCGCGAAAATACCGAAACGCGTTCGTCTTTCGGACAGCTAACACTCAAACAGTTTTACAGAAAGTTCTAGAACAATTTTGGCCTATTAATATATATATATATATATATATATATATATATATATATTTGGAAAGCTAACTTCGATACGGTTCTTTAAAAAAATGGAAGATTAATCGGAGTCTTGAGCTAGGAGTTATGGCATTTCTAAGTTGCTCTGGCTACTAAAAACGTGGATAAAAATTATGCCAAATTTGGGATGTTTTGGACAAAAGAAACACATGCTAACTATATTATCTATGATACTAACTATATTATCTAACTCACTAACTTAACACTAAAACACCCACACTCTATCACATACACACAAGACACATATCAATATTTATATACAAAAAAAAATCCCAAATTAGTCCACATCCATAAATATAACAATATTTGATATTTTTACAAAAAATAGGGCTTGTAAGCCATAATACATAGATTCAAACATTGGTATCCAAATGAGAACAAACCTAAACATCCTAACTATGGTTAATCTACTCTCTAACACATGAAAATCTGAAATTGGAAGACAAATAAGCCTATGGGGCAAAAACACAAACACATGGTGTGTCCCCTTTCAAATCTCTCCATGGGGGACATCAAACCTATACCAAAATCCTAAAGAGGACTCATAAGAGCCTCTAAAATATTCCTAATGGTGGTTCATCCATGGGGGTGGTTCCTATGGGTTCAAAACTAACAAATATACAAGAGAAAGATGAAATAAAGATGGTTTAGAGAGAGATACCTATTGGGAGTTGATTCCCAATGAACAACCCAAAGGACACGAATCCGATACGGACTCTTCTAGCAAATTTGACACCCCTCCTTGCTCTTGGCTCCATAATTCTTGTAGCTCCTCTCCTTGCAAGAATGAGAGAATTTGGTAGAGAAAAGAGAAGATTTGAGAGATGAATCAATGGAATTTGCTCTCACGATTGGAAAGAACACTAAAATGGGAATGGAGGCTACTTTGCAAATAAAAAAGAGATGGAACCCTCTCTTGGCTGCCATTACGGTTAGGTTTGGGCCAATGAAAAATGTCTAATATGCCCCTAATAGGTCCCCTTTGGTTAATCTAAGTCATGCAAAGATTTGGGATCAAAAGGGTCAAGTTTCTAATCTCTAAATAACTAAACTTGTCATGTGGGTTTAGTCTAAATGTACAAGCCTAATGAGATGAGTTTGTGGGCCATGCCTAACTAATCTTTGGATCCCGACTAGAGTGTAAACTACCCGGGTCACTAACACAAGTCAAAACTAGACGAAACTAAAACCCGGCTAAACTAATTCCCAAAATACAATATTAATAAATAAATATTCACAAAAATATTAGAATATAATAAATGATAACTTTACCCTCATTTTTGAAAACAAGCAGTTACATGTCCCGGCTTCCTACAGTAGGTACAAGTGGGCACCGACTGATTCTGCCTCTGAGATGCAACTGAATTGGAGCTCCAGCTGGTAGGTGGTACTTCTGCTAGGACTAGAAGACTCCCTTCTAAATATAGGGATGCTTCGTTGGTTCTACACTGCCACTACTACCAAAATAAGTCAAATTTGCGACGTAATTAGCGACGGTAAACGTCGATAAATGTCGGTAAACGTCCCAGGATTTTCTTCGTCTACAGAGTCGGTGAACGTCGGTAAGTACTAGATAAATGTCGCTAAATGTTGCAGGATTTACCGACGTTGGCCGACGTTTCAAACGTCGCCATATTCCCGACGGTACGCCGATGAACGTCGGTAAATGTTCAAAAATTACCGACATTTTCTTACGTTGATAAGCGTCGGTAAGAGCGACGATTACCGACGTTTTGCCTGTTAGCGACATGGCTTTTCATGACCACAGAAAAACGTCACTAAATATGTCGGTAAACAGTTTTAGCGACATTTTTTTTCCATTTTAGTGACAATTTTTGGCGTCGCTAATATGACTTATTCTGGTAGTGTGCACTAGCACCACTCATAGCATCACTGCTCCTCTTAGGCCTAAGGCCCAAGTCCTCCTCCGCGATCTAGGCATCCATCATAATGTCCTCAAAAGTCACCCTACGAAGCCCAGATGTACGCGATCTGACCTCGCGGTTCAGAACCCTCATGAACTTCCTGGCCCGATCTTCTGGCTCTTGAATCATACTCTTCGCAAAACGTCTAAGAATGAAAAACTCGACAGCATACTCATCAACTGACAAGCTCCCATGAACCAACCCAAGAAACTGGTTCTCCAGGGAACTCAAAGCAACATCGGGCAAGAACTTCTCCTTAAAGAGCTTCTTGAATGCCTCCCAAGTCAGTCCCATCACGGCGAGCCAAAGCTCCATACGATACCAAGTAATCACAATATCGAACAACTGACTAGCGGCTGCCTCGGCCTGCAAACTCTTCAGTATTTGAGCTAATCGTAAAATTCGTTCGATGTCCTCCAACCAGTCTTCTGCATAAAGGATCCCCTCAGTACCCTTGAACTCCCAAGGAGACATCCACTTGAAGTCTACAATAGTACCGACCTCGTCTGCTGCTGCTGGACTAGAGCACCTGAGGCTGAAAGAGTTCCACCTTCTCCACTGCAGCAAGTGCCAATTGGTGGGCACTCTCAATGCTCTGACGCATCACCTCAATATTTCCTTACTGAGTCTCAGCCCGCGCCCTCTAGGCCTCTATCATCTTCTGGAACAGCACAAACATCTGTGTTGCATCAATCGATGGTGGAGGTTGTAGTGTCCCGTCCCGCAAAGTCAATCGGAGGAATCGAAATGCCGATGGCGTTAGAACTTAGCCTTGCAACGGCTGCTCGAAGGCTCGCTCGTCCGAGGCGACTCCCCGCACAGGTGGGGTAGTTTTGGTGAACTTGCCTCATCTTAGCCTTCACATAATAACTCGTAATATTTTTAACTTGCACAAGTAGGCTAATATAAAAGCTACGAACGCACATAGCTAAGGGAATAATCCCGACCCGTCGGAATGTCTTAGAACATGGAAAATGGTCCCACGGTCTTCATAGAAGTCGGCTCAGCGTGCTTTCAAATGACACTCGATCCTTCGATCCTGTGGCTTGGGAGAAGGAAGTTGCCTTAAGTTGCTAAGTTGTCCCAACACTTGAAACAGCCTAAGTCATAGGCGTCGCCTGCGCGAATGCTTGATAAAGCATGCACGGTCCCGTCGTTTTGCCCCAACACTCGAATCAGCCTAAGTCATAGGCGTCGCCCACATGAATGCTTAATAAAAAGCATGCATGGTTCTGTCCCGCAAGGCTTGGCATTGCCTTTGTACGTCCCACAAGTTAAGTCGTCTTGTTGGCTTAAGTCTAGGCACCCAAAAACTTGGTTATTCAAGTCGAACGTGTGCACGGCACGTTCCCTCGATGCGAAGCTCGGCGTAGCCCTTGCTCGTCGAGTCGTCGCCCAAATAAGTTAAGACAAGAGTTGTGCTGGGCTATCGAAGCCATTTCTAGTACTGTCCCGCTCTATCTGCGGTTGTCAAGTCGCGTAGTCCCTTGAGAACAAGGCTCGTCGTATAAAGTATATGACTTGAGCGTTAGCATCGCCTATAGAACCAGGTCTGTCTAAGGCACGAGCTACGATGGATCTAGTAAAGAGTATGCCACGATCAAAGGAAATCCAGGCGACATGTTGTCACCGAGATCGGTCCCGCTACTTGGGAGTCTCGCTAAGTCTTGAAAGTCCCGCACACGAGATCGGTCCCGCTACTTGGGAGTCTCGTTAATCTTGATATGTCCCGCACACGAGATCGGTCCCGCGGTTTGGGAGTCTCGTTAAGTCTCGAAAGAAAGAAGGAATGCATGGTCATGTTAAAGAAGGATTGGTTAGATCGAGTTGAGACTTGCATGGTCATCGGACAACTTGTCGACAAGGTGTAGTCTTCTCGAATGGTTGTCGGGGCGCCGGGATCATTCGGCCCGGGGGAAGCGAGTGTGGCTCAAAGTAGGATGCTGGATAACCGTATGGGAGACTTCGGTGCCTCCGGGCTAGCTACCCGTGTAGTGATAAGCCGATATCCCACGAGCCAGTCCAAGATAGCTTGACATTACAAGTGACCACTCATGTAGATGTGTCGGCAATAGCGGCACACCGCGTGTATGCCTTTGGATTGGGTTTAGAACTGGAATCATGTCTAGTCGGTAACACAATGTCTGGGCCTAAGATTAGGCTGCAGCATAGGCACCGTGCTTAGCATGATACTTGGCGTTGGGATGTCCATGAGATCGATACTAGGTTTGGCAGGTCTTGTCTAAGTTGGTTCATGAGTCAAATAGAAAGACCGCTAGACGGTAGCATGGATAAAGTCTTGATAAGTTGCGAGGCGCGGCCTCAATCTTGAAGTATATACAAGTCTAAGCAAGGTCTTAAGGCACAAATCAAGTCTAGCGGCACGACTTGCACGAGTCGTCCCCTTGACGTCGTTGGCACGAGAATAGGCTTGAGGTACTTGACTTAAAGTAAAGGTCTTGGCACGGCCGAGTCCGTGTAAGTTGCTCCTCGGCATAGCACCGTCTCGGATATGTCTAAGTCGTGAATAGAGTACGACACCACCCTGCCATTCCGAGTTACAAGTTTGGTCAAGTACCTAGGCGATGAGGCACTGCCTCGATCGAAACACACGTTGGAATTATAGCACGAACATGTCTTGGCACCTCGGTTTGGTCGGACGTCCTCGTCCTAAAATGAGTCCTAAGGCAAGACTAGAAAGACAATCGAAAGGGTTTTAAGCTGCACAAAGTAAATGAACGTGTCGGTTATGTATGGGTGGGCGAGAAGCTTACTCTACCAGTACAGTTGAGTACTGACACCCACACAGTGTTCATGTGTAGGCACAGGTAGAAGCTCGTGGCACTGAGCTCGCTTGGATGCGTCGAGGCACGGAGTTCCTTGGCGATTCAAAGCGTACGGCCGCATGGATTGAAGACTTATACAGGACATAATATATGGACATCGCCTTCCGAAGCTTCTGCTGGCTCAACCATTTGGATCGAGAGATGAAAGAGAGCAGTGTGACTTGTAAATGAGAGAAAAGTGAGCACGAGAGACTTGTAATTTGGCCTTGCGCCCATAAATGTAATCTTGTATTCAATATCAATCAAAGAGCTTCTTTTGAGTGACTTGTGTTCATGTGTACTTGTTCTAAATTTTTGCTGCATATTTTAATATTTCTGCTTGGGACTTCTGTACGACGACCCCGTCGCCGCCGATGTAATCGGCCGTTATGAAACTGCCTTGCACGAGCGTAATCTAGGCTCGTGCGGCATCACGCCTTAGCGAGGACGATCGCTCCTACGGGAGCGGGACGTGACATAATGGTATCAGAGCATGGCTTTACGTCCTTGGACTTCAAATCGAATTTTTCAGTTTTGAAAGCTCGTCGTTGGAAAATAAGTGTGCGCTCTCTCTCGATTGTCCTTCGACATGTCCATACAATAAGTCTAAATATTTTTAAAAGCTCGTACAAGTGTTCAATCGAACGCATCGATAGGCGACGACCTTTGTGCCGAACGATGTTAAACATGACTCGATAGAGAACACATGCTAAGTTAACATGTCGCGTGCGTGCCTAACTAGTCATGCGTTAACCCTAGCAATTGAGCGTGCAAACTCGAAAATAGTTCGCACGGGATAGCCATGCGCACGGCCTTTTGGCTAAGTTGCATCGCGTATCGCGCACCTCGACTTTTGGTGCAAACGAGTTGCGAGCGATATCAAGTACCGCTCGGTCCGGAGCAAAGCTTCACCTAGAGTGTATATCGATAGGAACGCTATCGAGTTCATGCTAGGCGTACATGGAAGATTTATTCGGATTTTGAGGAATAGTGCGAACGACTTAGTACGTCGATACGACGTGAGCGATTATGCTAGAGATTCGTCGAACGAATCGGAAGGATATCTTAGCGAATGATGCAAACGTGATTGAGGACTAGATCGGATGGCTCGAATTTGAGTGGTGTATGGATTTTCTTGGAAATCATTCGAGCAAAATTAAGGATTACGAGTAACGGCGAGTATGTCGGCGAGGTGATGCGATCGCGCAAAGTCTTAGAACGCATCACGCTTGGTTGGTCGTGACTTCGAATGTCCCGAACGAGATGTTGTTCGGACAACTTGTCAGCGGGCAACGCTTGTTAGAAAACGGTTCTGAAATGATGAATAAAAATGAATGTCTTGATCGAGGAAATCTAGTAAATCATACGTGCGATTCGGATTGAGTCGAATGAAATACGACTTGAGTTTTGAACAACGATCTTGAAACGAGCTTGAGGAATAGCGATCGAACTTGATCTTGAATATCGAGGAAATTATGGAATATCCAGTTCGGACAATAGCATCAGTCGTACAACTCGAAATTAGTTGCAAAGGATGATCGTCAGGTTACGCATATCGTCGATGGTATTGAGGCGTATCAAAGATCGATATGCGATAACTCGGGGGTACTCTGACTCGGCAAATGACGATCGTGCAAATGTCATTGTTTCGATGGATGCTATACTCGGGATATTGAAACGTGTCGAGGAAAAGATAAACTTGGCTCGAGGATTTTCTAGTTGAATGAATGACGGTCGGACTATCGAACTTGGATTGGATGAAAATGATATGTTTGGATTTGCTTCGTCGATAACCACAATATTGACGTTCTTATCTTATGCAAGCGCAACTCTAGCCTCGCACATGCATCACGTCGATTAGGGCGATCACTCCGCGTGAGCGCTGGTATGGTGATTCATACAGCGGGGTTGATTGAACTAGCATGGCGTGGCAACTTGTGTGCTTCGACTTGTAGTTTGACGCGAAGGTGAACTCGAGAACGACTCAGCGTGCTTGATGATCGAATTTGAGGATTGCGTAGGTCCAATCCGCGTATCGAGAATGAATGAGTCTGGACTCAAACAAGAGTTACGCCCCGATGAGAATGATTATTCCGCGGGTGCGTTACATGGTGATTCATGAACCACCGTGGATAATCGGACTCGCGTGAGATTGGGGCGCAACGTATTGTCAAAGCTAGACAACCTCATGATCGAATACATGAATTGGTCAGAATTGGTGATTTGAATGGATTCGAATACGTGCAACGAATGCATTAATGCGAATAGGTGATCGTGCTCGATGTTTAGAAATCTGAGTGACGCGAGCTTGGGTAGAAAACCCCGTATTACTAAATTGGTTTGACCCTAGGATTGGGGTCAGCGTTGGCATTATTGTTGGAGAACTATGATTCCAATCCTGATATTGACTTAGCCTCGAAAAGATGGCCTAGCGGTTAGGCGAGACGCCCTGTTTCATGAGGTATCAATCGAAGGATTAATCTTGAGGATTGGCATGGATGGATAGTGTGAATCACGAATATAGGAAAACCCCTCACGAGATTCGGCTGACATACATATATTTCAGGGACGCCAGAGTATGTGCACGATACGACTCGAATGAGAATGACGAATTCTCTATCATGCGGCTTGGCTGAATACATGTATTTTGGGGACACCTGGAATGCATGCACGATCCAGCCAAGTGATATGTTGAATGGAAATGAGACTTGGGGAATGGAAGAGTGTCGAGAATTCGAAATTGTGTTGAAGGAAAGAATGATAATAGTGCGAGCGTGGCTCGGACTCAAGGAAACGCGTAGGCGTATCTCGCTCGACTGTTATAGTCCCGTGTCTAGGCTCGATTAAGTCTTGGCCATAGAAATGGTAGGATGGCTTGTCTTCAGGAAAGTCTCGAGGACGAGACTTGTTCTGAGTGGTGTATGATGTAGTGTCCCGTCCCGTAAAGTCAATCGGAGGAATCGAAATGCCGACGGCATTGGAACTTAGCCTTGCAACGGCTGCTCGAAGGCTCGCTCATCCGAGACGACTCCTCACATAGGTGGGGTAGTTTCGGTGAACTTGCCTCATCTTAGCCTTCACATAATAACTCGCAATGTTTTCAACTTGCACAAGTAGGCTAATATAAAAGCTACGAACGCACATAGCTAAGGGAATAATCCCAACCCGTCGGAATGTCTTAGAACATGGAAAATGGTCCGACGGTCTTCATAGAAGTCGGCTCAGCGTGCTTTCAAATGACACTCGATCCTTCGATCCCGTGGCTTAGGAGAAGGAAGTTGGCTTAAGTTGCTAAGTTGTCCCAACACTTAAAACAGCCTAAGTCATAGGCGTCGCCTGCGTGAATGCTTGATAAAGCATGCACGGTCCCGTCGTTTTGCCCCAACACTCGAATCAGCCTAAGTCATAGGCGTCGCCCACATGAATGCTTAATAAAAAGCATGTATGGTCCTGTCCCGCAAGGCTTGGCATAGCCTTCGCACGTCCCGCAAGTTAAGTCGTCTTGCACGGCTTGTTGGCTTAAGTCTAGGCACCCGAGAACTTGGTTATTCAAGTCGAACGCGTGCACGGCACGTTCCCTCGATGCAAAGCTCGGCGTAGCCCTTGCTCGTCGAGTCGTCACCCGAATAAGTTAAGACAAGAGTTGTGCTGGGCTATCGAAGCCATTTCTAGTACCGTCCCGCTCTATCTGCGGTTGTCAAGTCGCGTAGTCCCTTGAGAACAAGGCTCGTCGTATAAAGTATATGACTTGAGCGTTAGCATCGCCTAAAGAACCAGGTCTGTCTAAGGCACGAGCTACGATGGATCTAGTAAAAAGTATGCCACGATCAAAGGAAATCCACGCGACTTGTTGTTGCCGAGATCGGTCCCGCTACTTGGGAGTCTCGCTAAGTCTTGAAAGTCCCGCACACGAGATCGGTCCCGCTACTTGGGAGTCTCGTTAAGTCATGATATGTCCCACACACGAGATCGGTCCCGTGGCTTGGAAGTCTCGTTAAGTCTCGAAAGAAAGAAGGAATGCATGGTCATGTTAAAGAAGGATTGGTTAGATCGAGTTGAGACTTGCATGGTCATTGGACAACTTGTCGACAAGGTATAGTCTTCTCGAATGGTTGCCGGGGCGCCGGGATCATTCGGCCCGGGGGAAGCGAGTGTGGCTCAAAGTAGGATGCTGGATAACCGCATGGGAGACTTCGGCGCCTCCGGGCTAGCTACCCGTATAGTGACGAGCCGATATCCCACGAGCTAGTCCAAGATAGCTTGACATTACTAGTGACCACTCGTGTAGATGTGTCAGCAATACCGGCACACCGCATGTATGCCTTTGGATTGGGTTTAGAACTGGAATCATGTCTAGTCGGTAACACAATGTCTGGGCCTAAGATTGGGCTGCAGCATAGGCACCGTGCTTAGCACGATACTTGGCGTTGGGATGTCCATGAGATCGATACTAGGTTTGGCAGGTCTTGTCTAAGTTGGTTCATGAGTCGAATAGAAAGACCGCTAGGCGGTAGCATGGATAAAGTCTTGATAAGTTGCGAGGCGCGGTCTCAATCTTGAAGTATATACAAGTCTAAGCAAGGTCTTAAGGCACAAATCAAGTCTAGCGGCACGACCTGCACGAGTCGTCCCCTTGACGTCGTTGGCACGAGAATAGGCTTGAGGCACTTGATTTCAAGTAAATGTCTTGGCACGTCCGAGTCCGTGTAAGTTGCTCCTCGACGTAGTACTGTCTCGGATATGTCTAAGTCGCGAATAGAGTACGGCACGACCCTGCCGTTCCGAGTTGCAAGTTTGGTCAAGTACCTAGGCGATGAGACACTGCCTCGATCGAAACACACGTTGGAATTATAGCACGAACATGTCTTGGCACCTCGGTTTGGTCGGACGTTCTCGTCCTAAAATGAATCCTAAGGCAAGACTAGAAAGACAATCGAAAGGGTTTTAAGCTGCACAAAGTAAATGAACGTGTCGGTTATGTATGGGTGGGCGAGAAGCTCACTCCACCAGTACAGTTGAGTACTGACACCCACACAGTGTTCATGTGCAGGCACAGGTAGAAGCTCGTGGCACGGAGCTCGCTTGGATGCACCGAGGCATGGAGTTCCTTGGCGATTCGAAGCGTGCGACCGCGTAGATTGAAGACTTATACAGGACATAATGTATGGACATCGCCTTCCGAAGCTTCCCCTGGCTCAACCATTTGTATCGAGAGATGAGAGAGAGCAGAGTGACTTGTAAATGAGAGAAAAGTGAGCACGAGAGACTTGTAATTTGGCCTTGCGCCCATAAATGTAATCTTGTATTCAATATCAATAAAAGAGCTTCTCCTGAGTGACTTGTGTTCATTTGTGCTTGTTCTAAATTTCCTCTGCATGTTTCAATATTTCTGCTTGGGACTTCTGTGCAACGATCCCGTCGCCGCCGATGTAATCGGCCGTTATGAAACTGCCTTGCACGAGCGCAATCTAGGCTCGTACGACATCACGCCTTAGCGAGGACGATCGCTCCTACGGGAGCGGGGCGTGACAGAGGTGGCAGAAGAATCGTCTCTAGCTCCACATGAATGGCCCTCTGAACGGGTAGAGGAGCACCCCTAAAAGCAGCTGATACTCCCAAATGAAAGGGACAAATGGTAGGAAAAACTCCCGCAGCTGGAGCCCCCGCAGCTGCAGCAGGAGGTCGTGAGGTAGCAGATCTCTCGAAATCTTATGCAGGTCCTGCAGGTCCAGAGCACTGATCCTAGTCTTCGACGACATCCTAATGATAGATCAAACAAGGAATTCAATATGGCACAAGATAAGATATTATTAAGGAAGGATAACAATTGAGAAAAATAGGAATCAATAAAATGGATTATAAGATAGCAATTCAATTCTCTAAGAGTCTAGCATATCCTATGCTAAATATAAATAATCAAACATTTAAGGATATTAGAGGTAATAAGTCGAGAACTAATCTAGAATAGAATATGATAACAATACTGTTGTGCCCGAAATCATGTTATCCAGAATCTTTGTCTCACTAGTCAGCATACCAGCGATAAAGCCCTGTCCCACATAAATGGTATAAGATCTAAAATTATGTTATTCGGAATAACCGTCTTTCTAGCTAGCATGGCTGCGAGATGTCCCAAATTCCATAACTAAGATATGTATATCCATAAACATATGATAAAGAATTTTGTCTCGCGAGCTAATATGGCTATGGTAAACTCTAGACTACAACCAAGACGGGCGGCTGCAATCCTTACTTTCTCGCCTAGTATGTACTACCAGAATATACCCTTGATATAGTCCATAAACTTTTTCTTAATGTAACTCAAGTCAATAACGAACACCAAGGGACAAACTCAACAACGAACAAGGAAGGGTAGAAGGAAATAAGTGGGAACAAATTTTGAGATAGAATTTATAATAAGATTCTCAAGGGGTCGTCCCATGAATCTCTTAAGAAGTCCTAATTGTGATTGAGTACTCTCATCCTTATATCATACTTTTTATATCCTATTGCAGCCTTGCAGTAGTACAACTAAGTCGTTGTACTACCATGACATCGCTCTATTACAAAGCTGGACCAGTATGGGCCACCACAAAAATGTGTTATGACCCACACCCGGTATAGGGACACGAGTACGTGGATACGTCTAGCCTACTCTCAGTATCAACGGTAGAATTATGTATCAGTCAATAGTGATATCTAACAGCCTAATAGATATATGATCATAACCTGTCAACAGTAATCTCAACTCCAAATAGAGAATAATATATAATCTAGAATCATACTCAGTCACAGTTATCTGAGGAAGATAAAAGCAAGAAGAGATATAAAGATATGAACCGATGAAAACGGAGAAGTCTAGTAGCATAAGTCAATACACAACAGATTCTTGAAGTCTAATAACTCAAATAGTACATGTCTCAAAAAATATAACATGTCCAAGTCTCAATAGACTGGAGACAAATCCAATATCCTAACTATTAGCTAAGGCACTACTGATGGAGTACCTCAAAGGGCACCGGCTCTAAAGGAATCTCCTAGGCATAGTCGTCATCTACCCCGGGTCTGTAGTAGGTAGGACAGAAGTCCTCTAAAAAAAATCTTATTTAGTCAGGATTGGAGCAAAGTATACATCTAAAGCAGTTCCAATTAAATGATAAAGACTATAAATAGTTATAGTAAGTAATACATTATGAGTAAGAAAGACTAAATTCGAAAATAAAATAGAGCAACGGTTAAATAAAAGGGTAATGAAAGTACGCATGGTAAAATAAGAGAGTATGGCGATAAAGACAGTGAATGAAGTAAACTAAGCTAAGATAGATATGATGTGTCCAGCAAGTATAATATGAACCGGCAAGAATGTAACCAACTAGTGTGTTTTAAAATACCACTTTTGACATGTAAACGGCTAGGGATAATACGGCTCATCATACGTGAGGTATACGATAGGTATCATTCCAGATTAGACCAGTAGGGGTGGTTCCAGATTTTGAAAATATTTACATGTCTACTCAAGTATTTTATGCCCGACTAGTATAATGAATCCAAGTCTCGACACGCAAATCAAGTACGAGGCCAGCTAGATAAAAGTAAGTGATGCTAGTAGGTGAGTCCTAATGTAGAGGCCAGACAAGTATGACTTATGTGTCGCATAAGAGTGAATATATAGAATACCAATCCGTGTATCCATCGTATCAAAGAATCAAGTAACAATACTATAGACCAGAATCATAGAAATTATCAAATAATAAAAACTATCAGAAAATGTACTCGACTGTGGTCATGAGCAACAAGTGTGAATCGAGATCCAAAGTAGAGTCACAAAGACTTAAATATGATATATCAATGTTAATTAGTGTTTTGGTATGTTAAACATTGATATCCAAGATAAAACAAAATTTCTGGGTCAATTCTAGGTCATGGAGGTCAAACTAGGTCAATACTAGATCTCTATGGTCAAACTAGGTCAATTGGACTCAAAGGTTGACTTTTAGGGTCAAACTAGTCAACTTTGGTCAAACTAGGTCAAACAGAAGTTTTTAGGTCAATACCTTGTCATACCGAGGTAATCTAACCTATACTAGGCTTACCCTAGGTATTTACCTAATTAGGATACCCATAGGGTATCATGCAATACCCTACCTATTACCCTATTCCCTACTCATATTACCTATGCTATAACTCATAGATAAAACCCAAATCTAGTATCCATGTATCACATGGATACTCATAGGATAACCCTTACCTTTACCTATTATCTATACACCCAATACCCTATTACACAATTACCCTATACCTTAACCTTAACATTTACCTATTCCACTATTACCTAAACATACACTCTCATTTACGACACTCACATAAACTATACTCACCAAAACACTCAAGTATCCACACTAACACACATGTGCACTCACACATGCATAAATTTATGTGTGTCACCCACACACATACAAGACTCAAACACACACATGTGTGTACATCACTCACAAGCTCACATCACTCAATACTCATGTCACTCTCACAAACACATACACATAAGCACACCACCTCTTCCACACACGTGTGTGCCACCTACACATACACAAACACTTACTCAAGTACTCACACTCATATATGTGTGTGCCTTACACACACATAAACACACCTGTGCAATGGCCTGGCATAGGCACTCCCTGCAGGAACTCCCTATACAAATAGGGACTAAACCCTACATCCAAACACTTGCCTTGCAAGTACACAATATACTGCATACTGTATGTGCATCCAACAGGAACAAAGTTCCCCACCCCGTGTCTGCCTGTGCACTGGTTGCACACCTGTGCAGGGGAGGAACCCCTTTCCACTGCTGTGCAAGGTCACCCAAATCCCCCACTATACAGGGAGCTAAATCCCCTCACTTGCTGTACTTGGCCAAGTGCCTGCACAATGCACACTACTGTACATAAAGCAGGTAGCCTGCTGTACAGGTAGGGAGAACCCCTTGCCTGCTGCCTATAGGGAAGTCCCATGCTGCCTGTGTGCAGTACACACTGCTCTCCCTCTCCCTTTCTATTACAAGTAATGACTGCTCGCCGTGGGGCGACGCTACTAGCCATAGAGGATGGCGGTTGGCACGGTCGGGTGGTGGTTGCCAGAGGCTCGTGGCTGGTCGGCAGAGCGGCCTAGGAAAGGTAGAAGGTTTTGATTATTTTGCTTTGGTATGGTGTGGGCGGAGTGGTGATGGTGGCTTAGGCTTAGGGCTGACTCTGTGTCTGTCGAGAAGGAGGTAGAGCCCTGGTGGTGGCCTGGTAGAGACGGGCAGGTTCAGAGGCGGCGAGGAGGTGGAGTAGCGGTCGAGTGGTCATGTTGTGGGGACGGTCGTCGTAGAAGCACGGGTCAGCCGGATCTGTAGGTGGAGGCGATTGATTCATCTTGCACCTGCGTGCAGACTGATGATGGGTCAGTATATTAATATACTGGTGAATGTGAGCAAAGGCTACATCGTCTGAAATGATCACTAATTCATTTAGTAAGAAAATATTTCTTGTGATGTGATCTTGCTACTTTTACTTATGTTCATTTCATGCATACAGAGTCAGATTTTATCTTTTGAAAACACTTTCGAAAAGCCACAGTTCATATCATTTAATCTCAAGAATACAAGGGGACTGTTCATTTCAAGCACGATGACTATTCATTTCATGTGCAGTGCACAGTGTGTTTCATGAAACATAATCATTCTTCTTGTTCAAGCAACTTTTAGGGACATTAGCAGCATTCTAGGCATCAAAACATCTTTAGCAACTCTTAGAACAGTAATATTTTATTGCATCTAATTATTCATAGAAGCATTTAATTTGGAAACATAAGCATTAGTAGACATCATTTATTCAGTAATTTTTACCCATAGCTGACGGTCCATCCCTGCACAAGACAAGGATTAAAATAAATATAACATAACAAACATTTCTCCATGTTCGTCTCTGTATTGTTAGCTCAAAATCGGACTTTCTATATCCATGCCATCGATTAGCATCTGTGACTCAAGGCTCAGCTCTGCACTAACACATACGTAGACCAGCAGCTGTGACCCAAGGTTCAGCTCTATACTGATAATGCACATGCTAGCAGCTACGGCTCAGGGTTCAGCTGTAACCCCGTTTTTCCATATTCATAAATTCTAGATTATTTTAAGTTTATATATATATAAATAATCATAACCTTATTATGGGTTTAAGTTTAGACAGTGGGAATTTTCGATAATTAAATGAGTATTTATAAGAATTTATTTAAGGAGCTATTATCGAAATTATTGTGACTGAATTAGTTAAGTTTAACCATATTTAGCATTAGGAAATAATTGTTTTTTCTTTTGGGCAAATTAGTGGATTTGGACTCTATGTGTGGGTTGTCTCAATTGGGTCTGCTTCTTCAACCGAGAGCAGCCAATTAATTCTTACAAGAGCTACAGTTAAGCTTTGGAAATCCTTGTTCCCATCACTAACCAACCATGTGCTGAGGAGAGGAATATTTTGAAATATTTCAAATTTCCCACCAAATTACTTCTTCCTCCCATGTGGCTGTAACGGCCTAACCGTTTTGAATCTCTATTTAAGCTCCTTCATCACTCATTTGATTTTCTATTGTAAATGTAAGAGCTACAGCTGAGCTTCTTCTTCTCCACAGCAACCTCTCCTCCAAACCCTAAATTCTTAGGAATTCTCCAATGGCAACATCGACGACCAGCTCCTGAGCGATGCGGGGAGGAACCACGCTAATCGCTGCTCTGACGATCGGCGATAGCGAGATCCCCTGCTTCAGTGAGCTACATCAGTGCCAGCACTCCTCAACTCTCCACCGACGACTGCGATCCTCCGGTGATTCTTGGACAGAGACGAAGTGAAGATTGATCCCTTCTTCCAAATTTAGTGATTAATTCAATCCATTAGATCTTGGTGTGGAATAATTCGTGTTTAAGATCTTGAGCGATCCAAATTAATTCCAATGAAGGAAAACATCACTGAAGAAATCGATCAAGCTTCTTGTCTTCATCAAGAGCAGAGAATCGACGGTAAGTGATGTTCCCTCCATTCTTAAAATTGAATTCATCGAATCAAATTGATAATTTCTTTGGTGGACCGGTTTTTGCTCTCAATGAATAACTGTAGGAGCATCTGCTGATTAATTTTTGAAATCTTTTTGGATCTAATCGTTTGATCGACTCACGATAGCACGGTGAGGTTTGATCTGCTTTCTTTTGATTTTGTGAATGCAAGTATGATTGGAGATCTGTTGGATTTGTGTTCTGTTTGAATTCCTAAAATTTCCGAGTGATCGATTCAAAGAAGATCAGGAATGCTCTCCTTGAATCGACACTAACCACGTGTTTGCTTTAATGCTTATACCAGGGTGATAGCTGTGTTGTGGACATATGAAGCTCGTGTCCAGTTCGGTGGTCGTGTCCTTTGGTGTGGGAACAACTCAGGTAATGTCTAAATTTCTTGTCCTTGATGAGTCGATGATTGTGTAGTAATATTTAGACGTGTCCATAGATTTGTGTCGGGTTTAGAATGCATTGGAAGTTTTAAATTTATGACTCGAACTGGGAAACAGGGGATTGAACTGGGGTGTGTAGCTGTTAGAGATTTCACTAGCCGTTATGTTTAAGTAGCATTCAATTGAGTATTTCTCTATCATACTAGATTTTTTGGGTCGATATATCTGCATTATGTACAACACAGTAAATATGAGGTTGTTCTGCATAGCTGAAAGTGATACAGAAGGAATTTCTTTAGGTGTGATACCAGATGTGTGGATAGATGGGTGTCGAGCTCAATAGTTGCTCACTGAGTATTGCCAGTAGAATGGTATCCTATTGGTATTGATTTTTCTTAGTCGAAGTTTCCTTTAGTTGTGGTGCTGCAACATCCAGTTGAGTGGTTTAACTATACATTTGTTTGTTCTCAGTTGACTGATGTGAGGGATGCAAGTTTGGTTGATAATTTAGGTTACAACCTACTGTGACCTTTTTACTAAGGATATAAGTCTGAAAGATAACTGGGTCAATGCTTTAAGGCTGTGTGGGGTTAATTGCCTAAAGACATGAGTCACTGAGGACTCACATTATTAAGGGTCGTGAGTTTCTGTGGCAATATTTGCTCTCAGGCAGTCAGGTTATTGTTTAGGATACTAGTGATGTTTGGCTAACATATTAATGTATGGGTCAACTCCTAAACTAGATATAATGGACATATGAAGATATAACAGTAGAATGCCTTTTGATTATGGAAATTATGATTGAGGTTTAATCTTTCTTGACCAGTGGAGTAATTTCTGAATTGAATCAATTTATTATAATAGTTAATAGGAATTACAAGCCTGGGAGTATCTTTTGTAGTGGTAATTATGTTGTCATCTAAATTGTGTAAATTAGCAAGTAGATAGGACAGTTGTAATATTGAATTTTATATAGAGCTGTCAACTCAACTGTCTAATAGTTGAGATACCTGTGAATAGTCATGAATATATATAAGTACATATCAGTTATATATACAACTTGTAACCTTAGGTAGATTAGAGTATAGCTAATATATCTTATGAATACTCTAAAAATTAGGCATGATTGGAATTAACATGGTAACTAGTTCAACTTATTTAGATATTAACCAACTTGTACTTAAAATAAACATGAGGACATCCAGCTCCTTTCCTTACCCGTACTTTCCCGGAGCAAGGCAAGTACTTTTCTATAGTTTTTATACATTTACATATCTTGTACTTTTTTTGTGACACGTCATGACTTGTACCCCTATATTTTCTGTTCTTGTACTTGTGTCGGGAGGGGAAATATACTAGCTATGTGACCAAACCCTGGTTACTATATTCATGTAGATAGCTTAGGCCTCGCATCGTGCACGCGGGTCCTAAGCTGTACCGATATTCATGTACTCCTGTACATATTCTCGTACTCACCCCAGCCGGTTACATAGGCTAGTTGTATTTCAAATATTGAGCACATGTCATGTCTTGTACTTCAGGTTCATAGTTATATTCCTGTATTTATTTCCTGTACTTACATTCCTGTACTTTCATGTTCATTCCTGTATTTCATATTTCATGTTCTCATGTACTCATTTCCATATCATGATGTTCTTGTTCATTACCTAGAACTGTACTTTGCTCCGCTCCTGACTAGGATATGTTGCAGGTGAGATGGAGGCATTGTGTGACACCTACTATGGCTGAGAGCCTATAGATGCAGTAGAGCCAGCTAGAGTTGTTCTGGACTTAGAGGCTGAGGAAGCCTAGTATCTTACCCTTAGCAGTTTATATTCTATTTGTACTTGAGACAGTCAGACTTTATCTTAGCTTGATGAATGTAATAACTCTTAGACATGTCCTTTGATTCTGGGATTCGCTTATATAGATGCTGTGGTTTATATTCACTTATGTCTGTACTTGTAGTTTCCCTAGAGGTTGGTACAGCTTACTTCATCGTGTCCAACGATGAAGGCTGGGCATGTCTGACTCGTATCGGATTATTCGAAAGCGGATCGTGATATCAGCTCTTCACTAATCGATATCCTATCTATATGATGGTCCATGGGTCCGTTTCCATGATTAGCCGCTGAGACTCATGGTTCAGCTCGTCGCTAGTAGACACAACACCCCTGATCGCGAGGTCTCTTTTACCTCAGGGTCCCCTAATCTTTCCTAGGCCAAGTGGTTCGAGGCGTCCTAAGAATCCACTCGAGAGATGATACTTGTGTACAAGTTATCCGAGACCAATGTATTTGCTCTAGCATTTCTATCAGATGAAACAAATTTTGATCAGATCTTCTAGATATACGACACGTTCATTTCGTGCCTTAGCAGATATCCGACACATACATTTCGTGCCTTAGCAGATATATGACACGTTCAATTCGTGCCTTAGCAGATGTACGACATGTTCATTTTGTGCTTTTCTTCTTCTCGGATCACAAAGCCAACGGTTCTCTCTTTTCTTATTAAACATGGCAAGAATGTTGGCCCATTGGTCATATGGTCAAACTGATTTTAATAATTAATCAAACTCTGTCTCGATATATGGAGCTAGTCAGGATATCTCAGACTCTTGGATATGATCAAGAACGACAATCTACTCAGTTCAAGACCGAAGCGTTGTTTGCCTGTTCGAGTCTGTATTTTTTTGAGCAATATAATCTTTTATTTTATTGAGTCTAGAAATACATTGTACACCGAGTCGTACTGACAAATAGGCTATTCCAAAATAATTTTAAAATGTTTTTAAAATGTCCTTAGTTTTGAAAAACATTCGTATTTACAAAAGCTCCGAAAAGGTTTTCAAAATTCCCCAAAATCTATTTTGAAAAACCCTAACCAAACCCTGACAGAACTCGGCCAGAGTTCGACCAGAGTTCGGTTAGTGGCCGTTTTGATTGTTGAATTCCTTGGAACTTGGTCCTTCTGCAGTTGCAGATTTGACCGAGATTTGCTCATCGAGTTCTGTCCGAATTTTGCCCGAATTCTGCCAGAATTCTGTCTTTGGAACTCCTATAAATAGAGAAGGATTTCGATCATTTTAACTCACTCATTCACTTTCAATCTTCTCTCTATTTAAAGCCTACTGTCTTCCAAAGAGTTTTTCTCGAGCTTTAATTTTCAGATCCCAAGCCAGTTACAATTCTCTAGTCGATTTGCCAGTGCGGTGCGGTCTAGAAGTTTCTGAGTGATTGTAATCAGAAGGCTTGATAGAAGATTCAACTCTTCACAATTGAAGTTGGACGAGTTCTTCGTATCAAAGCTCGCGTTGTAGAAGTTGCAAGGACTTCGTAAGAAAACTTGCAATTTTGCAAATAGTGGATTCAACTGGTAGCAAGAGTTCTACCGACTGGACTAGTCCTCAACAGAGGGAAACCAGTATACATCGCTATCTTTGCGTTTGCTTTCTTATCTCTGCCTTTATATTATTTAGTTGTGATTATTATTCTGTGATCTTGCTGCTAATAATTTTTTAATTAGCATTATTCCGCTGCCAACTCTATTCACCCCCTCTAGAGTATTGCGCTTTACGATTTCGTTCCTACAAAGAAGTCATATTCATAACAAAATATGTCTTCAGCATGGCAACAGTTCATGGTTTTGAGGCAATATATCTTACTTTAGCATGGCATCATCTCATTGATTTAATATGACAACATTTTATTTCTTATTATCAGGCAACGATCTTCTTCTTGGCATACAAGTTATCTCTTTCTTGTTTTAGCAAGGCAACATGTAAAATCTCTTATAAGCATACTGATTTGATTACCATCTTGTTATTAGCAATAGCATTCATTTAAAAACTCAGATTCTTAGGCGTAAGCGAATCAGAAAATGAGTCTTCGTTCACTCAACCAGATTAATCGTCTTCTGTTGCAGAGCCAGCAATTTGATTTCTCTGTTCATCTAGTGCCTTTGCGGAGCAGGACACTACACCAAATACCCAAGAACTAATTAAGGCTTAAAGTTATCCTTCCACAAGACTTTCTCTATACTAAGAGCAAACAATAGACCATATAGGTTTCGAGATCCAAGCCCGTTATGTCCCTGAGGACTAACCTATGTACTGATATTTTTCTAGTCAATGGTTCTTCTTTGAACCAAAAGTAAAATGCCTAATAGATTTCTTTTAAAATATAGCATAATAATTTATAGTAGAATTATGAAGACAAAACTGAAATTATGACGCACGTGCTATTAACGCTTTATTTTGTGCTTTAGACAGAACTGAATTTAACAGGGTGTCTATCTGCACAACTGCAAATGAAGTATGGAAACTTCTTGAAGCTACACATGAGGGAACAACTCAAGTCAAAGAATCAAAGGTCAGCAGACTTACTCAAGAGTATGAGGTGTTCAAGATGAAGCCCAACGAAACAGTTACTCAGATGTTCGAAAGATTCTTGGATATTGTAAATCCTTTGTCCTCCCTAGGAAAAGATTACAGTAACCATGAAAAGATTCGTAAACTCCTGCGAGCACTTACAAAGAACTGGATTCCGAAGGCTACTGCAATCATTGAAGGAAATGACCTCACTACCATGACACTCGAAGTACTCATGGGTAAGCTACTCACTCATAAATTAGAGCTACAAGATTTTGAAGAGCCTGCACCAAAGGAGAAGACGATCGCTTTCAAGGCTCAACACAGAAAAGCTGCTGAAGGTGATTCAGACAGCAGTGAATCTGATGCTGAAGATCAAGCACTCCTAGCAAGGAAATTCTAAAGATTCATGAGATATGAGAAGAAAGCCAAAGAAAACAATAGCAGCAACAACTGGTATCAAGATGATGCTGTCTGCTATGGCTGCAAGAAGAAGGGACATATGAAGAAGGATTGTCCTACAAACTCATCATCAAGAAAGAAGAGCAACAGGTATGAAAAAGGGAACCTGAAGAGATCAACATCACGGAAGTATGCCAACACCAGCATATGGCATGAAAGTGAAACCAGCGACTCAAAAGACGAACAATCAGAAGATGCTACAAATGTATGCTTTATGGCATCCGATCAGGTACTCTCTGAACCTATAGTTGATATATATGATGACTTCACCTTTGAACAATTAGGAGAAGCCTTCAGTGAACTGATAAGTGATTACAGAAAACTGCGTAGCAAATATCAGACCTCTAAGAAGGTACTCAAAGAGTACAAAGGTGAAATAGGAAGGCTTACCGACCTACTAGCTGAGGTTAAAGATAATGTTAGTGAGTTTGGTGAGATTTCTTCTATTAAGCTCTTATTACACGAGACTACCAAGTCATCCGAAGAAAAAGACAAGGTTATTGACCAACTGAAAGAAGAACTTTCTAAAGAGAAGAAAAGTCTTCAATGTGCACAAGTCAGAATGGAAGCACTCACTTCTGACTATACTAAGTTGTATGACACTTCCAAAAGATTAGAAATTAGGTTAGAAAAACAGCCTGAGACTGCTGCTTCCTATCCTAACACGTGTCACTTACCGAATAATCGAAACATTCCCAAACCAAACACTGTCAGACCTAACCATATCAAACCTTTACCCCAAAAGGTTAAGCCCAAACAAGATTATAGGTATGCTTTCTTCTATACTAGAAAACCTAAACCTACCAACCATGCACACCACTCAGCTTTCAACACTCAATATACACAATGTCGTTATTGTGGCCACACTGGTCATATTTCTCATACATGTAGAATCAGAAAGCTTGTTGATTTAAATATTTATGCATGGATACCAAAAGCTAACATCTCAGGACCCTACAAGAAATGGGTACCAAAAGTTTCATCTGCAAATTGTTTTGTAGGTAGAACACCTTTCACATGCTAAAGAAAATGGATCTTCGACAGTGGTTGTTCACGACATATGACAGGTGACGCTACATTATTTACAATACTGTCGAAGAAGAAGAAGGAAGGTTATGTCTCCTTCGGTAACAACTTGAAAGGGTATATCATTGGTATCGGTGATGTTGGTAAGTCTCTCTATCCTGTGATTAAGGATGTCTGTCTGGTTACCGAGTTGAAACATAATCTACTCAGCATAAGTCATTTAGCTGATCATGATTATGGCATCAACTTTGGCAAAGACAAATGTACTATAGTTGATAGCTCAACTGGTAGTACTATCTTTGAAGGTATTAGGGAAGACAACATATATGTTTTCTATTTGTTGGAAGAAACTAACATTTCAGGTAGATGCTTAATGGCTAAAAGTGATGAGAGTCATCTGTGGCATATGAGACTCGATCACACAAATATGGACACAATCTCAAGATTATCCACGAAGAAGCTAGTACGCGGTTTACCGGACATAACATTCAAGAAGGATTCGGTATGCAGCCAATGTAAAAAGAACAAAGCTACCAGATCCACATTCAAGTCAGTAAACACAGTATGTATTACTAGACCTCTATAATTGCTATATATAGACTTATTTGGTCCTAGCAGAGTTGCTAGCCTCGGAGGTAAGTTATATGCTTTTGTAATTGTAGATGATTACTCTAGATAGACGTAGGTATACTTTTTGACACGCAAGAATGATGCATTATCCAAATTTGTCGCCTTTTGCAAGAAAGTACAGAATAAAAAAGGTTATATGATCACTCGTATTAGAAGCGATCATGGTGGCGAATTCGAGAATGCAGAGTTTGAGCAATTCTGTGACACACACGGTTTTGTTCACGAGTTCTCCTGCCCTAGGACTCCACAACAAAATGGAGTTGTGGAACGTAAGAACAGAACTCTATCCGAAATGGCCAGAGTAATGTTAAACCAGTTTAGTCTACCCAAATATTTCTGGGCTGAAGCTGTCAATACAGCTTGTTTTGTTCTCAATAGAGTTCTAATTCGACCCAAATCGAAGAAGACTCCATTTGAGTTATGGTTTGATAGAATTCCATCAGTTTTATATTTTAGAATATTTGGTTATAAATGCTTTATTCTTAATACAAAAGATAATTTGGAAAAGTTTGACGAAAAGGCCGATGAAGGTATATTTTTAGGTTATACGGCCAAGAGCAAAGGATACAGAGTCTTCAACAAACGAACTATGATCATCGAAGAATCAATCAACGTCACCTTTGATGAATTGAATCAAGTGACTATCGATGACAATGACGAAGATCTAACTGTACCAAGCTCAACACCAGCTGATTCTCCAAGAGAAGAACCCGGAAGCAGCTACCTTCGGAGTCTGCCGAAAAGATTAAAATTTACGGCTGATCATCCAAAGGATTTGGTAATTGGTGATATTACCAAAGGTATAAGTACTCGTACATCCAGTAGAGATATTATTTCTAGTGTTGCATTCATTTCACAGCTAGAACCCAAAACCATTGATGAAGCATGTAGTGATTATTTTTTGTTAGATGCTATGCATGAGGAATTAAACCAATTTGAATGGAATCAAGTTTGGAAACTTGTTCCCAAGCCTATTGATCATCCGGTCATTGGCACCCGATAGCTATTCCGAAATAAACTGAACGAGAATGGTTTAGTGACTCGCAATAAGGCTCGACTCGTAGCTCAAGGATACAATCAGGAAGAAGGTATCGACTACGATGAGACTTATGCCCCAGTTGCGAGATTAGAATCCATTCGTATGTTATGTACATTTACATGTTTTCATAATTTTAAATTATTTCAAATGGATATCAAGAGTGCATTTTAAAATGGTTTTATAAAAGAAGAAGTTTTTGTAGCACAACCTCCAGGTTTCACAGATTTTAAAAACTCTGATCATGTTTTCAAGTTGAAGAAAGCTTTGTACGGTTTAAAACAAGCCCCTCGTGCTTGGTATTATCGTCTAAGCTCTTTTCTACTTGATAACGATTTTTTCAAAGGAAAAGGTTGACACTACTTTGTTTATAAAGTTTTGAATAATAATATTCTTTTGATTCAAGTCTATGTAGATGATATTATCTTTGGATCTACTGATGAATCTCTTTGTCAAGAATTCTCAAAGTGTATACAGAATGAGTTTGAGATGAGCATGATGGGAGAGCTGAAATTTTTTCTCGGACTACAAATCAAACAAACTGACAATGGGACATTCATAAATCAAGCCAAGTACACAAAAGATTTGCTAAAGAAGTTTGATCTGGACAATATCAAACCTATTGGCACTCCGATGGCAACTTCAACAAAGCTTGATATTGATGAACAAGACAAGCCTGTCGACACACGTAAGTATCGAGGTATGATCGGTAGTTTACTTTATTTAACTGCTAGTCGTCCAGATATTATGTTTAGTGTTTGCCTGTGTGAACATTTTCAAGCTAATCCAAAGGATTCACATCTGTACGCAGTTAAGCGTATCTTTCGATACCTTAAGGGCACTTCTTCTGTTGGCTTATGGTATCCCAAAACCAAGTCCTTTTGACCTTATTGGTTACTCGGATGCAGATTTTACTGGATGCAAAGTTGATAGAAAAAGTACCAACGGCACATGTCATTTCTTAGGCAAGGCTTTAGTCTCATGGTTTAGAAAAAAGCAAAATTCTGTAGCCCTATCAACAACAGAGGCTGAGTATATCGCTGCATGACGTTGTTGTGCTCAAATTTTATGGATGAAACAAACCTTGGAAGACTATGATTTATTTTTCACACACATTCCCATTTTCTGTGACAACACGAGCATAATTAATTTGACTAAGAATCCAGTATGTCACTCTCGTACTAAGCATATCGAGATCCGATATCATTTTCTTAGAGATCATCATCAGAATAGAGATATTGACCTTGTATACATAGACACTGAGAATCAATTAGCTGATATCTTCACAAAACCTTTAGCGGAAGACTGTTTCAACTATTTACGTCGAGAATTAGAAATTTTAGATATCAATAATATTAATTTATTTTGTTTTATCAATTATTTATTCGATACTCATAAACTGTTTTCGAGACAAGCCTAAAAAGAGTCTGTCTGTCACCACGACTACGGTCGAAGCGGTACTTAAGAGTTCCCCGGTGAACCTCCGTTAGTTGGGACAGTACTCCTATAGCTAATCTGAGACAGATGCTGAGTAAAGAATATTAATTTATAAAATAATATTAATTATATTATTTTGAGATTTACAATTACTAATCTTTGAATTAAATTTTTGAAATGAGTCAATGAAAAAGAAAGTGGCCCAAACCAACTAACAGAACCCGAGAGCCTCTTCTTCTTCATTGCTTCTAAAACCTCTTCCACAGTAACAGCAGCCGCACGAAGCTCTCCAAACCCTAGTTCTTTACCACTTCGTTTCTTCCAATCTACGTGGTGAAATCCATCCAAATTTTGGATTCGTGCGAAGATCGTTGTCCTCTACAGCATACTTGAATCTCGGGAGGTATAACTCTATATTTCTCCTCCTTTCGAATTTGTGCATATTTACTTTATTTGTACAATACCTAAGGGATTCAACCCTTCATGAGGAAGAAGACGACCAATCCTAGTGAGGAAGGATCATCTTCAAATCTACACACGGATTCTCTCTTTTCGCCAATTCAATCGAGCGATGGCGCGTTCGATGGGTTTTATTTTCAAACCCTAGATCAAGCCCTTCTGTGGTATGGAGACTTTTCTATGAGATCCATATGCACAGGCGCTCATATCAAATGGACTGTGTTTCCACATCACCGCCCTTATTTTGAGGCATTAGGGTTACAACACTTTGCTAAACTTTGTTTTCCGGTAGCTACTAATGCCATTAGACTTTTCTATTACAATATCGTACTAAACACGTTTGACGTAAGTACTCGTGTTGGCAGACTAGATATCGAGTTCAATGATGTCCTCTTAGCGGAAATCCTTGGTATTTCTAACGAAGGTGCACCGCTTGATGATATCACTAAATTTGATTTCCCCGACGGCACGACACTTGCTAGTTTCAAAGCTGAACTCTGTGCCCCTGATCGAGTTCGCTCTGGAAAGTTCAAGGCCAATAACTTGAACTTGTTTAGTTATAAATTGCATCGCATCATCTACTCCACTCTCCTTCCGAAGTCTACTTCAAAGGATGATGTCACATCACTTGAGCTGTCTGCTATGTATCATATTCTTAAGGGGATTCCTTTTTCTGCCCCTAAGACTATTATCCAGATGATGGGACGTTGTCGTGCAAAACATAGAAATCTCTCTTATGCGATGATTCTCCCACGCATCTTCCAGCGTTTTGATATTGATCTGTCAACTTGTACTCAAGACCCTGAGCCTAAGTTTCTTAAGCTATCTCGTCGTAGTATGACTGCTGCTGCTCTTCCTACTGCTCCATCTCCTCCACCTACTCAGCAGTATGCCATGACCTTTGATGGAATACTGTCACCCCCATTTTCTGTATTTCGTATTTGTACTCGTAATTTGATTTTGGCACGTATTTTATTTTCTTGACTTGCGGATTTTGGTTTCTCGTAAATGGGTTTGGACCACGGCTTGGTTTTATTTTGTGGAATTGGGTTGGTTTGATTAGGTTTGGTTTAATATGAGTGGAACACTTTAACCTACACTCTACCCTCAATACAACACAACCACCCTCATTATATCTCCACCAAACTTTCTCTCTCCTCTTTACTCTTCATTAATTTTCTTCTTCTTCCTTCTTCCACACAACTCCCCAACCCATTAGGCAAGTGTACCTTGCCATCAAATAAGCACCACTTTTTATTTGTCCATTAGCTAGATTAGGCTATGGAGAACAACTTTAGAACTTGACATTTTGTGATTTGGAGTTTCTTTTGTTCTAGATCTAGGTTTTTACTATTTTCGGATTTACATGGTTTTGATCTATTTAACTTTGATTTTTGTATGTTTTGATGCTTCCATGTGGAAGAGAATTCGATTTTACTCAAGTTAGAACTTTAAAAATCTAGATTTGGTTTTGATTTGACAAAGTTATGAAGAATTGAAGTTCTTGGTGTTCTTGGACTTGCTCTCGGCCAGGAAGAACAGCCCTCTGTCTTGCGCTTTTTAGTGCATGGCCGATTGCGCACCCCCGGCCTGTGCTCCTTAGCGCATGGCCGATTGCGCAATCACTTGGCCAGTGCTTTGTGCTGCGCTGGATTGCGCTGGCGCAAGCTAGCCATGCGCAAGCCAGCCATGCGCAAAGTAACCCCTGCGCAATCGACCATTGCGCAATCCACCCCTGCGCAATCCTCCTGTGCGCAATCCATCTGCTGCGCCATCCACTTCTGCACAGTTGGTACCCTGCGCAGCTCACTCCTGCGCAGTTGGTACCCTGCGCAGCTCACCCTGCGCAGTTGGCCTCCTGGCGCACTTGACTCCTGCGCAATCCAACCCCCTGACCCCTTGCGCAAACCATTGGCTCTTGGAGATTTGGTTTTATTTTCTTTAAGCCTGGCTCTTCTATAGTCCTATATATATTGATATTATATTAGATATTTTACGCCCATTTTATATCCTTACGCCTTTTGTCATGAACTTGATTTTACTTAATATGTTTGGAATGTCTATTGTACATGGCATGGTATGACAAGGACCTAGCATAACACGATAGTGACCCATAGTGGTGCACTCCTGATATGACCAACCTGACTTGATAGTGGCCCGTAGTGGTGCACTCCTGACAGTACCCTGACATGATTTATCTTGATAACTTGATAGTGGGCCGTGGCGGCGCACTCCTGACTTGACTTGTAACTTGTAACTTGACTCGTATAATCAACTTGACACCGTGGGTGCTCCTGCTTGCTTGCTTGTACAATCCACTTGTCTTGTCTCGCATCATGTCTAGGACGTGACTTCCTGGGTACCACGGCCAGGGACTCGCGCTAAATTGGATTAGGCTAATGATTAGATCAAACTAGAACATGGAGAATTCCCAGTCACAGGCAATCTCGTTATCTGGGCACTTTAATGGACTTGTAGCTTGCCGACGAGTAGAGCACATTTCCAGCACACTGTCATGTGTTGCACCTTCTAAGTCACCTAAGGGTACATTTGTCTCCCGGGCAATGTACCCACCTATAACTCTCAACCCGCGGAAGGATAACTGGATAGTCTGCAGGGCTTGGGACTAGAATTCTCACTTGCATCTTGTTAGTAATTAGGTTTGTAGTAACCCTAGTTAGTTAAAGTAGTAAGCCGTAGTACTTGCTTGGCCGATTGTGAATGAATGGTGTCCAGCTCTGCCTAAGTCTTGTCTAGCCCCTGTACCTGGAACTCTTGATCATGATTGTTTTACTTATCTCTAACGATAAATGGGTAGAGACAGTGAGCTATTCAGGCGAAGGGGTACAATCCCGGTCCTTGTTTGGTTTAAGAATTGTAACCTAGCTCCCGGAATGGTTCCATGTCCCTAGTCGTTTATCGCCCTGTGTACTTTACTACTTGTACTTCTTTTATTCTTTATGTTCTGATATACTGGCTTTTGTTCTTATTTGTGGCCTCCTTTGTGGCACTTGCTCTTTCTGGGGTTGACCCAGCTGGTTTTGTGTGGCCAGATTTCGGAGCAGCTCCCGAGGATCTACCAAGCTTCTAGCCCAATGGTGAACACTAGACGGAACCCGGGCTACGAGTGGGTTTTCCCTTTTGTTTCACCCACTTATATGTAAATTTATTCTTTGAGGCGTTTAGCCGACGAGCACCTGTTAGCTCGATGCACATTTACTTACTGTCTGCCTACGGGCTGTAAACATGATTAACAAGTCCTAGGGTTGATCATGTATGACTGAACTCTTGCTAGTCCTATCATTTTGTACGACTAGCTTCATGATCATCCAATATGTAATATTTGGGACGCCTTATATATATATATTTGATGCTCTAATATCTTGTAACTCTGTTAATTGCTTGAGATTGAGACAATAGGCTTGACCTTAAGAGACTGCTGGCTTGTAGTAAACCCTCATATCTAGACAGCCGTGACCGTATAGTTAAGATGTATTGTATTTTAATATACGTAGCTGGCTATGTCTGCCCCCGCTCTCCAGTATTCTGGTTCTGGGGCGTGATAAATACACCAGCATCTTTCTGATTTGTACGTCTCGATGACGGATATGGCTCGCGAACGTGAGTTCCGCGATGTCACTCGTTATCAGACGATAGCAAATTCTCTAGCTGATCTCCGATTTGCTCAGACTGGACATTCTGCCGGTTCTATTCCTAAGATCCAGCCTTTTCTGGTTACCGCTGTGAGGATGAGGCTGTTCATGCCTACTTTCAGCCCGGTAACGCTTATGATTGGTATCGCAGTTCTGGTGCTACTCCACATCCTTCTGGAGCTGGCACTTCTAGAGCTAGTCATTCTGGACATGCTGGTCATGCTGCTGCTGATGATGATGATGATGAGGAGATGTGATGATGATGTATTAGCTAATTTTGAGACTTAGTTATTGTCTACTGTACACTTGGAAATGCTCTGACATTCCAAGTTTTTTTCTTTTTATCTTTTATTATCAGTTTTTTTTAGGACTTGTACTGGATATTTCTTGATGTCTCTTGAACATTATTTTATTTTTATAGGATGCGTAGTTTATCTTTCATATCAGTTTATTTATTCTTTAAAGCATCTTTATCTGCTTCTATATTATAAACTGCCTGTGAAATACTTCTCTGTTATGTCTTGTATATTCTCACTGTATGAGATATTATTTTCTTGTGTTTCTTCACTGTTGTAGCTTATGCATTAATTACGGGGGAGCCTATTTCTTCACATTATTTTGCTAAGTGACAACGGGGAGAAAAAGGATCTAACATTTTGTTTTGAGAATAATACAGGGATTGAACAATTTTGAACTATTTTTGTGGTATCTTATCTCAAAAGATGTTATATCATTCATAGTTTGTCAATTATTAAAATGGGGGAGATTGTTGGCCCATTGGTCATATGGTCAAACTGATTTTAATAATTGATCAAACTCTGTCTCGATATATGGAGCGTCAGGATATCTCGGACTCTTGGACATGATCAAGAACGACTATCTACTCAGTTCAAGACCGAAGCGTTGTTTGCCTGTTCGAGTCTGTATTTCTTTGAGCAATGTAATCTTTTATTTCATTGAGTCTAGAAATACATTGTACACCAAGTCGTACTGGCAAATAGGTTATTCCAAAATGATTTCAAAATATTTTTAAAATGTCCTTAGTTTTGAAAAATATTCGTATTTACAAAAGCTCCAAAAAGGTTTTTAAAATTCCCCAAAATCTATTTTAAAAAACCCTAACCAAATCCTGACAGAACTCGGCCAGAGTTCGGCCAGAGTTCGGTTAGTGGCCGTTTTGATTTTTGAATTCCTTAGAACTTGGTCCTCCTGCAGTTGCGGATTTGACCGAGATTTGTTCATCGAGTTCTCCCCGAATTCTGCCCGAATTCTGTCTTTGGAACTCCTATAAATAGAGAAGGATTTTGATCATTTTAACTCACTCATTCACTTTCAATCTTCTCTCTATTTAAAGCCTACTGTCTTCCAAAGAGTTTTTCTCGAGCTTTAATTTTCAGATCCCAAGCCAGTTACAATCCTCTAGTCGATTTGCCAGTAC
>JANAVB010019799.1:14790908-14807954 GCA_029216955.1 Iris pallida
ACTTCATTTGATTCCATTACCAAACTAAGTCATATTTGTGGTGTCGAAAAATGTCGCTAATATGCAAGAAAATGTCGCTAACAAAATTAATGACATTATTAGCGACGAATTCTTGATGTCGCATATCGATGGTTGCTGACAAAAAAATGTCATCGCTGTAGCGACATCTTGCAGCGACGTGACTTCATCGCTAATTTAGCGATGCGTACTGGCGTGTCGTTGCTAAATTGCGATGCTAAAGTTTATTGATAAACCACGAATTTTAGGGACAAATATAGCGATGTTTTGCTACAAAAAATGCTGATGTGGCAAGCTTTGTCGTGTCAGATTTGTAGCGACGTTTCGCAACAGCATTAGCAACATCCGGCTTCCAAAAGATGACGTGACAAACTTTGCCATGTCAGCATGGTAGCGACGTTAGCGACATCATATAGATGTTAGCAACGTCAATGATACAGTGTAGCATCATTTTGATGCATTTGTCGCTTTGCCCTTTACTTAATTTAGACCGAAGAGCAGAAGGCGAGAAATTTTACGACAGTCTTACTTTCGAGATGTAGAGGCTGGTAGTATCGGTTGCTCCTACTTTCTACGTGGCCATCCTGATAGCAGCACGACGCTAGGAGTGCATTAAAAAAAGGAGGCTAGCCAGAAGCGTCCTCAGCCAGTGACATCAGTTAAAGCACCCCAGGGAGGACCGAAGAGACGCTCCATACACCAACGACCGAGAACTTCCCCATACCAGATTCCAGAATTTCCCGTCTGTTAGTAGTGTAACAAAAAAGGACATGTCCAAAGGGATTGTCGACGATATTAGGACTTTGTTTCCGTTGGGGCTCCGATCAACACCAGATCCAAAATTGTCCCAAAAAGAGCCCTGAAGGAACAACACTACCGCCAATACAAACTCAACCAGGAACACAAGAAGGATATATATGTGGATTACTACCTGATCAAGCGATGCAGTTTGTGCAGGCTAGACATCAGACATGAGTACTATGACAAGGACAGACCTTTGCCATGAATGTTGAAGATGGAGTATCGACACGAAGAAACTGAAGGTAACAATTTACAAGTGTTATGATGGAAATATTCAGTAGGAAATTGGTTATGATTGCATGTTACTTACTTGAATTAAGCAGAACCATAGAAACATAGCATACCCCTTGACTAATCTTAGTTACATTAGTATACCCGTTGCCATTGAAAGTTTTTTTAATTTCGAGGATGAAACTCTTTTAAGGTGTATAGAATATAAACCCCAATTTTTTTAAATTTTATTATTTGCGTGGCCTCATAATGATTTTTAGATTTTATATATTTTAAAAGAATATTTATTGTATATAGCCTTAGTTATAGTTAGTTTTATTATGTATGTCGATTAGGAATACGGCATAGCTAGTGTAGTCGTGTGCCATGACTATCATATTAGCCATGGTAGCGTCGACATAGCTATATCTATGTCCCACGTATGGAAATAATTCAAGTTGTAGCTTAACCGTATAATTGGCTTAAATAAATATTCCTTTATATTTTTGACTTTCTAGGTGACTCAGTTGCAACAAATTTGTACAAACTTCACCCGAATCAAACCCAATCCCAAATAGGCATGTAGTGCATATAAATACAAATATAATATATATATATATATATATATATATATATATATATATATATATATAATATATATATATATATTATAATATATATATATATATAATATATATTATATTATAAATAATATATATATATATTTTATATATATATAAATATATATATATATATATATATATATATAGAATATATTTATATTATATTTATATAGTTATAAATATAATATAAATATAATAAAATAAAATATAAATATAAATAAAATATAAAT
This sequence comes from Iris pallida, assembly GCA_029216955.1. Classification (NCBI taxonomy): domain Eukaryota; kingdom Viridiplantae; phylum Streptophyta; class Magnoliopsida; order Asparagales; family Iridaceae; genus Iris; species Iris pallida. The sequence goes on from JANAVB010019799.1 coordinate 14,792,791, forward strand.
ATAAATATATATATACATAGTGTAGCCGCAAGCTTTGCTCGAGCTAGTCTGAACCATATATATATATATATATATATATAATATATAATATATATACAAAATGCTCCAAAACCAGTCGGCCGGTTTTGTATTATAGAATCACCCTATATTTTATGAATTGGATTAGAATTTAGTGGTTGAGATTAGTGTAGACCCCACCACCTTTTTAAGTCATTTAATCTCAACCATGCAATTCCAATCTAACGTGTATGACATAGGTTGGCTCCATAATACAAACCAGCTGGTTGGTTCTAAAGCACTCTTCTTTCTCTCTCTCTCTCTATATATATATATATATATATATATATATGATTAAATTGATATGTCTACTTATAGAAGTTCGGTATGTATAGAGTATCTATATACACTACCAAAATACAGTAAATTAGCGACGAATATTTAGCGACAAAATTTTTTAGTCGTGTTAGCGACGGCTTCGTGGCCGCTCAGCGACTGATTACGACTACACGCCTTTGCCATTTTTATTTAATTTTAGGGTGAGGAAAGGTCGCACATCCGTCGCTAGACTGTCGGAGTTATAGCGACGGATCTCCAGTCGTCGCTACGTATCGATTATTTGGCGGGAATTGTGTAGAGAATTGGCGGGGCATATCTTCGACTACGTAGCGACGGATATTCAGTCGGCACATATCAAACATGGCGACTACTGGGCGACGGGTTTTTGTCTGTCGCTAGTCCGTCGCTATATATTTGTACCAGACTTTAAATGAAATGGCGGGGGGAACTTTTTGCATTCCCCCCAAATTCACTCTCTTCTCTCTCTCTCTCTTCTCTCGTCGGTGTCGGCTTCGGTGATCGACGTCGTGTCGTCGTCGGCGTCGGTGTCCTCTCCTCTCACTCTCGAAGGTAACCCCCTCTCTCTCTCTCTTTGGTGTCGTATAGGGCTGGGTGGCGCGCTTGGGGCTGGCCGTCCGGGGCTGGGCGGCTGGCTTGGGTCGGGGGCTGGCGTGGGCTTGGGGCGGGGGCGTCGGGGCTGGGCGGCAGGCTTGGGGCTGGGGCGTCGGGGCTGGGCGGCTGGCTTGGGTCGGGGTCTGGGCGGTGGGCTTGGGGCGGGCGTCGGGGTCTGGGAGACGGGCTTGGGGTTGGGGCGTCGGGGGCTGGGCGGCTGGCTTGGGTTGGGGCTGGGCGGGGGCTTGGGGCGGCGTCGGGGGCTGGCGGCTGGCTTGGGGCGGGGCGTCGGGCTAGGCGGCTGGCTTGGGTCGGGGGCTGGGCGGTGGGCTTGGGCGGGGCGTCGGGGTCTGGGAGACGGGCTTGGGGCTGGGCGTCGGGGGCTGGGCGGCTGCTTGGGTCGGAGGCTGGGCAGTGGGCTTGGGGCGGCGGGCATCGGGGGCTGGACGGCTGGCTTGGGGCAGGTGCGTCGGGCTGGGCGGCTGGCTTGGGTCGGGGGCTGGGGGTGGGCTTGGGGCGGGGGCGTCGGGGTTTGGGAGGCGGGCTTGGGCTGGGGCGTCGGTGGCTGGACGGCTGGCTTGGGTCGGGGGCTGGGCGGTGGGTTTGGGGCGCAGCGTCGGGGTGGGCGGCTGGATTGGGGCGGAGGCGTCGGGGCTATTTGCAACCGACGCACACCTATAAGCACTCTTCATATATATATGCAACCGAACTACTGGGCGACGGGCTTGGGGCGCGGGCTTTGGTCGGGGGCGGCGGGTGGCTTTGCTTCTCAAATTCATCTGACTTATATATTGGCTAAATAATGTGTTATCCATATTGGGTGTTCCATTAGTTTGGTGTGTTTGGTTAGTAAATGTGAATATAGGGTTTGGATTCATGGTGTATATGTTCACTATCTCAAGGACAGTGCGAGTTCTATCAGTTGTGCTTCTGTATAGATGTATATATCTATACATCTAGCTGTGATATACATATGTGTATGTGACAATCTCAGTTAGCGATGGACTAGTTGCCGGTTAGCGACGGATATTTCCAGCTCCATTTGCATTAATCTACGGTACGACATGGTGATCAGGACATAGTCCCTGCAGCATTCGACTGGCGAGGCAGAAACTATGTAGCCGTAGATAAAGTTGACTGTCTTCCGACCCTCATCCCTCGGCAATGATGATAGACAACCTATCACTATATCTTATATAGTAGTAGATGATGTCTTAGTATTACATTAGTGAGTTCATCTTGATTCTGTTACGTCCTTCAGATACTAGATACGATAAGAACATATACTACACACGTTATATACAGAATAGATGATTCACACTAATGTATGCTAGAATAATTTTGGGTTGTGTTCTGAGCCATCCGTTCTTACACTTAAAACATAGGAATTAGTAGTGTGAGAGCGCCGGAGAAAGTGAGAGCGCCGGAGGGGGGGGAGGAGAGAGAGAGAGTAAAATGGTACGACATGGAAGTAGTACTATTTTGGCTCCAGTTCCAGCTCCATTTGTATTACTACGGTACGACATGGTGATCAGGACATAGTCCCTGCAGCCATTCGACTGGCGAGACAGAAACTATGTAGCCGTAGATAAAGTTGACTGTCTTTCGACCCTCATCCCTCGGTAATGATGATACGACAACCTATCACTATATCTATATAGTAGTAGATGATGTCTTAGTATTACATTATGTGAGTTCATCTTGATTCTGTTACATTCTTCAGATACTAGATACGATAAGAACATATACTACACCATATGTACATAGATGATTCACACTAATGTATGCTTGAATGAATCTTGGGTTGTGTTCTGAGCCATCCGTTCTCATACTTGGCAAAAAAATTGAATTTTTTATACTTTATCGGCTTTCGAAAATGTACTCAAATTACATGATGGTTCCTTTAGTTAGCTTGCTTATGTTACAATTATATTATTTGTGACTATCGATCTTACTATGGCACCCATGACCCGAGGAGCGGCACGTCGTTTGAGGAAAACAGTGAATGCTGAGGTGGCTCCTCCTACAGTTAAGGAGAAAGTGGCACCGGTTGCTAGTGAGACCGAGAGTTCTCTTCAAGCAGACCTTGCAAGGGACGACATCTCTCCTCACGCCAAAAATCTCCGCTTTTTCGAGGTGGTTACGTGATCGTATCACTGAGCGTTTGTGTGAGCAGCATGGTTCTCATTAGCTATTAGTACTTATTTGTATTGGACTATTTGTATTGAGTTGTTTTTGTATTAGACTATTTGTATTGGACTACATATATGAACTAGAACTGTCAATCTCTGGATTGTATTGGACTACGACATGGTGATCAGGACATAGTCCCTGCAGCCATTCGACTGGAGAGGCTGAAACTATGTATCCGTAATAAAGTTGACTGTCCTCCGACCCTCATCCCTCGGCAATGTTGATACGACAACCAACAAGAGAGAATACTCTGAGAGATCCATCTGAGTATGACGTATACTCTGAGAGATCACCTTTACAAAATGATATCAGTAGTGGATTGAGTGTGGAGGAGATATTATCAGAGTATACGTCCTACTTAGATGGGTCTCTCCGTTATATTTTTTTCTGACGGCATGGTGGATGTGCTCCCTCAACAGATTCTTGCTCCGAACCAAAACTTTGCCCCGGAGCTCAAGTGGACATCCTTGGTGTTGAGCTCGAGTGAGAGGTTCCTGACAGCCTGGTGGTATCCTTTGTCAAAGTATCGTGCTCATCCCACATTGGTTGTGGGACGAGCACGAAACTTTGACAAAGGAGACAACCATGCTTTCAGGAACCTCTCACTCGAGCTCTACACCAAGGATGTCCACTTGAGCTTCGGACAAAGTTTTGGCTCGGAGCAAGAATCTGTTGACGGAGCACATCCACCATGCTGTCAGAAAAAATAGTAACGGTGAGAGACCCATCTGAGTAGGACGTATACTCTGATAATATCCCTCCAGCACTCAATTCTACTACTGATATCATTCTTGTAAAGGTGATCTCTCAGAGTATACGTCCTACTCAGATGGATCTCTCAGAGTATCCTCTCCGGTTGGATTGTGTTCTGAGCCATCCGTCCCAGGGATTTGATTCTGTATTTTGGTTTCTGAATTTTGGCTCCAGCTCTATTTGTTAATCTACGGTACGACATGGTGATCAGGACATAGTCCCTGCAGCCATTCGACTGGCAGGCAGAAACTATGTAGCCGTAGATAAAGTTGACTGTCCTCCGATCCTCATCCCTCGGAATGTTGATACGATAACCTATCACTATATCTTATATAGTAGTAGATGATGTCTTAGTATTACATTATGTGAGTTCATCTTGATTCTGTTACATTCTTCAGATACTAGATACGATAAGAACATATACTACCATATGTACAGAACATAGATGATTCACACTAATGTATGCTAGAATAAATCTTGGGTTGTGTTCTGAGCCATCGTTCTCACACTTGAAGATAAATCGAATTATAACGACGGATATTAGGTTACTCTTCAGGATAATTGATGTCTATTTTATATTAATTTGGACTAGTGACCGGTTAGCGACGGATATTTCCAGCTCCATTTGTATTAGTCTACGGTACGACATGGTGATCAGGACATAGTCCCTGCAGCCATTCGACTAACGAGGCAGAAACTATGTAGCCGTAGATAAAGTTGACTGTCCTCCGACCCTCATCCCTCGGCAATGATGATACGACAACCTATCACTATATCTTATATAGTAGTAGATGATGTCTTAGTATTACATTAGTGAGTTCATCTTGATTCTGTTACGTTCTTCAGATACTAGATACGATAAGAACACACTAATGTACAGAACATATACTACATTCTAGCGTACATTAGTGTGAATCATCTATGTTCTTATCGTATCTAGTATCTGAAGGACGTAACAGAATCAAGATGAACTCACTAATGTATGCTAGAATAAATCTTGGGTTGTGTTCTGAGCCATTCGTTCCGATACTTGGCAATTAAGCCATTCGACTGGCGAGGCAGAAACTATAAGGCTACTTGCATGTTTTCCAACTTTAAATTACAAGATTACTATATTAGGTTATATAAATTACTAACGTCATCGCGGCCAATGTTTACAGTCTTGGTCTCAACTGTCTTCGATTCTATGATCCCATGCTTTCGAAAAATAGACAACGCAGACTCCATGGAATAGAATGGCCTTACATGCAAATCGTCTGTGATTATGTATCTTTCCCCTCCTTTGACAAACACGCCATCCTTGTTGCCTCATCTGAAACCCCCTCCCATGCAATATCCTCATCCATTGCTTACCAAAGGGACATCGAGCGCCAATAACCGAACTATACAGACGGTGAGTCTTGGTGTAGCACTCAAATGTGGGGCACCCGTAAATTTGCCGAGGTTTTAAATCATCGACATTGAGTTTTAAACCCTCACGTAGCCTTTCTGCTTCACTTCTAGGCTCAGCAGCATCTTCTTGCAAGCTTCGGTCTCCAGATACTTAGTGTCAAGATTATGGACGCTTTCGTAGAGCATGTCAACGCATCCTAGCGTCAATTTCCTGCCGAGGACCCTAGCGACTATCCCCAGCGGTAGTGGCAGGAAGTTTTTATCGACGTACTCTGCAGCTTCCTGCCACTGCCACTGGGGATAGTCGCTAGGGTCCTCGGCAGGAAATTGATGCTAGGATGCGTTGACATGCTCTACGAAAGCGTCCAGAATCTTGACACTAAGTTTCTGGAGACCGAAGCTTGCAAGAAGATGTGCTCGAGCCTAGAAGTGAAGCAGAAAGGCTACGTGAGGGTTTAAAACTCAATGTCGATGATTTAAAACCTCGGCAAATTTACAGGTGCCCCACATTTGAGTGCTACACCAAGACTCACCGTCTGTATAGTTCGGTTATTGGCGCTCGATGTCCCTGTGGCAAGGCAATGGATGAGGATATTGCGTGGAGGAGGTTTCAGATGGAGGCAACAAGGATGGCGTATTTGTGAAAGGAGGGAAAAGATATATAATCACAGACGATTTGCATGTAAGGCCATTCTATTCCATGGAGTCTGCGTTGTCTATTTTCCGAAAGCATGGGATCATAGAATCGAAGACAGTTGAGACCAAGACTGTAAACATTGGCCGCGATGAGGTTAGTGATTTATTTAACCTAATGTAGTAATCTTGTAATTTAAAGTTGGAAGAACATGCAAGTAGCCTTATAGTTTCTCGTCGAAGTGAAATTACAACTCATGTTACAAAGTGATACGATATAATTACTATGTATAGCTTCAAATTATACAATCAAACTTTATTATATATTGTGGTTTCCTGATGTATGTCTATCTATGCCTTAGATTTTAAATTTGCTTACGAGACTACTCGTCTCAGCTACACCATTAACGGATATCATGTTGCTCAAGTTGGACCCAATCGAAGTTCGCAGTGGCAAAAAGAGTGTGATCAACTGATAGACATAACTCGGATAAAATCAGAAGACAATGCAACTACTTGTACTGCTAGGTGGCTCCTATGTAGTAATCTTTCGGATAAAATCAGAAGCCGTGGGTTTTGACATAAATCGACTTTGGCATCAACAAAGACCACAAGTCAGACGATGAATCCTACTTGTTTTGACATAATCCTCCTGTTGTCAGAAAGATGGCTCCTAGGACTCGTCGAGGTGGTACTGCTAGTCGAGGAAGGGTCGAGGCAAGAAACCCTTGGAGGTCGACACGGAGGAAATCTCCGTCGTAAAACAAGAGCCGGTGACTGTTAAGGAGAAGGTGTTACCAAAGGTCGAGGTCAAGGAAGAATCGATGACCATCAGGGAAAGATTGCTCCCAAGCTTGAAGTTAAGGAGGAGCCACCGTCAGAGAGTAGTAGCATCGGACCGACCCTCCTGTCCCTACAGAAGACCTCAACCAGATTGAGCCTTCGTATGCAAAGTGGCTGATAGAATGGTACATGTCTCAACGCAACTATGATCCCTGGCTGTGAGGATCCATCGTCTGACTTGTGGTCTTTGTTGAGGCCAAAGTCGATTTTCCTATGTGTTTTGGAATATTTGTGAAAATTTTGGAATATTTGTGCTATGATCGGATTATAACGATGGATATTAGGTTATTCTTTCGGATAATTGATGTCTATTCTATATTAATTGGTTTGGTCTACATGATTCTTGGATAATTGGTGTGCATTAAATTCGTATGTGCATATTTGGTCTATGTGATTCTTGGATAATTGGTGTACATAATATATTTGGTCTATGTGATTGTTGGATAATTGGTGTGCATTATATATTGGTTTGGTTTATGCATATTTTTACGAAAAGGGAAAGCGCTGTAATTTTTTTTCAAAATATTCTCAGTTAGCGACGGATTTGTGACCGTTTAGCGACGGTTATTACCAGTTTTCGACTACTTTTCGACGGTATTCCGTCGCTAACTGGAGATTTGAAAATATTTCCAGGTAGCGACGGATGGTCGACAAATATCCGTCGGCATTGTATATAGTTCGACGGAATAGCGACAACCTATCCGTCGCCCTTCTTCTGGAAATACCAAGAATTTCCAGAACATGCTCGACGGATAATCCGTCCGTATTCCGTCGATATATATCGACGAAATAGCTACGACTTATCCGTCGCCATGTTGCTGGAAATGACAAAATTTCCAGAAGCTGATCGACGGATTTTCCGTTAGAAAACCGTCGCTAATCCGTCCTTTGTTATCGAAGGCGGCGACGGATTAACGACGGCATGATACACTCTGATACGCGATTACGACGGGTTACCACGGAACTTTACGTCGCTATTGTCTACACAGTTCAGTACTTAATACTTGAAATGGACGTTAGTCCGTCGAAAAGTCGTCGCTAATGCTTTGTATTGTTAAGTCGACAAAACGTCGCTATTCCGTCACATGACTACTATGCGACGGACAGTTATTAGCGACGAGCTGATTGCCGATGGATTGTTTTGGCCAAAATCCGTCGGTTATCGGCTAATAGGAATTCCCGTCGGACTGGCGACGGACCAGCCGTCGCTAAATCAAAAAATTTTGGTAGTATATGTAATCCTAGTTGGCGTTAACCTAAACAACCCAAAACCCTAAATAACTAAACCTTAAACCTACCCAACCGAGCCCAATAAGCATCCTAACCTGGCCTCCCCTCTCTAAATAGCATCCATGTAATGGTGCACCTCTCACATAAGCCCAATACCACTTATTCACAAGCCCATGCACCATAGGAACCCTATATATGCACTACTTCCTCAAAACCCTAACCTTAACCCTAAAAATTACCTCTTTCTCCGCCTTTACACAACCAACTACCTTTATTTCTCCCTCCATCCAGCCCACCATAGTCGCCCTCCCATCTCCCATCACCTCTATACAACCCTCCAACCACACTACAAGAAAAATGGTCATTCTTGACGGTTTATTTCTCGACGGTCGTGAAAAATCGTCGAAAAAGGGTTATCTTGATGGTTTTAGCCTACGTCAAGAAATGACACGTTTTATTAATTTAACAATTTTATAGCATAATAGTTGACGGTTTTAGATGATCCGTCAAGAAACATCATTTTAGCTATTGACGATTTAGTGATAACCGTCAACTAATGTATGTGCAAAAAACATGACGGGATAATTTCAGCTGCCATTTTAGTAATTTTTTCAAAACTTTTATATTTGTCGATGGTTGTGGTTCTTTTTAATTGAGGAATCCCGTAAACTTTCTCTCGATCCCCTCTTCCTTTTCTCCTCTCCCTAACCCTCTCCTCCCTGAGAGAGAGAGCCCCCTCTCCTTTCCTCTAAAGAGTCTCCCACAGCTCTTCTTTATCCTCCCTAAGAGAGAAACTTTAACCCTAGTTTTCCCTTCTCCTTAACCTTCTAGGGTTTCATCTAGGGTTTACATCTGATCTCTTTCCCCTGTTACTCCCCGTTTTCGAAATACGTAAATTTTTGATTTTTCATGTATATGGTACCTGGCACCTGTATCTTTATTGCATGTACCCTGTATTTGTAACTGGCCATGACATGGAACAGTATCTCGTCGCGGATTAGTGTGCCACCACTTGTCCTTGTCTGGTTGTAGGCGTGGTTCACTGTTTCGATGATAGGATTTCTGAACCGTGTTGTGGTTAGGATTTTATTTAATTAATTTAATTTGTTGTGTATCATGTAGATTTTACATGTCATTAGTCACATGGTTAAGAGCATGCTTAAGCTTAGGGTTTCTTTGAGTCAAACCAACCCCTATATTATTCTCTTCCACACTCTCTCTCCTCATTCACTCTTTCATTTATTTTGCTCAAACAACATTTAGGCAAGTACATCTTGCACCAAATGGAGAGATTCTTGCATTTTTCATTTCTTGATTTTTCTTTGATTTGATTTGTCTATATCGTTCTTCTCATCATCCTCTACAAGTTTAGTTCTTGGAGTTTTTGATTTTAATGGCTAGTTTTGTGTAGATCTAAGTTTCTAAAACTAGGGTTCTATGGATCTTCATAATTTTGATCTATCAAATTTGGTTGTTTTCAAAACTAATGGTCCTATGTTGTAGGGAATTCTATTCTACCCCAATTTTGACCTTTAAAAAGTTAGATTTCGACTTGTTTTGAGGAAGTTATGGCCAAAACAATATTTGGACAATTTCTATATCATCTGTCCTGGTTTTGGCAGGGACGATAAAGTGTCGCATGAATAGTACCGCAGCCGCATGAGATAAATAGTACCGCAGGAATGAATAGTACCACAGCCGCAGGGATGAATAGTGCCGCATGAATAGTACCGTAGCCGTATGAGATAAATAGTACCGCAGCCGCAGGGATGAATAGTACCGCATGAATAATAGTACCGCAGTCGCATGAGATGAATAGTACCGCAGGAATGAATAGTACCACAGCCACATGAGATGAATAGTACCAGCAGAATGAATAGTACCGCAGCCGCATGAGATAGTACCGCAGGAATGAATAGTACCGCAGCCGCATAAGATGAATAGTGCCGCAGGAATGAATAGTGCCATAGCCGCATGAGATGAATAGTGCCGCAGGCTTGCATAGTGCCGCATGAGATGAATAGTACCGTAGGATGAATAGTGCCGCATGGCTTGAATAGTGTCGCATAGTGCCTATTTTGGCTGTTTTTGGCTGTTTTAAGCCCTATTTGACTGATTTGTGGCCAGAATTTCTTCTAACTTCCAACATGAAAGTTGTAGATCTTTGTATTGGCTTCAAGGATCTTCATGTCTTACTTTAACCTGAATTTACATGTGACTTTTATGTCCCGAGGAGTCCGTGTGACTTCCTGACTTGACCATGTTCCTGACCTGATTACCTGTATACGTGCTGGTACAGGTTCTAAGTGTGTATTGAGATAAAATTAATATGCAGTACGGTGCCATTTAATGAGTGCACTGAGGTGTGACTCTATATGCTAAGTGATCATTCGTGTTATATGTCAATACATGTGTACCCTCCAGTACAGTCATGGTAATTGGTCAGTAATAGTATCGTGGTATAATGATTGATGTTTGATGCATTACACTAAGCATAGATCTAGATTTGGGACTCCTTGAGCCGATGTGGATTCATACATAGGGTACACGTACTATGGTACGACATATAGGAGGAAGAACATGTGACCACGACATGTAATTCCATTATCAAGATAGGGTTAATCTAAGCAACTTAATTTGGTAGATGCATTGGGTGGGAACGGAATTCCGAGATCGTGCCATACTAGCCATCCTAGGTCTAGCCCTGGCGTGCCGAGTTGGCTACCACGGATACAATTTCATCCGCTTATAGTGGATGACTATATCCGACTCCTGCGTGCTATGTGTTAAATGTTTTATCACAGTGGCCCTTCGGGGGACCGGTGCATAATCAAAGTGCCATGTGCATATGTATATAATATGGTTTGGCTAGCCCTGCTGGGTTGACACGAACTGAGGATTCCTATATATGCATTACTGGGATAACCCAGGGAAATCATAGAAAGCCGTGGGATTGATTGGCCGCTTGAAAGCTGACTTGTTTCTGATATGTTTTCTTCTGTTAGCAACTGAGGAACATGGACTATCGTGGTGCGTGGTCCAACCCATATCCTTGTTTGGTTGTTGGGTTGGGCTATTGTGCTGTGATAGGCTATGGACCGAAGTCGCGAATCAGAAGCCCTTCACCTGCCCATGGTTATAGGATATATCTTATCTCGGCATGATATTGGCACCGTTTGTCCTTGTTTGGTTGTAAGGGTGTCGTATTGTCTCGATGATATGGTATAAGACTATAACTCGTGAATCATGTCTTATTATTATGCTTGGGTTTTATCTCACTCTTTTGTGCTCCCTTATGGTACTTGCTATTCGGGGCCTGACCCCATTGGTTTTGTTTGGCCAGATCTCGTAGCAGCACCAGTGGATCCAGCCTTCCATCCGAACAATGGTGCATACCAGGAGTATGGGTGCCAGGAACCATGAGTGGGTTTCTTCTTCTCCGCTATGATACTTCTATTTTGTACTTGGCATTTAGCCACCGGTACCTGTTTAGCCGGCTGTTCTGGACATTAGTTTTCTTTACATAATTGTAATTAAATCAGACTGCAGCTGACTACGGTTATGTACTATTGACTCTCGGTACTAGCTTATCATTTTGTATAGCTAGGCTCATGAATCATATTGATGAAGCATCGGGGATACCTTACTGCTTTGTCTTATATAATCATTATTTACTGCTTCTTGTTTTGATTGATTGAGACATAGCTCTATGAGACCATAGGAGACTTGATTGTAGCATGCACCCCCTTGTCTCTTGACAGCCTCGATCACCGTATGACGTTTATATACCTCATATGGAGTAGCTGGCCTAGTCCGTCTCAGTATTCTGGTACTGGGGCGTGACAAGGTTTTATTGGTGGCCCATACAGGTCTGTTTTTCAGACTTGTGGGGTGTTGCGATTATAGGAGTCTCAATCAAAATATGTCCCTCTTGATCTCCTGATTTGTCTTCTCTTTCTCTCACCTTGATTGCTAACTTGATTATCATCCTCGATTCCTTTCCGTACCTGACTTTTGATACTTGTATCCTTTCCTTTAGGGGCACATTATTTTCGGCTATTGGAGGAGCCGGCATGGAAGAGAATCCAGTAGAGCAGGGACCAGTTGGAGATCAGCAAGGGGTAGCCCCTCTACCTGGACAGATTAACATCGAGAATGTTATCGAGCATGAGCTAGTTGAGCCACAGAGGCCAGAGGTTTCCATACCTCCAGTGATGCCGGTAGTACCAGTAGCACTAGATGCGCCGGTACTATTGCAGATTATCAGAGGGTTATTAGAGACCCAGCAACACCAGATGGCAGCCCAACAGCAACAACAGACCCAACAACAAGAACAGAATGTATTACTGAATCAGAGGTTACAGCTAGCTCTTGAGAGGAGCGTCAGGAATGACTCGGGAGCGTCGGAAAGGTTTTGCCGACTTAACCCGAGGTTCTTTGATTGCACGGAGGACGCTATCACGGCGGATGCTTGGCTTCAGGATATTGAGGCCATATTAACGGCAGCAAAGGTTCCAGCAGAAGAAAGGTTGACCAAGTCAGATTATTGCTTTAGGATCTCGCCCGCGACTAGTGGGCATCAGAAGAGGTTGGAATGAGGCATCATGTTCCTTGGGATAGCTTCAGTACCAAATTTAAGGCCAAGTACTTTGGCGTGGTAGCTCGGTATAAGCTTCAACAGAGATTTATCAGCCTCAAGCAGGCTGGTAGGACGGTAGATGGTTATGCAGCGGAGTTCTGCAGGTTGAGTAGGTTTGCTCAGACGATGGTGAAGACAGAGCCAGAGCCAGAGAGAGCAATGAGGTTCCAGCAGGGACTTTACTTAGAGATTTTGCAGCTGGTCGAGGGACACGACTACCAGACATTCGATGCAGTATTGATGGCGGCTAGGAGGCACGAGCTTACAATTCAAAGGTTATCAGCAAGGACTGGAGGCCAGAAGGGGTCTCATATTCAGAGTACAGGAGGAGGAGGAGCAGTACCTCGAACGTCAGCACCAGCGCCTGGCATCCGTATTCGTGATGTAGCACCGATCCCGACAGTTATGACGGCACCAGTTCGACAGCAGCAACCGAGGCACCAGCAACGTCAGGAGGCACCAGTGGGTTGTACTTATTGTGGTAAGAGAGGGCACACTCGGGAAGTGTGTCGATTAGCGAATGGGCAATGCTTGAGATGTGGGGGTTCAAACCATCGTATAGCTACGTGCCCACAGCTACAGAGGCCAGGAGGGCCAGCTCAACAGTTTCCGGCGTTGCCAGCTCCAGAGGCAGCACCGTATCAAGGGCCAGCACTAGCAGTAAGGCCACTAGCCCAGCGCCCATTACTGATGCAAGGTCAGATGTACCGACAAGCGCAACATCTGGTAGGACCGCATCAGGTTGGACAGCAGAGGCTGCAGCAGCAGGGCCAGGGAAGGCAACAACAGAGAGTCCAGCAGGGGCAGAGGCAGGTAGAATTTAGAGTATTAGAGCAGAGGTTGGCCGAAGGCGATCAGATTATGGGTAAGTTTTGTGTATTATTCATAATTCTTTGAGTTCTATATTCGAAGAGTGAAGGCGACTTTCTCATCTCACTCATCTGCTCTCGTATCATGTGATACGTGATATTCATCATGTGTCTTGATTACGAGAGTACGTCCTGGGCAGAGTCTCGTTCTTGATTTAGTCATTGGTACCGACTTATCTCAAGCGTTTACCCTTGTCTACTTTGGGAGTCAGTGTAGGACCTCGAGGACGAATTCCTACCTAACTGACTCGGGAGGTATATTTTATTCGTATGTCTCCGATCACTTTTCTTCTAGGGTATGATTATGGTTTATATTTTTTTAGTTAATTGTTCTTGCTTGCTTTCGTAATCTGTTTATGTGCCATGTGTTGTTTGATAATTGTGCTAGCTATGTGTCATGAGTGTATTTCATGATCTGATAGCACGCTCAACTAGCCTTATCGAAATTCCGAAGACGGAATTTTTCTAAGGAGGGTAGAGATGTCACTCCCCATTTTCGGAATACGTAAATTTTTGATTTTTCATGTATATGGTACCTGGCACTTGTATCTTTATTGCATGTATCCTGTATTTGTAACTGGCCATGACATGGAATAGTATCTCGTCGCGGATTAGTGTGCCACCCCTTGTCCTTGTCTGGTTGTAGGCGTGGTTCACTGTTTCGATGATAGGATTTCTGAACCGTGTTATGGTTAGGATTTTATTTAATTAATTTAATTGGTTGTATCATGTAGATTTAACATGTCATTAGTCACATGGTTAAGAGCATGCTTAAGCTTAGGGTTTCTTTGAGTCAACCCAACCCCTATATATTCTCTTCCACACTCTCTCTCCTCATTCACTCTTTCATTTATTTTGCTCAAACATATTTAGGCAAGTACATCTTGCACCAAATGTAGAGATTCTTGCATTTTTCATTTCTTAATTTTCTTGATATAATTTGTCTATATTGTTCTTCTCATCATCCTCTACAAGTTTAGTTCTTAGAGTTTTTGATTTTAATGGCTAGTTTTGTGTAGATCTAAGTTTCTAAAACTAGGGTTCTATGGATCTTCATGATTTTGATCTATCAAATTTGGTTATTTTCAAAAACTAATGGTCCTATGTTGTAGGGAATTCAATTCTATCCAATTTTGACGTTTGAAAAGTTAGATTTCGACTTGTTTTGAGGAAGCTATGGCCAAAATAATATTTGGACAATTTCTATGTCATCTGCCCTGGTTTTGGCAGGGATGATAAATAGTGACGCATGAATAGTACTGCAACCGCATAAAATGAATAGTACCGCAGGAATGAATAGTACCGCAGCTGTAGGGATGAATAGTACCGCATGAATAGTACTGCAGCCGCATGAGATGAATAGTACCGCAGGAATGAATAGTACCACAGCCGCATGGATGAATAGTAACGTAGGAATGAATAGTACCGCAACCGCATGAGATGAATAGTACCGCAAGAATGAATAGTACCGCAGCCGCATGAGATGAATAGTACCGCAGGAATGAATAGTACCGTAGCCGCATGAGATGAATAGTGCCGCAGGAATAAATAGTGCCGCAGCCGAATAGAATAAAATAGTACCGCAGCCGCATGAGATGAATAGTGCCGTAGGCTTGCATAGTGCCCCTGAGATGAATAGTACGCAGGAGGAAATAGTGCCGCAT
>JANAVB010019799.1:14807967-14817967 GCA_029216955.1 Iris pallida
GGAAACCAGTATACATCGCTTTTTGCGTTTGCGTTCTTATCTGCCTTTAATTATTAGTTGTGATTATTATTCTGTGATCTTGCTGCTAATAATTTTTAATTAGCATTATTCCGCTGCCACTCTATTCACCCCCTCTAGAGTATTGCGCTTTACGATTTCGTTCCTACAAAGAAGTCATATTCATAACAAAATATGTCTTCAGCATGGCAACAGTTCTGGTTTTGAGGCAATATATCTCTTAGCATGGCATCATCTCATTGATTTAATATGACAACATTTTATTTCTTATTATCAGGCAACGATCTTCTTCTTGGCATACAAGTTATCTCTTTCTTGTTTTAGCAAGGCAACATGTAAAATCTCTTATAAGCATACTGATTTGATTACCATCTTGTTATTAGCAATAGCATTCATTTAAAACTCAGATTCTTAGGCGTAAGCGAATCAGAAAATGAGTCTTCGTTCACTCAACCATTAATCGTCTCTGTTGCAGAGCCAGCAATTTGATTTCTCTGTTCATCTAGTGCCTTTGCGGAGCAGGACACTACACCAAATACCCAAGAACTAATTAAGCTTAAAGTTATCCTTCCACAAGACTTTCTCTATACTAAGAGCAACAATAGACCATATAGGTTTCGAGATCCAAGCCCGTTATGTCCCTGAGGACTAACCTATGTACTGATATTTTCTAGTCAATGGTTCTTCTTTGAACCAAAAGTAAAATGCCTAATAGATTTCTTTTAAAATATAGCATAATATTTATAGTAGAATTATGAAGACAAAACTGAAATTATGACGCACGTGCTATTAACGCTTTATTTGTGCTTTAGACAGAACTGAATTTAACAGGGTGTCTATCTGCACAACTGCAATGAATATGGAAACTTCTTGAAGCTACACAGAGGGAACAACTCAAGTCAAAGAATCAAAGGTCAGCAGACTTACTCAAGAGTATGAGGTGTTCAAGATGAAGCCCAACGAAACAGTTACTCAGATGTTCGAAAGATTCTTGGATATTGTAAATCCTTTGTCCTCCCTAGGAAAAGATTACAGTAACCATGAAAAGATTCGTAAACTCCTGCGAGCACTTACAAAGAACTGGATTCCGAAGGCTACTGCAATCATTGAAGGAAATGACCTCACTACCATGACACTCGAAGTACTCATGGGTAAGCTACTCACTCATAAATTAGAGCTACAAGATTTTGAAGAGCCTGCACCAAAGGAGAAGACGATCGCTTTCAAGGCTCAACACAGAAAAGCTGCTGAAGGTGATTCAGACAGCAGTGAATCTGATGTGAAGATCAAGCACTCCTAGCAAGGAAATTCTAAAGATTCATGAGATATGAGAAGAAAGCCAAAGAAAACAATAGCAGCAACAACTGGTATCAAGATGATGCTGTCTGCTATGGCTGCAAGAAGAAGGGACATATGAAGAAGGATTGTCCTACAAACTCATCATCAAGAAAGAAGAGCAACAGGTATGAAAAAGGGAACCTGAAGAGATCAACATCACGGAAGTATGCCAACACCAGCATATGGCATGAAAGTGAAACCAGCGACTCAAAAGACGAACAATCAGAAGATGCTACAAATGTATGCTTTATGGCATCCGATCAGGTACTCTCTGAACCTATAGTTGATATATGATGACTTCACCTTTGAACAATTAGGAGAAGCCTTCAGTGAACTGATAAGTGATTACAGAAAACTGCGTAGCAAATATCAGACCTCTAAGAAGGTACTCAAGAGTACAAAGGTGAAATAGGAAGGCTTACCGACCTACTAGCTGAGGTTAAAGATAATGTTAGTGAGTTTGGTGAGATTTCTTCTATTAAGCTCTTATTACACGAGACTACCAGTCATCCGAAGAAAAGACAAGGTTATGACCAACTGAAAGAAGAACTTTCTAAAGAGAAGAAAAGTCTTCAATGTGCACAAGTCAGAATGGAAGCACTCACTTCTGACTATACTAAGTTGTATGACACTTCCAAAAGATTAGAAATTAGGTTAGAAAAACAGCCTGAGACTGCTGCTTCCTATCCTAACACGTGTCACTTACCGAATAATCGAAACATTCCCAAACCAAACACTGTCAGACCTAACCATATCAACCTTTACCCCAAAAGGTTAAGCCCAAACAAGATTATAGGTATGCTTTCTTCTATACTAGAAAACCTAAACCTACCAACCATGCACACCACTCAGCTTTCAACACTCAATATACACAATGTCGTTATTGTGGCCACACTGGTCATATTTCTCATAGTAGAATCAGAAAGCTTGTTGATTTAAATATTTATGCATGGATACCAAAAGCTAACATCTCAGGACCCTACAAGAAATGGGTACCAAAAGTTTCATCTGCAAATTGTTTTGTAGGTAGAACACCTTTCACATGCTAAAAGAAAATGGATCTTCGACAGTGGTTGTTCACGACATATGACAGGTGACGCTACATTATTTACAATACTGTCGAAGAAGAAGGAAGGTTATGTCTCCTTCGGTAACACTTGAAAGGGTATATCATTGGTATCGGTGATGTTGGTAAGTCTCTCTATCCTGTGATTAAGGATGTCTGTCTGGTTACCGAGTTGAAACATAATCTACTCAGCATAAGTCATTTAGCTGATCATGATTATGGCATCAACTTTGGCAAAGACAAATGTACTATAGTTGATAGCTCAACTGGTAGTACTATCTTTGAAGGTATTAGGGAAGACAACATATATGTTTTCTATTTGTTGGAAGAAACTAACATTTCAGGTAGATGCTTAATGGCTAAAAGTGATGAGAGTCATCTGTGGCATATGAGACTCGATCACACAAATATGGACACAATCTCAAGATTATCCACGAAGAAGCTAGTACGCGGTTTACCGGACATAACATTCAAGAAGGATTCGGTATGCAGCCAATGTAAAAAAAACAAGCTACCAGATCCACATTCAAGTCAGTAACACAGTATGTATTACTAGACCTCTATAATTGCTATATATAGACTTATTTGGTCCTAGCAGAGTTGCTAGCCTCGGAGGTAAGTTATATGCTTTTGTAATTGTAGATGATTACTCTAGATAGACGTAGGTATACTTTTTGACACGCAAGAATGATGCATTATCCAAATTTGTCGCCTTTTGCAAGAAAGTACAGAATAAAAAGGTTATATGATCACTCGTATTAGAAGCGATCATGGTGGCGAATTCGAGAATGCGAGTTTGAGCAATTCTGTGACACACACGGTTTTGTTCACGAGTTCTCCTGCCCTAGGACTCCACAACAAAATGGAGTTGTGGAACGTAAGACAGAACTCTATCCGAAATGGCCAGAGTAATGTTAAACCAGTTTAGTCTACCCAAATATTTCTGGGCTGAAGCTGTCAATACAGCTTGTTTTGTTCTCAATAGAGTTCTAATTCGACCCAAATCGAAGAAGACTCCATTTGAGTTATGGTTTGATAGAATTCCATCAGTTTTATATTTTAGAATATTTGGTTATAATGCTTTATTCTTAATACAAAAGATAATTTGGAAAAGTTTGACGAAAAGGCCGATGAAGGTATATTTTTAGGTTATACGGCCAAGAGCAAAGGATACAGAGTCTTCAACAAACGAACTATGATCATCGAAGAATCAATCAACGTCACCTTTGATGAATTGAATCAAGTGACTATCGATGACAATGACGAAGATCTAACTGTACCAAGCTCAACACCAGCTGATTCTCCAAGAGAAGAACCCGGAAGCAGCTACCTTCGGAGTCTGCCGAAAAGATTAAAATTTACGGCTGATCATCCAAAGGATTTGGTAATTGGTGATATTACCAAAGGTATAAGTACTCGTACATCCAGTAGAGATATTATTTCTAGTGTTGCATTCATTTCACAGCTAGAACCCAAAACCATTGATGAAGCATGTAGTGATTATTTTTTGTTAGATGCTATGCATGAGGAATTAAACCAATTTGAATGGAATCAAGTTTGGAAACTTGTTCCCAAGCCTATTGATCATCCGGTCATTGGCACCCGATAGCTATTCCGAAATAACTGAACGAGAATGGTTTAGTGACTCGCAATAAGGCTCGACTCGTAGCTCAAGGATACAATCAGGAAGAAGGTATCGACTACGATGAGACTTATGCCCCAGTTGCGAGATTAGAATCCATTCGTATGTTATGTACATTTACATGTTTTCATAATTTTAAATTATTTCAAATGGATATCAAGAGTGCATTTTAAAATGGTTTTATAAAAGAAGAAGTTTTTGTAGCACAACCTCCAGGTTTCACAGATTTTAAAAACTCTGATCATGTTTTCAAGTTGAAGAAAGCTTTGTACGGTTTAAAACAAGCCCCTCGTGCTTGGTATTATCGTCTAAGCTCTTTTCTACTTGATAACGATTTTTTCAAAGGAAAAGGTTGACACTACTTTGTTTATAAAGTTTTGAATAATAATATTCTTTTGATTCAAGTCTATGTAGATGATATTATCTTTGGATCTACTGATGAATCTCTTTGTCAAGAATTCTCAAAGTGTATACAGAATGAGTTTGAGATGAGCATGATGGAGAGCTGAAATTTTTTCTCGGACTACAAATCAAACAAACTGACAATGGGACATTCATAAATCAAGCCAAGTACACAAAGATTTGCTAAAGAAGTTTGATCTGGACAATATCAAACCTATTGGCACTCCGATGGCAACTTCAACAAAGCTTGATATTGATGAACAAGACAAGCCTGTCGACACACGTAAGTATCGAGGTATGATCGGTAGTTTCTTTATTTAACTGCTAGTCGTCCAGATATTATGTTTAGTGTTTGCCTGTGTGAACATTTTCAAGCTAATCCAAAGGATTCACATCTGTACGCAGTTAAGCGTATCTTTCGATACCTTAAGGGCACTTCTTCTGTTGGCTTATGGTATCCCAAAACCAAGTCCTTTTGACCTTATTGGTTACTCGGATGCAGATTTTACTGGATGCAAAGTTGATAGAAAAAGTACCAACGGCACATGTCATTTCTTAGGCAAGGCTTTAGTCTCATGGTTTAGAAAAAAGCAAAATTCTGTAGCCCTATCAACAACAGAGGCTGAGTATATCGCTGCATGACGTTGTTGTGCTCAAATTTTATGGATGAAACAAACCTTGGAAGACTATGATTTATTTTTCACACACATTCCCATTTTCTGTGACAACACGAGCATAATTAATTTGACTAAGAATCCAGTATGTCACTCTCGTACTAAGCATATCGAGATCCGATATCATTTTCTTAGAGATCATCATCAGAATAGAGATATTGACCTTGTATACATAGACACTGAGAATCAATTAGCTGATATCTTCACAAAACCTTTAGCGGAAGACTGTTTCAACTATTTACGTCGAGAATTAGAAATTTTAGATATCAATAATATTAATTTATTTTGTTTTATCAATTTTTATTCGATACTCATAAACTGTTTTCGAGACAAGCCTAAAAAGAGTCTGTCTGTCACCACGACTACGGTCGAAGCGGTACTTAAGAGTTCCCCGGTGAACCTCCGTTAGTTGGGACAGTACTCCTATAGCTAATCTGAGACAGATGCTGAGTAAAGAATATTAATTTATAAAATATAATTATATTTTTTGAGATTTACAATTACTAATCTTTGAATTAAATTTTTGAAATGAGTCAATGAAAAAGAAAGTGGCCCAAACCAACTAACAGAACCCGAGAGCCTCTTCTTCTTCATTGCTTCTAAAACCTCTTCCACAGTAACAGCAGCCGCACGAAGCTCTCCAAACCCTAGTTCTTTACCACTTCGTTTCTTCCAATCTACGTGGTGAAATCCATCCAAATTTTGGATTCGTGCGAAGATCGTTGTCCTCTACAGCATACTTGAATCTCGGGAGGTATAACTCTATATTTCTCCTCCTTTCGAATTTGTGCATATTTACTTTATTTGTACAATACCTAAGGGATTCAACCCTTCATGAGGAAGAAGACGACCAATCCTAGTGAGGAAGGATCATCTTCAAATCTACACACGGATTCTCTCTTTTCGCCAATTCAATCGAGCGATGGCGCGTTCGATGGGTTTTATTTTCAAACCCTAGATCAAGCCCTTCTGTGGTATGGAGACTTTTCTGAGATCCATATGCACAGGCGCTCATATCAAATGGACTGTGTTTCCACATCACCGCCCTTATTTTGAGGCATTAGGGTTACAACACTTTGCTAAACTTTGTTTTCCGGTAGCTACTAATGCCATTAGACTTTTCTATTACAATATCGTACTAAACACGTTTGACGTAAGTACTCGTGTTGGCAGACTAGATATCGAGTTCAATGATGTCCTCTTAGCGGAAATCCTTGGTATTTCTAACGAAGGTGCACCGCTTGATGATATCACTAAATTTGATTTCCCCGACGGCACGACACTTGCTAGTTTCAAAGCTGAACTCTGTGCCCCTGATCGAGTTCGCTCTGGAAAGTTCAAGGCCAATAACTTGAACTTGTTTAGTTATAAATTGCATCGCATCATCTACTCCACTCTCCTTCCGAAGTCTACTTCAAAGGATGATGTCACATCACTTGAGCTGTCTGCTATGTCATATTCTTAAGGGGATTCCTTTTTCTGCCCCTAAGACTATTATCCAGATGATGGGACGTTGTCGTGCAAAACATAGAAATCTCTCTTATGCGATGATTCTCCACGCATCTTCCAGCGTTTTGATATTGATCTGTCAACTTGTACTCAAGACCCTGAGCCTAAGTTTCTTAAGCTATCTCGTCGTAGTATGACTGCTGCTGCTCTTCCTACTGCTCCATCTCCTCCACCTACTCAGCAGTATGCCATGACCTTTGATGGAATACTGTCACCCCCATTTTCTGTATTTCGTATTTGTACTCGTAATTTGATTTTGGCACGTATTTTATTTTCTTGACTTGCGGATTTTGGTTTCTCGTAAATGGGTTTGGACCACGGCTTGGTTTTATTTTGTGGAATTGGGTTGGTTTGATTAGGTTTGGTTTAATATGAGTGGAACACTTTAACCTACACTCTACCCTCAATACAACACAACCACCCTCATTATATCTCCACCAAACTTTCTCTCTCCTCTTTACTCTTCATTAATTTTCTTCTTCTTCCTTCTTCCACACAACTCCCCAACCCATTAGGCAAGTGTACCTTGCCATCAAATAAGCACCACTTTTATTTGTCCATTAGCTAGATTAGGCTATGGAGAACAACTTTAGAACTTGACATTTTGTGATTTGGAGTTTCTTTTGTTCTAGATCTAGGTTTTTACTATTTTCGGATTTACATGGTTTTGATCTATTTAACTTTGATTTTTGTATGTTTGATGCTTCCATGTGGAAGAGAATTCGATTTTACTCAAGTTAGAACTTTAAAAATCTAGATTTGGTTTTGATTTGACAAAGTTATGAAGAATTGAAGTTCTTGGTGTTCTTGGACTTGCTCTCGGCCAGGAAGAACAGCCCTCTGTCTTGCGCTTTTTAGTGCATGGCCGATTGCGCACCCCCGGCCTGTGCTCCTTAGCGCATGGCCGATTGCGCAATCACTTGGCCAGTGCTTTGTGCTGCGCTGGATTGCGCTGGCGCAAGCTAGCCATGCGCAAGCCAGCCATGCGCAAAGTAACCCCTGCGCAATCGACCATTGCGCAATCCACCCCTGCGCAATCCTCCTGTGCGCAATCCATCTGCTGCGCCATCCACTTCTGCACAGTTGGTACCCTGCGCAGCTCACTCCTGCGCAGTTGGTACCCTGCGCAGCTCACCCTGCGCAGTTGGCCTCCTGGCGCACTTGACTCCTGCGCAATCCAACCCCCTGACCCCTTGCGCAAACCATTGGCTCTTGGAGATTTGGTTTTATTTTCTTTAAGCCTGGCTCTTCTATAGTCCTATATTATTGATATTATATTAGATATTTTACGCCCATTTTATATCCTTACGCCTTTTGTCATGAACTTGATTTTACTTAATATGTTTGGAATGTCTATTGTACATGGCATGGTATGACAAGGACCTAGCATACACGATAGTGACCCATAGTGGTGCACTCCTGATATGACCAACCTGACTTGATAGTGGCCCGTAGTGGTGCACTCCTGACAGTACCCTGACATGATTTATCTTGATAACTTATAGTGGCCGTGGCGGCGCACTCCTGACTTGACTTGTAACTTGTAACTTGACTCGTATAATCAACTTGACACCGTGGGTGCTCCTGCTTGCTTGCTTGTACAATCCACTTGTCTTGTCTCGCATCATGTCTAGGACGTGACTTCCTGGGTACCACGGCCAGGGACTCGCGCTAAATTGGATTAGGCTAATGATTAGATCAAACTAGAACATGGAGAATTCCCAGTCACAGGCAATCTCGTTATCTGGGCACTTTAATGGACTTGTAGCTTGCCGACGAGTAGAGCACATTTCCAGCACACTGTCATGTGTTGCACCTTCTAAGTCACCTAAGGGTACATTTGTCTCCCGGGCAATGTACCCACCTATAACTCTCAACCGCGGAAGGATAACTGGATAGTCTGCAGGGCTTGGGACTAGAATTCTCACTTGCATCTTGTAGTAATTAGGTTTGTAGTAACCCTAGTTAGTTAAAGTAGTAAGCCGTAGTACTTGCTTGGCCGATTGTGAATGAATGGTGTCCAGCTCTGCCTAAGTCTTGTCTAGCCCCTGTACCTGGAACTCTTGATCATGATTGTTTTACTTATCTCTAACGATAAATGGGTAGAGACAGTGAGCTATTCAGGCGAAGGGGTACAATCCCGGTCCTTGTTTGGTTTAAGAATTGTAACCTAGCTCCCGGAATGGTTCCATGTCCCTAGTCGTTTATCGCCCTGTGTACTTTACTACTTGTACTTCTTTTATTCTTTATGTTCTGATATACTGGCTTTTGTTCTTATTTGTGGCCTCCTTTGTGGCACTTGCTCTTTCTGGGGTTGACCCAGCTGGTTTTGTGTGGCCAGATTTCGGAGCAGCTCCCGAGGATCTACCAAGCTTCTAGCCCAATGGTGAACACTAGACGGAACCCGGGCTACGAGTGGGTTTTCCCTTTTGTTTCACCCACTTATATGTAAATTTATTCTTTGAGGCGTTTAGCCGACGAGCACCTGTTAGCTCGATGCACATTTACTTACTGTCTGCCTACGGGCTGTAAACATGATTAACAAGTCCTAGGGTTGATCATGTATGACTGAACTCTTGCTAGTCCTATCATTTTGTACGACTAGCTTCATGATCATCCAATATGTAATATTTGGGACGCCTTATATATATATTTGATGCTCTAATATCTTGTAACTCTGTTAATTGCTTGAGATTGAGACAAAGGCTTGACCTTAAGAGACTGCTGGCTTGTAGTAAACCCTCATATCTAGACAGCCGTGACCGTATAGTTAAGATGTATTGTATTTTAATATACGTAGCTGGCTATGTCTGCCCCCGCTCTCCAGTATTCTGGTTCTGGGGCGTGATAAATACACCAGCATCTTTCTGATTTGTACGTCTCGATGACGGATATGGCTCGCGAACGTGAGTTCCGCGATGTCACTCGTTATCAGACGATAGCAAATTCTCTAGCTGATCTCCGATTTGCTCAGACTGGACATTCTGCCGGTTCTATTCCTAAGATCCAGCCTTTTCTGGTTACCGCTGTGAGGATGAGGCTGTTCATGCCTACTTTCAGCCCGGTAACGCTTATGATTGGTATCGCAGTTCTGGTGCTACTCCACATCCTTCTGGAGCTGGCACTTCTAGAGCTAGTCATTCTGGACATGCTGGTCATGCTGCTGCTGATGATGATGATGATGAGGAGATGTGATGATGATGTATTAGCTAATTTTGAGACTTAGTTATTGTCTACTGTACACTTGGAAATGCTCTGACATTCCAAGTTTTTTTCTTTTTATCTTTTATTATCAGTTTTTTTAGGACTTGTACTGGATATTTCTTGATGCTCTTGAACATTATTTTATTT
>JANAVB010019799.1:14822967-14913896 GCA_029216955.1 Iris pallida
GTGCCACGATCACTTGATATTCCTTGACCTAGATTTGACCTAGACTTGACATGATGACTTGACTTGACTCATAGTTTTAGGCAAGAAGATTGTTATTAGGCGTTGGCTACACTTGACCACTCTCGTTAGCCCCCACAGACCTGTGATTGTAGGTGGTGAGCCCCTATCGAGCTGTGAGGTATAGGGCTGTTAACTACCACCGAGTTACGGTTTATCTCAATTTTCCTGTAGTCATATTTATCAGCATGATTTTTGACGACATAATATTTTTTTCATTTTACATCCTTGTATTGTTCTTACTTCAGTTTTTTACTTCTAGTACCATTTCTTGTCTTTTCATGCATGTTACTTACTGTCAAAGTAGGCTTGTATATAATGTATCTTGCTATGTCCTATGAGGACCTGGACTTTTCTCCAGGCTTAGACGAGGTATATTCAGGTGCAGATGAGGTATACCTACAAGTTTACGGACCGACACCAAACTCCAGTACGGTGGTAGTTGACAATACCATTTATGCGTAGCTTTGGAGCATAGACTTAGTTTAATTTATTTTCTGTCTTATTTTATTTTTCATCTACTAGTAGTAGATTTGTCTCCACCGGACGTGAACTTATTTATTAATGAACTCGAATCGTATTTATATTCCTCATTTATCTATTTGATTCAATTTATCTTTATTGCTATGGAAGAGATTTAGTTTGCCTATGTTAGTGATAATGTCTTGGACTTGAGTCTTTTATAAATAGCTTAAGTGCATAATTGAGGGTTCCATAGATTGGGTTTGCCCTTGAGTGTATACTAGTTGGCCGAGTCACGTGCTAGTCCCGTGAGTTTTGGGACTAGGGTGTGACAGGTTTTTGTGATGGCCCATGCATGTCAAGTTAGCCGTTCGGTTATGTTATTATGTCAAGCGGACCTACGAATAGGATTAGACTCTTAGGATCTCATCCACATGCCTTAACAGGTTATTGATCTCTATTCGTGACTTCATTTGATTCCATTACCAAACTAAGTCATATTTGTGGTGTCGAAAAATGTCGCTAATATGCAAGAAAATGTCGCTAACAAAATTAATGACATTATTAGCGACGAATTCTTGATGTCATAATCGATGGTTGCTGACAAAAAATGTTCATCGCTGTAGCGACATCTTGCAGCGACGTGACTTCATCGCTAATTTAGCGATGCGTACTGGCGTGTCGTTGCTAAATTGCGATGCTAAAGTTTATTGATAAACCACGAATTTTAGGGACAAATATAGCGATGTTTTGCTACAAAAATGCTGATGTGGCAAGCTTTGTCGTGTCAGATTTGTAGCGACGTTTCGCAACAGCATTAGCAACATCCGGCTTCCAAAAGATGACGTGACAAACTTTGCCATGTCAGCATGGTAGCGACGTTTAGCGACATCATATAGATGTTAGCAACGTCAATGATACAGTGTAGCATCATTTTGATGCATTTGAGTCGCTTTGCCCTTTACTTAATTTAGACCGAAGAGCAGAAGGCGGAGAAATTTTACGACAGTTTACTTTCGAGATGTAGAGGCTGGTAGTATCGGTTGCTCCTACTTTCTACGTGGCCATCCTGATAGCAGCACGACGCTAGGAGTGCATTAAAAAAAGGAGGCTAGCCAGAAGCGTCCTCAGCCAGTGACTCATCAGTTAAAGCACCCCAGGGAGGACCGAAGAGACGCTCCATACACCAACGACCGAGAACTTCCCCATACCAGATTCCAGAATTTCCCGTCTGTTAGTAGTGTAACAAAAAAGGACATGTCCAAAGGGATTGTCGACGAATATTAGGACTTTGTTTCCGTTGGGGCTCCGATCAACACCAGATCCAAAATTGTCCCAAAAAGAGCCCTGAAGGAACAACACTACCGCCAATACAAACTCAACCAGGAACACAAGAAGGATATATATGTGGATTACTACCTGATCAAGCGATGCAGTTTGTGCAGGCTAGACATCAGACATGAGTACTATGACAAGGACAGACCTTTGCCATGAATGTTGAAGATGGAGTATCGACACAAGAAGAAACTGAAGGTAACAATTTACAAGTGTTATGATGGAAATATTCAGTAGGAAATTGGTTATGATTGCATGTTACTTACTTGAATTAAGCAGAACCATAGAAACATAGCATACCCCTTGACTAATCTTAGTTACATTAGTATACCCGTTGCCATTGAAAGTTTTTTTAATTTCGAGGATGAAACTCTTTTAAGGTGTATAGAATATAAACCCCAATTTTTTTAAATTTTTATTATTTGCGTGGCATAATGATTTTTAGATTTTATATATTTTAAAAGAATATTTATTGTAATATAGCCTTAGTTATAGTTAGTTTTATTATGTATGTCGATTAGGAAATACGGCATAGCTAGTGTAGTCGTGTGCCATGACTATCATATTAGCCATGGTAGCGTCGACATAGCTATCTATGTCCCACGTATGGAAATAATTCAAGTTGTAGCTTAACCGTATAATTGGCTTAAATAAATATTCCTTATATATTTTTGACTTTCTAGGTGACTCAGTTGCAACAAATTTGTACAAACTTCACCCGAATCAAACCCAATCCCAAATAGGCATGTAGTGCATATAAATACACCCATATATATATATATATATAATATATATATATATATATATATATATATATATATATTATATTATATATATATTATATAATATATATACATATATATTATATAATAAAATATATATAATATATTTTATATATATATATAAATATATATATATATATATATATATATATATATATATATTTATATTTATATTTATATTATATTATATAAATAAAATAAATATAAATATAATAAAATAAAATAAATATAAAATATAAATATATATATATATATAATATATATATATTATATATATATTATATATATATATAAATATATATTTACATATATATTTATATACATTTATAATATATACAAAAAGCTCCAAAACCAGTCGGCCGGTTTTGTATTATAGAATCACCCTATATTTATGAATTGGATTAGAATTTAGTGGTTGAGATTAGTGTAGACCCACCACTTTTTAAGTCATTTAATCTCAACCATGCAATTCCAATCTAACGTGTATGACATAGGTTGGCTCCATAATACAAAACCAGCTGGTTGGTTCTAAAGCACTCTTTCTTTCTCTCTCTCTCTCTATATATATATATTGAATTTAAATTGATATGTTTCTACTTATAGAAGTTCGGTATGTATAGAGTATCTATATACACTACCAAAATACAGTAAATTAGCGACGGATATTTAGCGACGGAATTTTTTCAGTCGACGTTAGCGACGGCTTCGTGGCCGCTCAGCGACTGATTACCGACTACACGCCTTTGCCATTTTATTTTAATTTGGGTGAGGAAAGGTCGCACATCCGTCGCTAGACTGTCGGAGTTATAGCGACGGATCTCCAGTCGTCGCTATATAGTCAATTATTTGGCAGGAATTGTGTAGAGAATTGGGGGACATATCTTCGACTACGTAGCGACGGATATTCAGTCGACACATATCAAACATGGCGACTACTGGGCGACGGATTTTTGTTTGTCGCTAGTCCGTCGCTATATTATGTACCAGACTTTAAATGAAATGGCGGGGAGAACTTTTTGCATTCCCCCCAAATTCACTCTCTTTCGCCGGTGTCGGCTTCGGTGATCGACGTCGGTATCGTCGTCGGCGTCGGTGTCCTCTCCTTTCTCTCTCTCGAAGGTAACCTCCTCTCTCTCTCTCTCTTGCGGTGTCGTATAGGGGCTGGGTGCGCGCTTGGGGCTGGACCGGGGCTGGGCGGCTGGCTTGGGTCGGGGGCTGGACGGTGGGCTTGGGGCGGGGGGTGGGGGGGCTGGGGGAGGGCTTGGGGCTGGGGCGTCGGGGCTGGGCGGCTGGCTTGGGTCGGGGTCTGGGCGGTGGGCTTGGGGGGGTTCGTCGGGGTCTGGGAGGGGAGCTTGGGGTTGGGGCGTCGGGGGCTGGGCGGCTGGCTTGGGTTGGGGGCTGGGCGGTGGGCTTGGGGGGCGCGGCGTCGGGGGCTGGGCGGCTGGCTTGGGGGGGGGCGTCAGGGGCTGGGCGGCTGGCTTGGGTCGGGGGCTGGGCGTGGGCTTCGGGCGGGGGCGTCGGGGTCTGGGAGCGGGCTTGGGGCTGGGACGTCGGGGGCTGGGCGGCTAGCTTGGGTCGGGGGCTGGGCAGTGGGCTTGGGGCGGCGGCATCGGGGGCTGGGCGGCTGGCTTGGGGCAGGTGCGTCGGGGCTGGGCGGCTGGCTTGGGTCGGGGGCTGGGCGGTGGGCTTGGGGCGGGGGCGTCGGGGTCTGGGAGGCGGGCTTGGGACTGGGGCGTCGGTGGCTGGGGGCTGGCTTGGGTCGGGGGCTGGGGGTGGGTGGGGCGGGCAGCGTCGGGGGGGGACGGCTGGATTGGGGCGAAGACGTCGGGGCTATTTGCAACCGACGCACACCTATAAGCACTTCATATATATATATATGCAACCGAACTACTGGGCGACGGGCTTGGGGCGGCGGGCTTTGGTCGGGGGCGGCGGGTGGCTTTGCTTCTCAAATTCATCTGACTTATATATGGCTAAATAATGTGTTATCCATATTGGGTGTTCCATTAGTTTGGTGGGTTTGGATTAGTAAATGTGAATATAGGATTTGGATTCATGGTGTATATGTTCACTATCTCAAGGACAGTGCGAGTTCTATCAGTTGTGTGCTTCTGTATAGATGTATATATCTATACATCTAGCTGTGATATACATATGTGTATGTGACAATCTCAGTTAGCGATGGACTAGTTGCCGGTTAGCGACGGATATTTCCAGCTCCATTTGCATTAATCTACGGTACGACATGGTGATCAGGACATAGTCCCTGCAGTCATTCGACTGGCGAGGCAGAAACTATGTAGCCGTAGATAAAGTTGACTGTCTTCCGACCCTCATCCCTCGGCAATGATGATATGACAACCTATCACTATATCTTATATAGTAGTAGATGATGTCTTAGTATTACATTAGTGAGTTCATCTTGATTCTGTTACGTCCTTCAGATACTAGATACGATAAGAACATATACTACACGTTATGTATACAGAATATAGATGATTCACACTAATGTATGCTAGAATGAATTTTGGGTTGTGTTCTGAGCCATCCGTTCTTACACTTAAAATACATAGGAATTAGTAGTGTGAGAGCGCCGGAGAAAGTGAGAGCGCCGGAGGGGGGGAGAGGAGAGAGAGACAGAGTAAAATGGTACGACATGGGGAAGTAGTACTGTATTTTGGCTCCAGTTCCAGCTCCATTTGCATTAATCTACGGTACGACATGGTGATCAGGACATAGTCCCTGCAGCCATTCGACTGGCGAGGCGAGAAGAAACTATGTAGCCGTAGATAAAGTTGACTGTCTTTCGACCCTCATCCCTCGGTAATGATGATACGACAACCTATCACTATATCTTATATAGTAGTAGATGATGTCTTAGTATTACATTATGTGAGTTCATCTTGATTCTGTTACATTCTTCAGATACTAGATACGATAAGAACATATACTACACCATATGTACAGAACATAGATGATTCACACTAATGTATGCTTGAATGAATCTTGGGTTGTGTTCTGAGCCATCCGTTCTCATACTTGGCAAAAAAAATTGAATTTTTTATACTTTATCGGCTTTCGAAAATGTACTCAAATTACATGATGGTTCCTTTAGTTAGCTTGCTTATGTTACAATTATATTATTTGTGACTATCGATCTTACCAGATGGCACCCATGACCCGAGGAGCGGCACGTCGTTTGAGGAAAACAGTGAATGCTGAGGTGGCTCCTCCTACAGTTAAGGAGAAAGTGGCACCGGTTGCTAGTGAGACCGAGAGTTCTCTTCAAGCAGACCTTGCAAGGGACGACATCTCTCCTCACGCCAAAAATCCCGCTTTTTCGAGGTGGTTACGTGATCGTATCACTGAACGTTTGCGTGAGCAGCGTGGTTCTCATTAGCTATTAGTACTTATTTGTATTGGACTATTTGTATTGAGTTGTTTTTGTATTAGACTATTTGTATTGGACTACATATATGAACTAGAACTGTTCAATCTCTGGATTGTATTGGACTACGACATGGTGATCAGGACATAGTCCCTGCAGCCATTCGACTGGAGAGGCTGAAACTATGTATCCGTAGATAAAGTTGACTGTCCTCCGACCCTCATCCCTCGGCAATGTTGATACGACAACCAACAAGAGAGAATACTCTGAGAGATCCATCTGAGTATGACGTATACTCTGAGAGATCACCTTTACAAAAATGATATCAGTAGTGGGATTGAGTGTTGGAGGAGATATTATCAGAGTATACGTCCTACTTAGATGGGTCTCTTACCGTTATTAATTTTTTCTGACGGCATGGTGGATGTGCTCCCTCAACAGATTCTTGCTCCGAGCCAAAACTTTGCCCCGGAGCTCAAGTGGACATCCTTGGTGTTGAGCTCGAGTGAGAGGTTCCTGACAGCCTGGTGGTATCCTTTGTCAAAGTATCGTGCTCATCCCACATTGGTTGTGGACGAGCACGAAAACTTTGACAAAGGAGACAACCATGCTTTCAGGAACCTCTCACTCGAGCTCTACACCAAGGATGTCCACTTGAGCTTCGGGACAAAGTTTTGGCTCGGAGCAAGAATCTGTTGACGGAGCACATCCACCATGCTGTCAGAAAAAATAGTAACGGTGAGAGACCCATCTGAGTAGGACGTATACTCTGATAATATCTCCTCCAGCACTCAATTTACTACTGATATCATTCTTGTAAAGGTGATCTCTCAGAGTATACGTCCTACTCAGATGGATCTCTCAGAGTATCCTCTCCGGTTGGATTGTGTTCTGAGCCATCCGTCCCAGGGATTTGATTCTGTATTTTGGTTTCTGAATTTTGGCTCCAGCTATTTGTTAATCTACGGTACGACATGGTGATCAGGACATAGTCCCTGCAGCCATTCGACTGGCGAGGCGAGAAACTATGTAGCCGTAGATAAAGTTGACTGTCCTCCGATCCTCATCCCTCGGCAATGATGATACGATAACCTATCTATATCTTATATAGTAGTAGATGATGTCTTAGTATTACATTATGTGAGTTCATCTTGATTCTGTTACATTCTTCAGATACTAGATACGATAAGAACATATACTTCACCATATGTACAGAACATAGATGATTCACACTAATGTATGCTAGAATAAATCTTGGGTTGTGTTCTGAGCCATCGTTCTCACACTTGAGATAAATCGAATTATAACGACGGATATTAGGTTACTCTTCAGGATAATTGATGTCTATTTTATATTAATTTGGACTAGTGACCGGTTAGCGACGGATATTTCCAGCTCCATTTGTATTAGTCTACGGTACGACATGGTGATCAGGACATAGTCCCTGCAGCCATTCGACTAACGAGGCAGAAACTATGTAGCCGTAGATAAAGTTGACTGTCCTCCGACCCTCATCCCTCGGCAATGATGATACGACAACCTATCACTATATCTTATATAGTAGTAGATGATGTCTTAGTATTACATTAGTGAGTTCATCTTGATTCTGTTACGTTCTTCAGATACTAGATACGATAAGAACACACTAATGTACAGAACATATACTACATTCTAGCGTACATTAGTGTGAATCATCTATGTTCTTATCGTATCTAGTATCTGAAGGACGTACAGAATCAAGATGAACTCACTAATGTATGCTAGAATAAATCTTGGGTTGTGTTCTGAGCCATTCGTTCCGATACTTGGCAATTAAGCCATTCGACTGGCGAGGCAGAAACTATAAGGCTACTTGCATGTTCTTCCAACTTTAAATTACAAGATTACTATATTAGGTTATATAAATTACTAACCTCATCGCGGCCAATGTTTACAGTCTTGGTCTCAACTGTCTTCGATTCTATGATCCCATGCTTTCGGAAAATAGACAACGCAGACTCCATGGAATAGAATGGCCTTACATGCAAATCGTCTGTGATTATGTATCTTTCCCCTCCTTTCACAAACACGCCATCCTTGTTGCCTTCATCTGAAACCCCCTCCCATGCAATATCCTCATCCATTGCCTTACCAAAGGGACATCGAGCGCCAATAACCGAACTATACAGACGGTGAGTCTTGGTGTAGCACTCAAATGTGGGGCACCCGTAAATTTGCCGAGGTTTTAAATCATCGACATTGAGTTTTAAACCCTCACGTAGCCTTTCTGCTTCACTTCTAGGCTCGAGCAGCATCTTCTTGCAAGCTTCGGTCTCCAGATACTTAGTGTCAAGATTATGGACGCTTTCATAGAGCATGTCAACGCATCCTAGCGTCAATTTCCTGCTGAGGACCCTAGCGACTATCCCCAGTGGTAGTGGCAGGAAGTTTTTGTCGACGTACTCTGCAGCTTCCTGCCACTGCCACTGGGGATAGTCGCTAGGGTCCTCGGCAGGAAATTGACGCTAGGATGCGTTGACATGCTCTACGAAAGCGTCCAGAATCTTGACACTAAGTTTCTGGAGACAAAAGCTTGCAAGAAGATGTTGTTCGAGCCTAGAAGTGAAGCAGAAAGGCTACGTGAGGGTTTAAAACTCAATGTCGATGATTTAAAACCTCGACAAATTTACAGGTGCCCCACATTTGAGTGCTACACCAAGACTCACCGTCTGTATAGTTCGGTTATTGGCGCTCGATGTCCCTGTGGTAAGGCAATGGATGAGGATATTGCGTGGGAGGAGGTTTCAGATGGAGGCAACAAGGATGGCGTATTTGTGAAAGGAGGGAAAAGATATATAATCACAGACGATTTGCATGTAAGGCCATTCTATTCCATGGAGTCTGCGTTATCTATTTTCCGAAAGCATGGGATCATAGAATCGAAGACAGTTGAGACCAAGACTGTAAACATTGGCCGCGATGAGGTTAGTGATTTATTTAACCTAATGTAGTAATCTTGTAATTTAAAGTTGGAAGAACATGCAAGTAGCCTTATAGTTTCTCGTCGAAGATGAAATTACAACTCATGTTACAAAGTGATACGATATAATTACCATGTATAGCTTCAAATTATACAATCAAACTTTATTATATATTGTGGTTTCCTGATGTATGTCTATCTCTGCCTTAGATTTTAAATTTGCTTACGAGACTACTCGTCTCAGCTACACCATTAACGGATATCATGTTGCTCAAGTTGGACCCAATCGAAGTTCGCAGTGGCAAAAAAGAGTGTGATCAGCTGATAGACATAACTCGGATAAAATCAGAAGACAATGCAACTACTTGTACTGCTAGGTGGCTCCTATGTAGTAATCTTTCGGATAAAATTAGAAGCCGTGGGTTTTGACATAAATCGACTTTGGCCTCAACAAAGACCACAAGTCAGACGATGAATCCTACTTGTTTTGACATAATCCTCCTGTTGTCAGAAAGATGGCTCCTAGGACTCGTCGAGGTGGTACTGCTAGTCGAGGAAGGAGTCGAGGCAAGAAACCCTTGGAGGTCGACACGGAGGAAATCTCCGTCGTAAAACAAGAGCCGGTGACTGTTAAGGAGAAGGTGTTACCAAAGGTCGAGGTCAAGGAAGAATCGATGACCATCAGGGAAGAGATTGCTCCCAAGCTTGAAGTTAAGGAGGAGCCACCGTCAGAGAGTAGTAGCATCAGGACCGACCCTCCTGTCCCTACAGAAGACCTCAACCAGATTGAGCCTTCGTATGCAAAGTGGCTGATAGAATGGTACATGCCTCAACGCAACTATGATCCCTGGCTGTGAGGATTTATCGTCTGACTTGTGGTCTTTGTTGAGGCCAAAGTCGATTTTCCTATGTGTTTTGGAATATTTGTGAAAATTTTGGAATATTTGTGCTATGATCGGATTATAACGATGGATATTAGGTTACTCTTCTGGATAATTAATGTCTATTCTATATTAATTTGGTTTGATCTACATGATTCTTGGATAATTGGTGTGCATTAAATTCGTATGTGCATATTTGGTCTATGTGATTCTTGGATAATTGGTGTGCATAATATATTTGGTCTATGTGATTGTTGGATAATTGGTGTGCATTATATATTGGTTTGGTTTATGCATATTTTTGCGAAAAGGGAAAGCGCTGTAATTTTTTTTCAAAATATTCTCAGTTAGCGACGGACTTGTGACCGTTTAGCGACGATTATTACCAGTTTTCGACTACTTTTCGACGGTATTCCGTCGCTAACTGGAGATTTGAAAATATTTCCAGGTAGCGACGGATGGTCGACGGAATATCCGTCGGCATTGTATATAGTTCGACGGAATAGCGACGACCTATCCGTCGCCCTTCTTCTGGAAATACCAAGAATTTCCAGAACATGCTCGACGGATAATCCGTCCGTATTCCGTCGATATATATCGACGAAATAGCGACGACTTATCCGTCGCCATGTTGCTGGAAATGACAAAAATTTCCAGAAGCTGATCGACGGATTTTCCGTTAGAAAACCGTCGCTAATCCGACCTTTGTTATCGAAGGCGGCGACGGATTAACGACGGCATGATACACTCTGATACGCGATTACGACGGGTTATCGACGGAACTTTACGTCGCTATTGTCTACACAGTTCAGTACTTAATACTTGAAATGGACGCTAGTCCGTCGAAAAGTCGTCGCTAATGCTTTGTATTGTTAAGTCGACAAAATGTCGCTATTCCGTCGCACGACGACTACGTAGCGACGGACAGTTATTAGCGACGAGCTGATTGCCGATGGATTGTTTTGGCCAAAATCCGTCGGTTATCGGGCGCTAATAGGAATTCCCGTTGGACTGGCGACGGACCATGCCATCGCTAAATCGAGAAATTTTGGTAGTGATATGTAATCCTAGTTGGCGTTAACCTAAACAACCCAAAACCCTAAATAACTAAACCTTAAACCTACCCAACCGAGCCCAATAAGCATCCTAACCTGGCCTCCCTCTCTAAATAGCATCCATGTAATGGTGCACCTCTCACATAAGCCCAATACCACTTATTCACAAGCCCATGCACCATAGGAACCCATATATATGCACTACTTCCTCAAAACCCTTACCTTAACCCTAAAAATTACCTCTTTCTCTCCTTTACACAACCAACTACCTTTATTTCTCCCTCCATCCAGCCCACCATCGTAGCCCTCCCATCTCCCATCACCTCTATACAACCCTCCAACCACACTACAAGAAAAATGGCCATTCTTGACGGTTTATTTCTCGACGGTCGTGAAAAATCGTCGAAAAAATGGGTTATCTTGATGGTTTTAGCCTTACGTCAAGAAATGACACGTTTTATGTTAATTTAACAATTTTATAGCATAATAGTTGACGGTTTTAGATGATCCGTCAAGAAACATCATTTTAGCTATTGACGATTTAGTGATAACCGTCAACTAATGTATGTGCGAAAAACATGACGGGATAATTTCAGCTGCTATTTTAGTAATTTTTTCAAAACTTTTATATTTGTCGATGGTTGTGGTTCTTTTTAATTGAGGAATCCCGTAAACTTTCTCTCGATCCCCTCTTCCTTTCCTCCTCTCCCTAACCCTCTCCTCCCTGAGAGAGAGAGCCCCCTCTCCTTTCCTCTAAAGAGTCTCCCACAGCTCTTCTTTATCCTCCCTAAGAGAGAAACTTTAACCCTAGTTTTCCCTTCTCCTTAACCTTCTAGGGTTTTATCTAGGGTTTACATCTGATCTCTTTCCTCCTGTTACTCCCCGTTTTTGAAATACATAAATTTTGATTTTTCATGTATATGGTACCTGGCACCTGTATCTTTATTGCATGTACCCTGTATTTGTAACTGGCCATGACATGGAACAGTATCTCGTCGCGGATTAGTGTGCCACCCCTTGTCCTTGTCTGGTTGTAGGCGTGGTTCACTGTTTCGATGATAGGATTTCTGAACCGTATTGTGGTTAGGATTTTATTTAATTAATTTAATTGGTTGTATCATGAAGATTTTACATGTCATTAGTCACATGGTTAAGAGCATGCTTAAGCTTAGGGTTTCTTTGAGTCAAACCAACCCCTATATATATTCTCTTCCACTCTCTCTCTCCTCATTCACTCTTTCATTTATTTTGCTCAAACAACATTTAGGCAAGTACATCTTGCACCAAATGGAAAGATTCTTGCATTTTTCATTTCTTGATTTTTCTTTGATTTGATTTGTCTATATCGTTCTTCTCATCATCCTCTACAAGTTTAGTTCTTGGAGTTTTTGATTTTAATGGCTAGTTTTGTGTAGATCTAAGTTTCTAAAACTAGGGTTCTATGGATCTTCATAATTTTGATCTATCAAATTTGGTTGTTTTCAAAAACTAATGGTCCTATGTTGTAGGGAATTCTATTCTACCCAATTTTGACCTTTAAAAAGTTAGATTTCGACTTGTTTTGAGGAAGTTATGGCCAAAATAATATTTGGACAATTTCTATGTCATCTGTCCTAGTTTTGGCAGGGACGATGAATAGTGTCGCATGAATAGTACTGCAGCCGCATGAGATAAATAGTATCGCAGGAATGAATAGTACCGCAGCCGCAGGGATGAATAGTGCTGCATGAATAGTACCGCAGTCGTATGAGATAAATAGTACCGCAGGAATAAATAGTACCGCAGCCGCAGGGATGAATAGTACCGCATGAATGAATAGTACCGCAGTCGCATGAGATGAATAGTATCGCAGGAATGAATAGTACTACAGCCACATGAGATGAATAGTGCCACAGGAATGAATAGTACCGCAGCCGCATGAGATGAATAGTACCGCAGCCGCATGAGATGAATAGTACCGCAGGAATGAATAGTACCGCAGCCGCATAAGATGAATAGTGCCGCAGCCGCATGAGATGAATAGTGCCGCAGGCTTGCATAGTGCCGCATGAGATGAATAGTACCGTTGGATGAATAGTGCCGCATGGCTTGAATAGTACCGCATAGTGCCTATTTTGGCTGTTTTTGGCTGTTTTAAGCCCTATTTGACTGATTTGTGGCCAGAATTTCTCCCAACTCCCAACATGAAAGTTGTAGATCTTTGTATTGGCTTCAAGGATCTTCGTGTCTTACTTTAACCTGAATTCACATGTGACTTTTATGTCACGAGGAGTCCGTGTGACTTCCTGACTTGACCATGTTCCTGACCTGATTACCTGTATACATGCTGGTACAGGTTCTAAGTGTGTATTGAGATAAAATATTAGTATGCACTGCGGTGCCATTTAATTTGTGCACTGAGGTGTGACTCTATATGCTAAGTGATCATTCGTGTTATATGTCAATACATGTGTACCCTCCAGTACAGTCATGGTAATTGGTCAGTAATAGTATCGTGGTATAATGATTGATGTTTGATGCATTACACTAAGCATGGATCTAGATTTGGGACTCCTTGAGCCGATGTGGATTCATACTTAGGGTACACGTACTATGGTACGACATATAGGAGGAAGAACATTTGACCACGACATGTAATTCCATTATCAAGATAGGGTTAATCTAAGCAACTTAATTTGGTAGATGCATTGGGTGGGAACGGAATCCCGAGATCGTGCCATACTAGCCATCCTAGGTCTAGCCCTGGCGTGTCGAGTTGGCTACCACGGATACATTTTCATCCGCTTATAGTGGATGACTATATCCGACTCCTGCGTGCTATGTGTTAAATGTTTTATCACAGTGGCCCTTCGGGGGACCGGTGCATAATCAAAGTGCTATGTGCATATGTATATTATATGGTTTGGCTAGCCCTGCTGGGTTGACACGAACTGAGGATTCCTATATATGCATTACTGGGATAACCCAGGCAAATCATAGAAAGTCGTGGGATTGATTGGCCGCTTGAAAGCTGACTTGTTTCTGATATGTTTTCTTCTGTTAGCAACTGAGGAACATGGACTATCGTGGTGCGTGGTCCAACCCATATCCTTGTTTGGTTGTTGGGTTGGGCTATTGTGCTGCGATAGGCTATGGACCGAAGTCGCGAATCAGAAGCCCTTCACCTGTCCATGGTTATAGGATATATCTTATCTCGGCATGATATTGGCACCGTTTGTCCTTGTTTGGTTGTAAGGGTGTCGTATTGTCTCGATGATATGGTATAAGACTATAACTCGTGAATCATGTCTTATTATTATGCTTGGATTTTATCTCACTCTTTTGTGCTCCCTTATGGTACTTGCTATTCGGGGCCTGACCCCGCTGGTTTTGTTTGGCCAGATCTCGTAGCAGCACCAGTGGATCCAGCCTTCCATCCGAACAATGGTGCACACCAGGAGTATGGACGCCAGGGACCATGAGTGGGTTTCTTCTTCTCCGCTATGATATCTTCTATTTTGTACTTGACATTTAGCCACCGGTACCTGTTTAGCCGGCTGTTCTGGACATTAGTTTCCTTTACATAATTGTAATTAAATTAGACTGCAGCTGACTACGGTTATGTACTATTGACTCTCGGTACTAGCTTATCATTTTGTATAGCTAGGCTCATGAATCATATTGATGAAGCGTCGGGGACGCCTTACTGCTTTGTCTTATATGATCATTATTTACTGCTTCTTGTTTTGATTGATTGAGACATAGATGCTCTATGAGACCATAGGAGACTTGATTGTAGCATGCACCCCCTTGTCTTTTGACAGCCTTGATCGTCGTATGACGTTTATATACCTCATATGGAGTAGCTGGCCTAGTCCGTCTCAGTATTCTGGTACTGGGGCGTGACAAGGTTTTATTGGTGGCCCATACAGGTCTGTTTTTCAGACTTGTGGGGTGTTGCGATTATAGGAGTCTCAATCAAAATATGTCCCCCTTGATCTCCTGATTTGTCTTCTCTTTCTCTCACCTTGATTGCTAACTTGATTATCATCCTCGATTCCTTTCCGTACCTGACTTTTGATACTTGTATCCTTTTCTTTAGGGGCACATCATTTTTGGCTATTGGAGGAGCCGACATGGAAGAGAATCCAGTAGAGCAGGGACCAGTTGGAGATCAGCAAGGGGTAGCCCCTCTACCTGGACAGATTAACATCGAGAATGTTATCGAGCATGAGCTAGTTGAGCCACAGAGGCCAGAGGTTCCCATACCTCCAGTGATGTCGGTAGTACCAGTAGCACTAGATGTGCCGGCACTATTGCAGATTATCAGAGGGTTATTGGAGACCCAGCAACACCAGATGGCAGCCCAACAGCAACAACAGACCCAACAGCAAGAACAGAATGTATTACTGAATCAGAGGTTACAGCTAGCTCTTGAGAGGAGCGTCAGGAATGACTCGGGAGCATCGAAAAGGTTTTGCCGACTTAACCCGAGGTTCTTTGATGTCACGGAGGACGCTATCACGGCGGATGCTTGGCTTCAGGATATTGAGGCCATATTAACGGCAGCAAAGGTTCCAGCAGAAGAGAAGGTTGACCAAGTCAGATTATTGCTTTAGGATCTCGCCCGCGACTAGTGGGCATCAGAAGAGGTTGGAATGAGGCATCATGTTCCTTGGGATAGCTTCAGTACCAGATTCAAGGCCAAGTACTTTGGCATGGTAGCTCGGTATGAGCTTCAACAGAGATTTATCAGCCTCAAGCAGGCTGGTAGGACGGTAGATGGTTATGCAGCGGAGTTCTGCAGGTTAAGTAGGTTTGCTCAGACGATGGTGGAGACAGAGCCAGAGCCAGAGAAAGCAATGAGGTTCCAGCAGGGACTTCACTTAGAGATTTTGCAGCTGGTCGAGGGACACGACTACCAGACATTCGATACAGTATTGATGGCGGCTCGGAGGCACGAGCTTACAATTCAAAGGTTATCAGCAAGGACTGGAGGCCAGAAGGGGTCTCATATTCAGAGTACAGAAGAAGGAGGAGCAGTACCTCGAACGTCAGCACCAGCGCTTGGCATCCGTATTCGTGATGTAGCACCGATCACGACAGTTATGACGACACCAGTTCGACAGCAGCAACCGAGGCACCAACAACGTCAGGAGGCACCAGTGGGTTGCACTTATTGTGGTAAGAGAGGGCACACTCGGGAAGTGTGTCGATTAGCGAATGGGAAATGCTTGAGATGTGGGGGTTCAGACCATCGTATAGCTATGTGCCCACAGCTACAGAGGCCAGGAGGGCCAGCTCAACAGTTTTCGGCGTTGCCAGCTCCAGAGGTAGCACCGTATCAAGGGCTAGCACTAGCAGTAAGGCCACTAGCCTAGCGCCCATTACTGACGCAAGGTCAGATGTACCGACAAGCGCAACATCAGGTAGGACCGCATCAGGTTGGACAGCAGAGGCTGCAGCAGCAGGGCCAGGGAAGGCAACAACAGAGAGTCCAGCAGGGGCAGAGGCAGGTAGAATTTGGAGTATTAGAGCAGAGGTTGGCCGAAGACGATCAGATTATGGGTAAGTTTTGTGTATTATTCATAATTCTTTGAGTTCTATATTCGAAGAGTGAAGGCGACTTTCTCATCTCACTCATCTGCTCTCGTATCATGTGATACGTGATATTCATTATGTGTCTTGATTACGAGAGTACGTCCTGGGCAGAGTCTCGTTCTTGATTTAGTCATTGGTACCGACTTATCTCAAGCGTTGACCCTTGTCTACTTTGGGAGTCAGTGTAGGACCTCGAGGACGAATTCCTACCTAACTGACTCGGGAGGTATATTTTATTCGTATGTCTCCGATCACTTTTCTTCTAGGGTATGATTATGGTTTGTATTTTTTTTACTTAATTGTTCTTGCTTTCGTAATCTATTTATGTGCCATGTGTTGTTTGATAATTGTGCTAGCTATGTGTCATGAGTGTATTTCATGATCTGAGAGCACGCTCAACTAGCCTTATCGAAATTCTGAGGACGGAATTTTTCTAAGGAGGGTAGAGATGTCACTCCCCATTTCCGGAATACGTAAATTTTTGATTTTTTATGTATATGGTACCTGGCACTTGTATCTTTATTGTATGTATCCTGTATTTGTAACTGGCCATGACATGGAATAGTATCTCGTCGTGGATTAGTGTGCCACCCCTTGTCTTTGTCTGGTTGTAGGCGTGGTTCACTGTTTCGATGATAGGATTTCTGAACCGTGTTATGGTTAGGATTTTATTTAATTAATTTAATTGGTTGTATCATGTAGATTTAACATGTCATTAGTCACATGGTTAAGAGCATGCTTAAGCTTAGGGTTTCTTTGAGTTAACCCAACCCCTATATATATTCTCTTCCACACTCTCTCTCCTCATTCACTCTTTCATTTATTTTGCTCAAACAATATTTAGGCAAGTACATCTTGCACCAAATGTAGAGATTCTTGTATTTTTCATTTCTTGATTTTTTTTTTGATATGATTTGTCTATATTGTTCTTCTTATCATCCTCTACAAGTTTAGTTCTTAGAGTTTTTGATTTTAATGGCTAGTTTTGTGTAGATCTAAGTTTCTAAAACTAGGATTCTATGGATCTTCATGATTTTGATCTATCAAATTTGGTTATTTTCAAAAACTAATGGTCCTATGTTGTAGGGAATTCAATTCTATCCAATTTTGACCTTTGAAAAGTTAGATTTTGACTTGTTTTGAGGAAGTTATGGCCAAAATAATATTTGGACAATTTCTATGTCATCTGCCCTGGTTTTGGCAGGGACGATGAATAGTGACGCATGAATAGTACTGCAACCGCATGAGATAAATTGTACCGCAGGAATAAATAGTACCGCAGCTGTAGGGATGAATAGTACCGCATGAATAGTACCGCAGCCGCATGAGATAAATAGTACCGCAGGAATGAATAGTACCACAGCCGCATGGATGACTAGTAACACAGGAATGAATAGTACCGCAGCCGCATAAGATGAATAGTGCCGCAAGAATGAATAGTACCACAGCCGCATGAGATGAATAGTACCGCGGGAATGAATAGTACCGCAGCCGCATGAGATGAATAGTGCCGCAGGAATAAATAGTGCCGCAGCCACATGGAATGAATAGTATCGCAGCCGCATGAGATGAATAGTACCATAGGCTTGCATAGTGCTGCATGAGATGAATAGTACCACAGGATGAATAGTGCCGCATAGCTTGAATAGTGCCTATTTTGGCTGTTTTAAGCCCTATTTGACTGATTTGTGGCTAGAATTTCTTCCAACTCCCAACATAAAAGTTGTAGATCTTTGTATTGGCATCAAGGATCTTCATGTCTCACTTTAACCTGAATTCACATGTGACTTTTATGTCACGAGGAGTCCGTGTGACTTCCTGACTTGACCATGTTCCTGAACTGATTACCTGTATACGTGCTGGTACAGGTTCTAACAGTGTATTGAGATACAATATTAGTATGTACTGCGGTGCCATTTAATGAGTGCACTGAGGTGTGACTCTACATGCTAAGTGATCATTCGTGTTATATGTTGTAATGCATGTGGTTCGTATTACATATTTTTGGAATACGTGTACGTATTTTATCTTGTATTGCAAGATTCCTTGCTTAGCTTTTCTTCATGGCTTGGTTTATTCTTGGGTTGGTTCGTCTTGGCTTGGTTTGCTTTGGTTCATCATGAACCAAAGGTGAACCCCTACCTAGCTACCACCACCATTAGTATTTATTAACCCATTCTCCTTTCTCTCTCCTCATTACTCTTCTTCTTCTCCACCATAACTTCTTCACCTACCAGAGAGAGGGAGGTCTAGGCAAGTGCAACTTGCTTCATGGAGGAACTCTAATTTTATTTTTCCATTCTCTCCTTTACAGCATTCTAACATACTTTAGTACTTGTCATTTTTACTTTCCATGGCCAGATTCTTGTAGATCTAAGTTTATCTTATTTTCAGATTTCTTGGGTTTTGATCTACTTAATCTTGTTATTTCTAAGTTTTGATGGTTCCATGTTGTAGAGAATTTCGTTCTGCCCCATTTTGACCTATGGAAGTTCAGATTTGGACTCTGGATGAAGGTTTTATGGAGCTTGGAAGCATGGGTTCATGGTGTTCTTTTTCTCGGAAATTTGGAGAAGAAGAACAGTTCTCTAGCCGCATGGCAGTACTTGACCGCATGAACATTCATGCGGCAAGTCGCTCTCAGCCGCATGAGAACCTTGTACTTCTAGCCGTATGGACTTGAGTCGAGCGCATGTGCCTGAACTTCTCGGCACCGCATACGCCTGGAATTTCCTAGCCGCATAAGTCCTCAGTCACTTCCAGCCGCATGGGGTCCAACTCACTCTCAGCCGCATAAGCCTATTTTTCTTCTTGGCCGCATAGACCGAGTCTCTCTTAGCCGTATGGACTTCTCCCCCGTCAGCCGCATATGCACCCATTCCCGCCAGCCGTATGAGGGCCCTTCTTCCTGAACCGCATATGCACCCGTCACTCCCAGCCGCATAAGCAACCACATTGACCCAGCCGTATGGGGCTCAACTCAGTTGAGCCGCATGGACCCTTGTTCCACGAGCCGCATGGATCTTTGCTCTGCGAGCCGCATGAACCCGGGTCCGTTCCAGCCGCATGA
This sequence comes from Iris pallida, assembly GCA_029216955.1. Taxonomy (NCBI): domain Eukaryota; kingdom Viridiplantae; phylum Streptophyta; class Magnoliopsida; order Asparagales; family Iridaceae; genus Iris; species Iris pallida. The sequence goes on from JANAVB010019799.1 coordinate 14,842,537, forward strand.
GAACCCCTCTCCCGCGAGCCGCATGGCACCTATTTTTTCCTGACCACATGAGCCCTTGACTGAACCTAGCCGCATGGGCTGCTCCCGCCCTCAGCCGCATGAGCTGCTCCCGTATGGATTCTTTCCTTGGCTGCATATGCCTGAGCCACATGGCTTTTTCATAGACTTGTATTCTATGATTGAATTATTATTATTTGATTTTTACTGATAACTTATGTCTTATAACCTCAGCATAAATTGGGTCTCCTGGTTGAATGCTTGCATTATAATATCCTGCACATGTACCATAAACACGGCAGTGACCCATAGTGGTGCACTCTTGATACGTAATATGACCTGATGGTGGCCCGTCGTGGCACACTCCTGACAAGTAAACTTGACATGATAAACCTAGCATATCTTGATAAGCTGTTGCGACGGCTACCTGACATGACATGACCTGTATAAATAACCTGGACACCGTGGGCGATTGTGCTTGTACAAATAATCCAGTCCTATCTTGCATCATGTCTAGGATGGGACTCCTGAGTACCACGGTCAAGAGTACCTACTGAAATGGACTAAGGCTAATAACTAGATTAATATATTAGTCATAAAGAGATCTTCCAGCTACAGGCAATCCCGTTACCTGGGTGCGCTTGGGATCTGTAGCCTGCCGTCGAGTAGGGCACATTTCCAGCACACTGTCATGTGTTGCACCCTTCAAGCTACTTAAGGGTACATACATTTCCTGGACGATGTACCCACCTGAATTCAACCCCTAATTTTCGACCTGGGTAACCTGGATGGTCTGCAGGACTTGTGGCTGTAGAATAATCTCACTGCATCTTGTTAGTAACTAGGCCTGTGATAACCCTAGCTAGTTAAAGTATCAAGCCGTACTTGTTGCTTGGCTGTGATTGATTGAATGAGGAACAACCTGTCTAGCCTTGTCTTGATCCTGTACAATATTGCTACCTGTCCTGATTTCATATAATTATCTTGCCGATAAATAGTGGAAAACCAAGTTCCGTTCAGATGAAGGGTTACAACCCCGGTCCTTGTTTGGTTTACGGGTTGTAACCTGGCTATCCGAATAGTTCCATGGTTATCTCGTCGTATATCATCCTGATCTTATATTTCCAGATTCTATTTATTTATTTATATGTTGTGCTAATTGCTGGTTTTAGTTCCTAAGTGAAGCTTTCTTTGTGGCACTTGCTCTTTCTGGGATCTGACCCAGCTGGTTTTGTATGGCCAGATTTCGGAGCAGCCCCGGAGGTTCAACTGACTTTCCAGCCCGATGGTGACCACCAAGCGTAACCAGGGCATCGAGTGGGTTATTTTTGGCTCTTCCACTCTATTGTAAAAAAAAAATTATTCTTTTGAGGCGTTTAGCCGACGAGCACCTGTTTAGCTCGATTGCACTTACTTACTGTCTACCTACGGGCTGTAACCTGATTGACAGATCCTAGGGTTGATCATGCATGAATAAACTCTTGCTATTCCTAACATTTTGTAACGACTAGCTTCATGATCAGCTGAATATGTAATATTTGGGATGCCTTATTATTGTATATTTAATGATCATACATCTTGTGACTTTTACCTACTTGCCTGTGATTGAGACACTAGGCTTGTTCATGACCATAGGAGACCGTTAGCTTGTAGTAAACCCTCATGTATCTAGACAGCCGTGACCGTATAGCGAGGTAGATTCCATTTCATATACGTAGCTGGCTATGTCTGCCCCCGCTCTCCAGTATTCTGGTTCTGGGGTGTGACATGGTTTAAGTGGTGGCCCATGCAGGTCTTGTAAATCAAGATATGTGAGGGTTTACCGAATAGATGTCTCAATCAGTATTCGCCCTTGATCTCTGCTCGTATCTTCTGAATCCTTGGATTCTTGTCCTGATCATATGCTTGTATCGTTGATCTGTCATGGTCCTTCCTTATTGTTCCCTATGTCGTCTTCTTCAGCGGCATCGTTCCTGGACCTGCCGGTCAGCGAGGCGGAGCACCTCCTGTGGACCAGCCGTAACCCGGGGATCAAGTCCAACATTCCGGAGTAGCCTCTAGAGTCGTGCCTATTAAAAGAGAACCATCAGTCCAGCCAGTTCAGCCTGCCGAGCCTGATGATGGCACTTTGGTAGGTCTCATCAGGACCCTGATAGCTTCTCAGGATCGTATAGGAGACGCCTTGCACCAGGCAGTGGCAGATGCTTTGACCAGAGGCGGTCATCCAGGGAACAACGCGTCCAACAACTTCAAGCGCTTGAACCCTCCATTCTTCGACGATAGTGAAGATGCTATCGCTGCAGATGCTTGGCTTCAGGACATCGAGGTAATTCTAGAAGCAGCCAGGACCCCAGAGAATGAGAAGGTAGCCGTGGTGCGCTTGCAGTTATTAGATCTTGCCCGCAGCTGGTGGGCGGCTCAGGTCGTTGGATTAGCAGCACCCATTGCTTGGGCGGTATTCAGAGAGAGATTCCATACCAAGTATTTTGATGTTGTAGCTCGGTACGATCTACAGACGAGGTTTACCAATCTGAAGCAGATGGGCAGGACGGTCGACGGATATGCGGCCGAGTTTTCTAGGCTCAGTCGGTTTGCTTCCACCTTGGTGGTAACCGAGTATGATAGAGCCCAGCAATTTTAGCAAGGGCTTCACCTAGAGATTTTGTTGGCAGTTGAGCAGTTTAAGCATCACACTTTTGATGTAGTCTTGAGAGCAGCTAGTAGGCATGAGTATACCTTCCAGAAGATTGTGGATAGGGCCGGAGGTCGAAAGAGATCCCACGGCCAGATGAATCAGTCTTCAGCCCCAGCCCCGGCAGCCAGGGCTTTGACCATTGGAGCTCCGAGGCGAGTGGCCTCAGTGACGTCGGTTCAGCATTCAACCCCGACGTACCCTCAGCAGCAGCAGCAGAAGCAGAAGCAGTCTTCCGCAGTGGGATGTTCTCATTGTGGAAAGCCAGGCCATGTAGTGGCAGAGTGTCGCAGGGCACAGGGATTGTGTCTGGCTTGTGGAGCAGCAGACCATAGGGTTGGATCCTGCCCGAATAGGGGTAGTTCATTATCGTCCAACCTTTTTAGCTCTTCGGTGAGAGGACCAGTACCGGTCCAGCAGCAGCAGTATCCATTGCCGAGGCCCTTGCCGCCTCAGTCCCAGGCGTTCCATCAACAACACCCCCAGCAGCATGCTCAAGTCCAAGCCTTGAGTCAGAATAGGCAGCACGGATTTCAGCAGAGGGGACCAGCACCCCAAGGGCATGGTCAGGCTATGGTGATGACAGCAGAGGAAGGATTGGCACCAGGAGAGGTAGTGGCAGGTACTATTCTCGTCAACTTCTTTCCAGCTTCAGCTTTATTTGATTTTGGTGCATCGCATTCTTTTATGTCTGCACGATTCGCGACACGGGTAGGATTGGAGCCCGAGTCATTATCAGTAAGGCTCAATATACTTACTGGTAACGGACTTGTGGGAGTCGATAGAGTGTTTTTCTCGTATCGGATCGTAGTTAGCGGTAGGGAGTTCCCTGCTAGATTGATAGAGTTTCCGATGGCCGACTATGATGTGGTCCTAGGGATGGATTGGTTGAGGAACCAGTATGCTAGAATAGACTGTCACATTGGCAGGGTTATTTTTAGCATTCCCGGAGAGCCAGAGTTTTCCTTCTCCCGAGACGAAGTTGAACCTTCTCCTCCAGTATTGCGGATGGCAGTAGCAGGAGTGCAGTTGCCTCAGATAGTCGAAGAGTTTCCAGATGTTTTCCCAGAAGAGCTTCCAGGGATGCCACCAGAACAGGAGATCGAGTTCACCATAGACTTGATTCCTGGGACAGCCCCAGTATCAGAGAGAGTCTACAGGATGGCGCCGTCAGAATTAGAGATCTTGTACAAGATAGTTGAAGAACTTCGAACCAAAGGATTCATTCGTGCTAGTGGATCGCCTTGGGGAGTCCCGATGCTTCTTGTAAAAAAAAAGGATGGTACATCCAGGTTATGTGTTGATTATCGTACCTTGAACTCAGTGACAATCAAGAACAGATACCCTCTCCCGAGGATAGATGACTTGTTTGATCAGCTCAAAGGGGCAGCAGTATTCTCGAAGATCGACTTGCGCTCAGGATATCATCATATCAGAGTCAGAGAGCAGGACATCCCGAAGACAGCTTTCAGATCTAGATATGGGCATTGGGGTTCCTAGTTATGCCATTTGGAGCGACCAATGCGCCGGTTGTATTCATGGATCTCATGAATCATATTTTCATGCCTTATTTGGATCAGTTCGTGATTGTGTTTCTGGATGATATCCTGGTCTATAGCAGGAGTGAGGTAGAGCATGAGCAACATCTCCGTGTGGTTCTTCAGATTCTCAGGGAGCACCAGTTGTATGCCAAGTTCAGTAAATGCGAGTTCTGGCTCGATCGCATTTCGTACTTGGGTCACATCTTCACTCGAAGAGGAGTAGAAGTGGATCCCCAGAAGACTGTGGCTATTGAGTCGTGGCCGATGCCTAGCACAGTTGCAGAGGTTCGTAGTTTTCTCGGATTGGCCGGCTACTACCGGCGATTTATTTCAGACTTTGCTCGGATCTCAGCGCCATTGACCCAGTTGACCCGCAAAGAGGTACAGTTTGCTTGGACAGCAGAGTGCCAGGATTCATTTGAGAAGTTGAAGCGAGGGTTGATGACGGCTCCCATTCTCACACTTCCAGATGGAACTGGAGGATTCTCAGTATATTGTGAGGCTTCAGGTAGAGGCTTGGGATGTGTTCTAATGCAGCATGGGAAGGTAATAGCTTATGCGTCACGACAACTTCGTGATCATGAGAGAAATTACCCAACCCATGACTTGGAGCTGGCAGCAGTAGCGTTTGCACTTAAGTTGTGGAGGCAGTACTTGTACGGAGATAGGGTGGAGATTTTCACCGACCACAAGAGCCTGAAGTATATGTTCACCCAGAAGGATCTTAATATGCGTCAGAGGAGGTGGCTGGAGCTTCTTGTGGATTATGATGTCAACTTGCAGTATCATCCCGGGAAGGCCAACGTCGTTGCAGATACATTGAGCAGGAGAGCCGGAGTTTATTTCCTAACAGCACAACCGAAGCTATTAGCAGATCTTCAGAAGATGGATATTGAAGTTGTTCTCCCTTCCAACATGGCATTGATGGCCAGCATGCAAGTTCAGTCCACCATAGTCGAGAAGATCCGGATGGCGCAGTCAGCAGATTCCAAGCTTCAGCGACTTAAAGCAGAGTGTGAGGCAGGGCGGCGACCAGAGTTATGTATTCATGAAGACGGTACACTTAGGCATGGTAAGCGTCTTTGTGTACCCAATGGTGATATCAGATAGGAAATCATGGCAAAGGCTCACAGTTCGCAGTATTCCATTCATCCTGGTGGTACGAAGATGTACCGTGATATCCGTCAGCACTTTTGGTGGAATGACATGAAGAGGGAGATAGCCCGGTTTGTCTCTTGTTGTTTAGTCTGCCAACAAGTTAAGGCTGAACATGAGAGGCCCGCTGGACTTCTTCAACCCTTGCCGATTCCAGAATGGAAATGGGAACATATGACCATAGATTTTATGACCGAATTGCCTATGTCCCTAGCTGGTCGAGATGCTATTTGGGTTATAGTTGACAGGCTAACGAAGGTAGCTCACTTCCTCCCGTTCAGAGTTGGTCAGTCGACAGCTCAGTTAGCAGAGATATACCTCAGACAGATTGTCAGGTTGTACGAAGTGCCAGTCAGTATCACCTCGGACCGAGATTCAAGATTCACGTCGCACTTTTGGCATAGCCTGCAGGAGAGTTTGGAAACTCGTCTCCAGTTCAGTTCAGCATATCATCCGCAGACATATGGTCAGTCGGAGCGTACAATCCAGACTCTTGAAGATATGTTAAGATCTTGCACACTCGACTTCGGTGGTTCATGGGAAGATCACCTGAACCTGGTGGAATTCTCGTACAATAACAGCTTCCAGGCCAGTATCCAGATGGCACCGTTCGAGGCACTGTATGGTAGGAAGTACAGATCCCCGTTAGCCTGCAATGATGTTGGAGAGAGGCAGATGCTTGGTCCAGAAATGATTGTCCATACAGTTGAAGTGGTCAGAAGAGTCAGGGATCATCTTCGAGTTGTCCAAGATCGCCAGCGCCATTGGGTCGATTCTCATCGGCGCTCTCTCGAGTTTTCTGTCGACGACCATGTATTCCTGAGGATTTCGCCTAACCGTGGCATCATTTGTTTCGATGCACGGGGAAAGCTTAGTCCTAGGTATATAGGACCGTTCGACATTCTGGAGCGAGTAAGAGATGTATCCTATCGTCTCGTTATTCTGTCGCCGCTACGTGAGGTGCATGACGTGTTCCATATATCCCAACTACGATAGTATATCCCGGACCCGAGCCATATCCTGGATCATTCGGAATTGGTTGTTGGTACCAACCTTTCGTATGAGGAGAGGCCCGTGTCTATATTAGACCGAAGAGAGAAGACGCTCAAGAACAAGACCATTAAGTTAGTCCGAGTCGCTTGGGGTCATCACTCTTTAGTGGAGTCAACGTGGGAGCGTGAGGATGATATCCGATCGTGGTATCCTAACTTGTTTGACTCGTGAGGTATAATGTCTTTCTTATGCCTCATGCCTTCGATTCCTTGCTTGAATGAGTGATTGCTTGCCTAGTTATAGCTTGCATGTGATTAATATAGCTTGTCCTCGTCTCTCTAGCCTCTTAAATAAATTCCGAGGACGGAATTCTTTTAAGGTAGGTAGAGTTGTAATGCATGTGGTTCGTATTACGTATTTTTGGAATACGTGTACGTATTTTATCTTGTATTGCATGATTCCTTGCTTAGCTTTTCTTCATGGCTTGGTTTATTCTTGGGTTGGTTCGGCTTGGCTTGGTTTGCTTTGGTTCATCATGAACCAAAGGTGAACCCCTACCTACCTACCACCACCATTAGTATTTATTAACCCATTCTCCTTTCTCTCTCCTCATTACTCTTCTTCTTCTCCACCATAACTTCTTCACCTACCAGAGAGAGAGATAGGTCTAGGCAAGTGCAACTTGCTTCATGGAGGAACTCTAATTTTATTGTTCCATTCTCTCCTTTACAACATTCTAACATACTTTAGTACTTGGCATTTTTACTTTCCATGGCCAGATTCTTGTAGATCTAAGTTTATCTTATTTTCGGATTTCTTGGGTTTTGATCTACTTAATCTTGTTATTTCTTAGTTTTGATGGTTCCATGTTGTAGAGAATTTCGTTCTGCCCCATTTTGACCTATAGAAGTTCGGATTTGGACTCTGGATGAAGGTTTTATGGAGCTTGGAAGCATGGGTTCATGGTGTTCTTCTTCTCGAAAATTTGGAGAAGAAGAACAGTTCTCTGGCCGCATGGCAGTACTTGACCGCATGAACATTCATGCGGCAAGTCGCTCTCAGCCGCATGAGACCCTTGTACTTCTAGCCGTATGAACTTGAGTCGAGCGCATGTGCCCGAACTTCTCGGCACCACATAAGCCTGGAATTCCCTGGCCGCATAAGTCCTTAGTCACTTCCAACCGCATGGGGTCCAACTCACTCTCAGCCGCATAAGCCTATTTTTTTTCTTGCCGTATAGACCGAGTCTCTCCTAGCCGCATGGACTTCTCCCCCGTCAGCCGCATATGCACCCATTCCCTCCAGCCACATGAGGGCCCTTCTTCCTGAACCGTATATGCACCCGTCATTCCTAGCCGCATAAGCAACCACATTGACCCAGCCGCATGGGGCTCAACTCAGTTGAGCCGCATGGACCCTTGTTCTACGAGCCGCGTGGATCTTTGCTTTGCGAGCCGCATGAACCCGGGTCCGTTCCAGCCGCATGAGAACCCCTCCCACGTGAGCCGCATGCCACCTATTTCCTCCTGACCACATGGGCCCTTGACTGAACCTAACCGCATGGGCTTCTAACTGAGCTGCATGCGCCTCCTTCTATTCCTAACCGCATGGGCTGCTCCCGCCCTCAACCGTATGAGCTGCTCCCGCATGGATTTCTTCCTTGGCTGCATATGCCTGAGCCGCATGGCTTTTCCATAGACTTGTATTCTATGATTGAATTATTATTATTTAATTTTTACTGATAACTCATGTCTTGTAACCTCAGCATAAATTGGGTCTCCTGGTTGAATGCTTGCACTATGATGTCCTGTACATGTACCATGAACACGGCAGTGACTCGCAGTGGTGCACTCTTGATACGTAACATGACCTGATGGTGGCCCGTCGTGGCGCACTCCTGACAAGTAAACTTGACATGATAAACCTGACATATCTTGATAAGCTATTACGACGGCTACCTGACATGACATGACCTGTATAAATAACCTAGACACCGTGGGCGATTGTGCTTGTACAAATAATCCAGTCCTGTCTTGCATCATGTCTAGGATGGGACTCCTGAGTACCACGGTCAGGAGTACCTAATGAAATGGACTAAGGCTAATAAGTAGATTAATACATTAGTCATAAGGAGATCTCCCAGCTACAGACAATCTCGTTACCTGGGCGCGCTTGGGATCTGTAGCCTGCCGTCGAGTAGGACACATTTCCAGCACACTGTCATGTGTTGCACCCTTCAAGCTACTTAAGGGTACATGCGTTTCCTGGACGATGTACCCACCTGAATTCAACCCCTAATTTTCGACCTGGGTAACCTGGATGGTCTGTAGGGCTTGTGGCTGTGGAATAATCTCACTGCATCTTGTTAGTAACTAGGCCTGTGATAACCCTAGCTAGTTAAAGTATCAACCCGTACTTGTTGCTTGGCCGTGATTGATTAAATGAGGAATATCCTATCTAGCCTTGTCTTGATCCTGTACAATATTGCTACCTGTCCTGATTTCTTATAATTATCTTGCCGATAAATGGTGGGAAACCAAGTTCCATTCAGATGAAGGGTTACAACCCCGGTCCTTGTTTGGTTTACGGGTTGTAACCTGGCTATCCGAATAGTTCCATGGTTATCTCGTCGTATATCATCCTGATCTTTTATTTCCAGATTCTATTTATTTATTTATATGCTGTGCTAATTGCTGGTTTTAGTTCCAAAGTGAAGCTTCCTTTGTGGCACTTGCTCTTTCTGGGATCTGACCCAGCTGGTTTTGTATGGCCAGATTTCGGAGCAGCCCCGGAGGATCAACCGACTTTCCAGCCCGATGGTCACTACCAGGCGTAACCAGGGCATCGAGTGGGTTATTTTTGGCTCTTTCACTCTATTGTAAAAAAAATTCTTTTGAGGCGTTTAGCCGACGAGTACCTGTTTAGCTCGATTGCACTTACTTACTGGCTGCCTACGGGCTGTAACATGATTGACAGATCCTAGAGTTGATCATGTATGACTAAACTCTTGCTAGTCCTAACATTTTGTGACGACTAGCTTCATGATCAGCTGAATATATAATATTTGGGATGCCTTATTATTGTATATTTGATGACCATACATCTTGTGACTTTTACCTACTTGCTTGTGATTGAGACACTAGCCTTGTTCATAACCATAGGAGACTGTTGGCTTATAGTAAACCCTCATGTATCTAGACAGCCGTGACCGTAAAGAGAGATGGATTCCATTTCATATACGTAGCAGGCTATGTCTGCCCCCGCTCTCCAGTATTCTGGTTCTGGGGCGTAACATATGTCAATACATGTGTACCCTCCAGTACAGTCATGGTAATTGGTCAGTAATAGTATCGTGGTATAATGATTGATGTTTGATGCATTACACTAAGCATGGATCTAGATTTGGGACTCCTTGAGCCGATGTGGATTCATACTTAGGGTATACGTACTATGGTACGACATATAGGAGGATGAACATGTGACCACGACATGTAATTTCATTATTAAGATAGGGTTAATCTAAGCAACTTAATTTGGTAGATACATTGGGTGGGAACGGAATCCCGAGATCGTGCTATACTAGCCACCCTAGGTCCAGCCCTGGCGTGTCGGGTTGGCCACTACGGATACAGTTTCACCACGGATCCTACGTGCTATGTGTTAAATGTTTTATCACGGTGGCCCTTCGGGGGACCGGTGCATAATCAAAGTGCTATGTGTATATGTATATTATATGGTTTGGCTAGCCCTGCTGGGTTGACACGAACTGAGGATTCCTATATATGCATTACTGGGATAACCTAGGCAAATCATAGAAAGCCGTGCCGCTTATAAGCTGACTTGTTTGTGATATGTTTTATTCTGTTAGCAACTGAGGAACATGGACTATCGTGGTGCGTGGTCCAACCCATGTCCTTGTTTGGTTGTTGGGTTGGGCTATTGTGCTGCGATAGGCTATGGACCGAAGTCGCGAATCAGAATCCCTTCACCTGCCCATGGTTATAGGATATATCTTATCTCGGCATGATATTGGCACCGTTTGTCCTTGTTTGGTTGTAATGGTGTCGTATTCTCTCGATGATATGGTATGTCACGACCCGCACCCTAGAGTAAGGGCACGAGAAGTGGGTACGTCCAGCCTACGCCGCAGTGTCGGCGGTAGAACGCTGTCCTAGGTTAATCATCTAACAATATAAAGTACCTGTACAGTTTATACTCTCCGAGTGGAGGTGACAAACAGAAACAACTCAATCACATCTAGGTAGAGAAATGGAAGATAGATAGATAGACAGATGGTAACTCAAAGAGAACAGTACAATAGATGAAATAAACCGAAGTGTCTAGGATAACATAACATCAGAATGTCAACTCATAATACAATAAGTCTAAGAGTCTATACATAACTCAATCATCTCCAAATACAACTCAGATGTGAGACAAAATGATAATATAGAAAGACTGCCTAGACTAAACTGGTCTAGACTACTGGAACAATATTCTCAGCTGCAGGTGGATCCTGCTGAGGGTCCACAACATAAGTGTCATCTAGTCCTGCTCCATAATAGGTAGACACCAGGGCCTCCTCCTCATCCTCTGTAATATTTTCAACAGGTCCAATCAGGACGGGAACGAGCACAATACATCTCACGCAGTGCATAGAATGATAGGAGATATAAAGCATGCAATAGAGTAAAATACAGGAACTGCTGAAGGAAGATACATGTAGCAAAAGAGATAACTGTAATGAAATATCTACTGTATATAGAGAACTAGCAGTGTCTAGTGAGTCAGAGTAAAATATAGACATGTGAAATAGCATAGGAGATTCATGACTACAGCTAGGAGTGATTCATGACTACAGCTACTGGGGTAATATCCACATGACTATTTCCACTCCCCCATCCCCAATCAATACACAAGGATCCGTTCAGGTTATGTTAAGATTCATGATAAGCCCATAAATGGGAGATTCATGAGAGGCTCTGTGAATCATGAGAGTACATGAGTTACAAGCGATTCGTGAATCTATGAAAGCATAGAGATACATGATGATTCGTGAAAAGCACAAACATGCTGTATCTGATGCTCCCGAGGGGATAACATCTCATAAAAAGATCCATATAGTACCAATCCGTGATAACAATCGTGTCAGCATCAAGTAAAGTAATCTAGAGCAAGAATATAAATCCTGGCAAATATGAAACGGTCAGAGAATGTACTCGCCTGATAACTGAATGTCTGAAGAAGATATACTGTCTAAGGAGAGGTGTATGGCTCCTAATCAGAGCAATACAAGTCACAATGTATCCACAATGGTAAAAATAAAGTGTACAATGCATACTACATGATTCTAGGTCAATCTGGTCAAAAGTCAACTCTAATATTCAAACTAGGTCACAGGAAGTCATACTAAGTCAAACAAGTCAAATACTAGTCAACATGATCAATCTGGGTCAAGTCTAGGTCAAACTTAGACCAACTAAGGTATTGGTCAAACAAAGACCAGTCAGTAAGGTAATTAGGTCAGACTAGTTAAACTAGTCATTTTAGGTTAGTCCTAGTCAAATCTAGGTCAATTAGGTCAACTTTGACCTATGGTTGACTTTGGTCAACCCTTAGTCAACAAGGGTCAACAAGTTGGGTTTTGGGTCATTAGGGTTAGTTGGGTTAGCCTCTAATGCCATAGGCTAGCAACCTAGGCCATAGGCTAGATAACCTATAGGTTTCCTCATAAACCTATATCTATAAGTCATATATATATATATATATATATATATATATATATATATATATATATATATATATATATATATATATATATATATATATATATATATAGATATATAGTCTACCTACTACATATATATATCAATATATGTGAATACTCTATAATAATACAATCACACTCACTTATGTATATATCTTACATATATATATATATATATATATATATATATATATATATATATATATATATATATATATATATATATATATATATATATATATATATATACATACATACACATAACTATATAGGCCTATAGACTAAGTATACACATATATCATATAGGTACCTATATATAGATACCATATATATATATCATATATATATATATATATATATATATATATATATACATATATATATATAAAACTTATATATATATTACATATATATAGAGAGACATAGAGAGAGGGACAAAGGGTGAGAGAAGAATTAGATAGAGAGAGAGAACAGTGAGAGAGAGAAATGATACTGCTGAACAGCAGGGGGGAATTCCAGGTTCCTGGAACCAAATTCCAGTCCAAAACACACACACACAGGAACATATATACATATATGTATATATACATCACAACTACCTATTCACTCACCCAAATACCCTCAAAATTCACCCACACTCACACATACATATATACTACATAATTATATACTAAAAACATATAAATACATGTATATATCAGATCAAAAATAAGTTTGAAATTCATTTCTGAAAACTGGGAAAAATCCCAAAACTGAAAACTGTGCACTGTTACTCGATAACTAGGTAAACCTAATTTCTCCTACAAATCGAGCTAAGACCCAAATCAAAGGGTTGGTAACTAAGCCCCTAGGTGTCCTCTAGTGTCTAGGGTCCCTGATACTGTACCACGACACGACACAACGTGTCCAAACACAAAAGAACCCAAACGGGTAAATCACAGTGTCACAGCGTCGTGCACGCGTGCACTTAGCTCTAGGACACGACACACGTGATATTGTGTCTCGTGCTCGTGTCAGTAGGTAGGGTAGGTCTAGGGGTATGTGTCAGTGTGTCTGCACGGTGTCCACGTATCTCATAGAGTCGACACGAGACACGTATCAGTCGAGGAAACTCGACTGTTACACACTGTTTCAGACAGCGTCGTGCGGTGAGTCACGTGCCTCGTGCTCGTGTCACAGGACACGACGCACCACGTGCTCGTGTCCACGTGTACGCCACATGAAGGGCTACACGATGGTGTCATTACGAGGCACCCAAGTGTCGTGTCCGCGCGACACGACACGCTCGAAGTTGCCCTCGCGCGCGTGTGCACTGACAGCCCGTGTCCAGTACGAGTGAGTTTTCTCACTCGACACGACACGAGGCGACACCAAATTTTGGGGGCATATTCGCAGACATTGCCCCCGTGTCCGTGTCAAAAATCTCGTGTCCTAGTGCACTGTACAGTGAGTACGAGAGGTGAGGTAGCAGGGCATTAAAGTGTACACTGTGCTGTGTCCTGGCAGTGTGTCCAAGTCGATTTTCGACACGAAAATGACACCATGTCGTGTTCAGTCAAGTGGGGTTGTGACCTAGGTGTCTAGGGCTACCCAAAAACATATTTTGTTTCACATTTTAATAAAAACCAGTTCTTTGTGGCATTTCAACAAACACAGTTTCCTAGTCTAGGATACGTGTCCGATACGGACACCAAACCAACTCAAACCTTCACCAAATTTGTCCTACAGTACCCTAGTACCTAGATGCATGCAAATATGAAGAGAAAACACAAAATTAACATGGTTTATGGACATTTACCTATTTGGTGAAAAATCAAGAAAACACCCAAGTAGGGGGGTGTTCTTCCACTTGGTGATGCCCAAAAGCTTCCAAATTCCTTGATAGCAGGCCCTAACTAGTACCCTCTAGTGTAGGGGAGTTCAATGCAAAAGACTAGAGTGAATTTGGTTCAATTTTGAGGAAGTTATCAAGGTTTGAAGAAATGGGATTTTTCTATGTTAAAATTCATGTAAAATTCTTCATGAATGATACATTGGGTTATATAGGAAGGTGTAGGGCTAGGGGGGTGCCCTATGGCCGGCCAAGACTAGGGGGGTGTCCTTGGGCTTGCTTCATGGAGAAGGCAAAGACTTTAGGTGCTAAAGGCTTGATCTTTTGAGTGATTCAAGCAAAATATCTAAAATGTAATATCTAGATATTTATCCTCCTTTACCCAATGTAAATATCTTTCCCCTTATCATTCTAGGTTAGTGGCTAACCTATGGATTAGGGTAGACTAGGTTAGGGGCTCTCATGACACTTAACAATAATTTAAACAATAATAAAAACACATAATTCCAAATAATTCTAAATAAATTCTAGAAAATTACCAAAATACCCTTTTAGGCTAAAATCACTAATTTGGTGTTCTAAGCCTATGGCTAAGCTCTCATGGTCATGGCAACATCTAGGTTAGAGAAAACTAGGGTTTACACTAAGGTTTTGCTAGTAAGTCACAAAGTCATAAGTCATGACTTAGAAAATGGTTTATCTTAACTAAAATCACCAGAAAATCATACCATGACTAAAATACCACTAATAAATAATAAAAATAATAAATTTTCAAAAAATCTCCAATTTCAGAAAACAAGGTGTTACATGGTATAAGCCTATAACTCGTGAATCAGGTCTTATTATTATGCTTGGGTTTTATCTCACTCTTTTGTGCTCCCTTGTGGTACTTGCTATTCGGGGCCTGACCCCGCTGGTTTTGTTTGGCCAGATCTCGTAGCAGCTCCAGTGGATCCAGCCTTCCATCCGAACAATGGTGCACACCAGGAGTTTGGGCGCCAGGGACCATGAGTGGGTTTCTTCTTCTCCGCTCTGATATCTTCTATTTTGTACTTGGCATTTAGCTACCGGCACCTGTTTAGCCGGCTGTTCTGGACATTAGTTTTCTTTACATAATTGTAATTAAATCAGACTGCAGCTGACTACTGTTATGTACTATTGACTCTCGGTACTAGCTTATCATTTTGTATAGCTAGGCTCATGAATCATATTGATGAAGCGTCGGGGATGCCTTACTGCTTTGTCTTATATGATCATTATTTACTGCTTCTTGTTTTGATTGATTGAGACATAGATGCTCTATGAGACCATATGAGACTTGATTATAGCATGTACCCCCTTGTCTCTTGACAGCCTCGATCGCCGTATGACGTTTATATACCTCATATGGAGTAGCTGGCCTAGTCCGTCTCAGTATTCTGGTACTGGGGCGTGACACCCCCTCTCTCTAATGGCGGATAATTCTGTTCGTCCTACAGCAGTATTCTGCCGCCTTCCGACGGGATTGAGCTCATGAAGCAGTGGGCGCAGGAGATCGCAACGAAGCTCTTCAGCGACACCGAGGCCAAGCGCTCCAAGATCGAGAACGGTGCTGGAGCCTCGGCCGAGGATGGGGAAGTGGCGGATGCCTCCAAAAGATGCGGTTGACTCATTCGTCGGCATCAGCGATGTCGTCGACTCTGTCGCTGTCCTAAAACTCAAGGTCCGTCTCCTCCAAATTTCTAGGGTTTCTATTGGTTATTATTAGGGTGGAACAACACCCATGATTTTCGAAGGGGCGGAGCAGCACCCGCGATCCCATTCATCCAACAAAGTATTTTTAGGTCCAGATCGGTTCCTATTCGTTCTTTCGAGCAGACTTTGGTAAGTTGCAGCTTCCTCTTACATCGATTATTTTAAAATCAGATTGATCCTCCTCATAGTTGAGTTGATCCTCTTTCTTTCTCAAAGCACCACGTTGTTTTTATGACTTGTTTTATTTAGGTCAAATGAATTGTAAAAAACTTTCGATTCTTCATTGTGTCAGTGCTCAAAAATTTGTTGTGAGAAGCTAACTTTAGAGGCTTCAATCTCGCTGCTCAACAAAGTATTTTCTGATCCAGTGGATCCTTCTCATTGTTGGTAAGACCAACTCTTCTCTTCCAAAGTTATGTTCAATGATTTTATGAGGTATCAGTAGAATCTTATGGAGGACAATTTGGTTGACATCACTGAAGGCTGGTTTAAGATAAGTGGGTTATTCTATTTATTATTTACATGATATTCTCAGTATTGTATGGTGGATGTACATTGCATACTATTGACATACATGATAGTTTTTTAGTGAGAATTTTGTTTGACACTTGTAGATTATTTTGAGATTGCAAAGTTGTATACAGTTTATGGAAAAAAAGAAAGAAATATTTGTCCGACACAAGGTGTTACTCAAAAGAAGCATGGCGCCTTGTAAAGTTGGTTGTTATTCCATTCAGGTAATACTCTTTCCATTAGGTATACATTTTGCTACATCGGCCGATCAATACATATCCGATATGGCTGATACTAATACCGCAAAAAAAGGGCTTTTCTGGATTAAATGTTGTATCAATTATCATTTATATCAATATTAATTGAAAAAGCTACCCCTTTTGAAGAAAGAGTGATCAAGAGTAAGACCACTCTGTCAGAAGCATCTCCTTTTTATAATCTTAGTGAATTCCTTAACGAAGTCCACGGGTGCCTCAATACATGCAATTCTTTCTTCAATATGAAAACTTTTCAAATCTATATATCTATGATTGGAGGTGGAAAGATGTAAACTTTTTTTAGAAGGGTGAAATCCTAATTTATGTCAAAAGCTTTTTCGAAGTTGAGCATTGCTGATTCTATATTTCATTGATTACATCAATAAACCACGATTAGTCCATCGACGATGCGACATTGCCAAAGATTTTTCTGTTGGAAAGAAGGCAGATTGAGAGTCTGAGAATTATTCATAAGGTGGTTAGTATTTATGGGTAATACATGGTAGGGGATTGAATATAACACTTTGAAATTCAACAAATATGATGGTAATATTTGATGGGTTCCAATTGGTACTAGAATGTTTACTGAATGAGAACACAGTTTTAATACCCAAAATATCCAGTTTTGATGGGATGGAAAATGCAAGTGAATGGAAGTATTATCGATAAATGTGGTGCTCTTGGAAGTATTGGTTTTTGTTCAAGGACTGTAGTTGGTGATATAGTGGAATAAGTTAGTATCAGGTTCACCTGTCTATCCGGTGGATTGAAATCGCTATCACGAGTGAATGAGCCAAGCCTTTGTATCTCTGCTTTTTTTGGAGTTGGAAGTAGTCTTAGAGTGTCAATGCCATTTTTAGGATTTTAAGTGTTGATTGCATTTCATGTTAAGTTTTTTTTTTTTGTGTTTCTTAAAATACATGTGGATATATTTATCTGTAACCTATTCTAATCTTTTATCTGTAACGTATTCTAATCTTTTACCAAGCCTTTGTATCTCTGCTTCTCAGGATACCATGATGATGGGTGCCGACTATTTAAACCGAAGCTGAGATTGCATCTCTTCAGGCTGATGGTGATGTCCCCATTTGTGTTGGACATAATACAAAAGATATGGTGAGAATTGGGATCACTTAACAAAATAGATTTGTTGATTCCAGACCTTATGAAATTTCTTAATTCTTGTCCCACAGGAACTGTATTATTGACATGAATGCTAGGATCATGGCAAATGTGGTGATCACAAACAAATATGTAAGTGTTGATCCTCTAAATAGTATAATCATATTGTCATCATCAATTCGGATATTGTCACACATTTGAGGTATAGTTCTTGAATAATATTGTGTTTATTATATTTTTCAGCTTACTTTGTTCCTTTAAGAAAGCACATTCCTGGTTGTACATGCAAACGATTGGCATGGAAGATGTATCACCAGAGAAACAATCAAAGTACCTGGCAGCATTTCTCGATAAAATGGTCATGTAACGTGACATACAAATGCTCTTTCTATCTCTCCTCTCTTACCAATTGAAGAAGCTATGATATATGTTAACTGTTCGGAGTAACCTAATTCACATATCAATTACTTCTTAATATAACAGTAACTCACGTATCAACTACTTCTTAAGCCATCAACCATTTTGTGCACCCTTGTTTATTTCCTGTTTGAATTGGTACCAATTCAACTTGTTCAATCTTATTTTTTTTTGTCAGGTTTCAATCATATCCAACCACTAATATAAATTTTTTCTGTATGGTAGGTATCTATATGATGTTCTGACAATAAAAAATATCCCCATTGTACAAAACTAATAAGGTGATAGCACAATCAAAGGAGTTCATCAGGAAACAGTTGGAGAAGGAAATGTAAGACTCTTGCACTCTTGTTTACATGAACCACTGACCTTTTTTTTTACAAAGATATGATATGCTTTCTTTTTTTACTACTGGGGCCTTGTATTTTAAAGTATCTTGATACAAAGTGATGTGAACTTATTTACTATTTGATTTATCCAATTATTCAGGTTTCTTTATTTGGGTGGTATGTGCTACTATTTGTTCTTGGCAAAGTGTGTAAATTTTACTATGTCATTGATTTCACTATGAAATACATATGGCAACATGTCCTGCTTGCCAGTCCTTGCTGAAATAACAAAAACCACAAAAACCCATAAATCGAACCTCCTCTTTCACTTGGTAGAGGAAACCAAAAAATAACTTAAATTGAGGAAGAATTGGCCCTTGTGTTTTTGATCATCCATATAAATCCATTTTATTTGTTTTCCAGTCACACCATGGCTTTGTCTAAAGCAATAACTTAAATTGAGGAAGAATTAGCCTCTGTATGTTTTGGAATTGGCTTACATAGAATCCATTTTTTTTTTCTGTTGGGCTGTATCAAAATAAGCATCTACTTTTATTATTATTATTGTTTACGCCAAATGATTAAATATATTTCTCTTCTTCTCTCAGGAACTACATGAAAAATGAAGGTGCTATGAATATGGGAGGGATGTGCTCCGGCCGGGCTTGCTACCTATTTCGGTTTTATTTGTATAATTATCAGTTTTGGATGTTTAAGATGTATGAAAACTACATACATTGTTTGAATATGTTTGTGGTTGGACAAGTGTTGGATGTTTGTGGTTGGACGTGTGTTGGATGTGTTGGAAGTTTGTGGTATATGAACAATATATAGTTTATTAATATAAAAATTGGATTTTATAGTTATTTTATGTATGTATATCTCTGGATTGTTGATATTATGTGTGTGTTCGATTCATAAAATATTATTATAAATGAAATTTTGGTTATACAAAATTTAGCTTCTTTTGATGGTTATAAAACGTCAACAATTAACTCAATCCTGATGCAAAAGGGCCTTCATTGACAGTTTTCAACCGTCATCTAGGCCAGAGTCAAGAAACGTTTTCACCTACATTGACGGTTTCTAAAAACTGCTATCTTGACGGCTAAAAGCAGTCAAGAAAACTACTTCATATGACGGCCAAAGCCGTCAAGAAAAGTCCTGCCAGCGACCGTCAAAAAAAAGGGATGGCTTTTCTTGACTTCGGCCTACTTGACAGATCCGCAACGGTCAAGATACAGCTTTCTTGACGGGGAAAAACCGTCAAGAAAAGCCTTTTTTCTTGTAGTGCCATCTCCATCATCCAAAAGGCTTCTTTTACACCATCTCCTCTCCACCTTTCCATTGAAACTCCATAAACCACCATCTTCTCCATTAAAAACCTCCATGATCCCATTATTGTCACCATCTCCAACTCACCAAGCAAGGAGTAGCAACCCAAGCACAAACAAGAAGGTGTGTTTCTTCAACAAGAAGAAGCATCACCATCCAATTCTCTAAATTTTTCGGTAAAGAGCCAACCTTTTCTATCTCAACCCCCTATGCCATGCTCTTTTATGTGAAACCAGTGTCTTAGAACCCACTATTTGTTGTATTAATATCCATCTTATGTTGCATGATAGATTGGTGAAAGAATTGGAAATTACGGTAGAAGTAGTTGTTAGTTTTTGGTGCGATTGTTTGAGAGTTTGCTATTAAACTTTAAATATGAGAAAATATATATTTTAGTTTTAGAATTTAATTATTTTTAACATATATTTATGGTATTTATATGTCCAAATCTGAACCCTAAATTTGTGTTCCATTAAATTAGGTTCTTGATTTTATTTTTGGCATAGTTTGACACATAAATTAGGGCTGATTTTAGGATTTAAAAATAATATTTAGTTATGAGTTTTAATTATATTTTAATCTATTTTTATGTGATTTTGGATATATATAGGTCATGTCCATTGTTTGGTAATATTTGGATAGGTTCCGGACAAAATTAGTAGGTGTAAACCGTAACCATGAATTATACCTAAAAATCTAAATATCGAATTCAAAGGTTAAAATCAGGATAATTCATATTTAAATTATATTTTTATGATATTTTTATATAATTTATATGCATGTCCTTGTGTTGGGGACATAGCCTTGAATTTTGGAGGTCAAAAACCATAAAACTAGGTCTAGGTATCCTCTCAAAGCATGTAGAGTTATTGTGTTCGGAAACCCATGTGTCATATGTATAATTAGAATATTAATAATAACTTTTATTATTATGTGAATTCTTGATTGGCTTTAATTCTGCAGATTCAGCGAGGACTTGGACGACATACAAGTATACATTGTCGAACTGTATAGTATTTTCATGCATTTTCTACCTTGTTGTTTCTTTTATTTCATACTTGGTTTCCTGTTTCTTATGTTCATCTCATTTTTATTTTCCTCCCTATATGTGCACATACGTTATTTTTCATTTTGTATATATCACTGCTATTCCTGTATAGATCCTGATAGTGTGCTTATTCCTGTGCCACGATCACTTGATATACCTTGACCTAGACTTGACATGTTTGACTTGACTTGACTCGTAGTTCTAGGCAATGAGATTGTTATTAGGCGTTGGATACACTTGACCACTCTCGATCGTTAGCCCCTATCGAGTTGCGATAAAGACTTAATATAGGTGGTGAATCTCCATTGAGTTGCGGTCTATAGGGACGTTAGCTCTAGCGAGTTGCGGTTTATCTCGATTTGCTTGCAGTTACATTTATTAGCAAGATTCTTGACAACATGTCATTTTTTCAATTTACATCCTTTTATTGTTCTTACTTTAGTTTTTTGCTTTTTGTACTATTTCATGTCTTTTCATGCATGTTACTTACTACCAAAGTAGGCTTGTATATTATGTATCTTACTATGTCCCCTGAGGACTTGGACTTTTCTACAGGTTTAGACAAGGTACGTCCAGGTGCAGACAAGGTATACCCACAAGTTTAAGGATCGACACCAGACCCCGGTACGGTCTCCACGGACAAGATTGGAGCATGGACCTAGTTTATTGGAGCATGACTTAGTTAATTTTATTTCCTGTCTTTATATTATTTTGTGTCTATTAATAGTGAATTTGTCTCCACCGGACGTGAACTTATTTCTTGATGAACTCGGATCGTATTTATAGTTCTCATTTATTTATTTGATTCAGTTTATGTTTATTACTATGGATGAAATTTAGTTTGCCCATGTTAGTGATAATGTCTTGGACTTGAGTCTTTAATAGACAGCTTAAGTTCATACTTGAGGGTTTCATAGATTGGGTTTGTTCTTGAGTGTGTACTAGCTGACCGGGTCACGTGCTAGTCCCTTGAGTTTTGGAATTGGGCATGACACTTGTAGTTTAATAACAAGATTACAACAGACATAACAAATTTATGATGATCATATGGTAGTGAGGAAGGATCTTACAACATTTTGTTGGAGTAAATCTAATTTAGAATAGAAGAAAACTAAGCACGAACTGGTCTATGTCTGGTCTCCCTGAAGATGTTAACATAGCATTGTATTTAAGCTATGAGGATTTACCTCCTCGTATAAAACAATGTTTTATCTATTTTGCATTATTTCCTGAGGATTTTTTTATAAACTTACATACTTGTCAAGTATTGGATCTCTAAGGGGTTTGTTGGAGAAGAAGGAGCTACGACACTTTTATAGGAGAAGAATATTATTGGGATTTAGTATAGAGGAGTTTTATTTAAGATATGCAGAATGCATGATTTATTATGGTTACTAGAACAATTTTTAACCAAAGATGAGAGATTACTTGTGCATAAAGTTCTAAATATAAGTAGCACTTTCATCCTATTAGTGAAGCCATTGTGCTGCATATCTATTGTTGGTGTGAGACATGAAGAAATTCGACCAACGTTTGATATCCTAAAATAGGAAATGTTGTTGATAACTCTTTGACATTTAGTTCATAGGTCGTAGATATAAATATTATTAACGACGTTATTGAACATTTCACGCAGTTGAGGGTGTTGGACTTGGACAACACTATAATTAGTACTGCATAAACTGAATGGTTGCCACACTTTGTAGGAAATCTATACATCTTAAGTATATTAATCCCTTTGGATCTTATATAGGGGAACTACCGAAAAGAATAGAGGAACATGTAAATCTACAGTTTATGATCCTCTAAGATTGTTATTGTGAAGTTGAAAAACCTAACTGTCTTAATCTTTAAACACTAGTGGAAGGCACGCCTATTGGAATTTATATATTAAAGAATCTCAAAACACAATGGATTTATAGTGAGTGACAAAGAAAGAGAGTGTGAGTTGTGGGGCTTCTTCGAAGAAGTGAATTCTTTCTATGTCTCACACCTACAATAGAATTTTTTTTTAATGCACTTAAAATACCTTACAGCCTTCGATGATGTCAATGACTAGACGAGGCTGAAATTAGTAGTCTTTACTTGGTAATGACTAAGAGAGGCTAAAATAAAAAGTCTGGACATGGAAATGGCCAGGTGGGGCTAAAATTAGTAATCTAGACTTAGCAATCACCCTATGGATGTCCCTCCACCCACACTTGGCAATGATGATGCGACGACCCATCACACTTCTCTAGTGTGCAGTTGATTACTTTTCTTAGCTTCATATTATCATGGTGCTTCTAGTTCTGCTCAATAATATATACTACACATATTTGATGAGAGCTTATGATACTAAAAATGAGCATAACTTAGATAATCCTAGGTAGTGTAAGCAAGAAAGAACAGAATTTTGGTTGTTGTTTGAGCCACCCACTTCATAGGTATAAAGTGAATGAGGTTTAAAAATTGAAACCTATAGTGAGTCAGCTATATATATTGATTTGTATGTATATTGGAATAATAATATCAATCGATACCGATATGTAGTTGATACTTAAATAACAGTATTTTGATGGATAGCTTATGTACTATCCAGTCTAAACAATGTGTATCCATATTTGTAGAAGTATATAAAAATGGATATGAATTAATACTTGTGGTATCGTTCGTAGATGTACAACTATTGTCCTAAGAACATGTACGACATGAGGGAAGAATTTATGCAACGGGTAGATGCATTCCTTCAGTTCGCCAAGTCGTTCCTCCAATACATGGAATGTACCAAAATCAATTATCTATGTGTGAGATAAAGACGATATTCAGATATTCCATCGTATTTGAAGGGATTCACGTCGATTCATTGGACCTTATACGAACAACTTATGTCGTTAGCATCGGCGCCAAAGCCTCATATGGAGACATATATTGATGTCCACGGTTATCCTATTAACACAAGGACAACTTTCAACATAGTTTTCGATGTTGTAGGTCTTAATTCGATCTAGACAATCATTATATAGAGGAGGCGCCGAATGTCGATGCTACAATAGAAACGACAAATGAGATGGATGAGGTCACTCCAATTGAGGATCTATTATTGCATCAAGATGATCCTCCATGAGCTCCTCCGAATGAGATGAGGATGGGGATTTGGACCTACAAGCCTATGAAGTAAGTTAACTAACTTACATTTGGCTCGGTTACATTGTTTACATTTTCATTCTCATACATATATTCACTTGTTCCTTAATTATCATTGTATATGTATCGACCCTTGACAGTTTAGGGAGAACTTGGCCAGTTTCTGAGGTATAACTATGGTGGTCCTTGGATCAACAATAGTGATGCTTCATATGAAGAGAAGCATTTTTGGTTCGAGCACTTTAAGGTGAAAGTAAATTCAATTTTAGTTTCAATTTAACAATTGTATATGTATTTTTCATTATGCATATATTATATAACTTAATACAATACATTATAATATTTTGCAGAAATCATATTATTACCCACCATACTAGGTTAAGGTGATCGAGAGATAATTTCCTTCAGTCATCGCCAAGCCGATTAGAAATGCGATCAATGATCAGAAGGCTCGTCAATGATTGGGACAATCAATCCAAGGATGGATCACGCTTGGGTAGTAAACTACGATGATGACTAGATTCGACGATGGGAAGTACAAGAAAAGATTGAAGAAAGCAAAGGCAGTTACGAGCAAGGAACAAGCGGTGTGGTGGGTCAATTTTGATGATTGAGCATTTCTGTCAAATGGTAAGTGATTAGTTTAGGATATATTATTTTACTTAATATAGGATAAATGTGTTTGCATTTAATAATAATAATAATATTAATAATTAATGTCTTTATTTTTAGGTACAGAGGGGCGATGATCCTGCCATGGTGACCTTCTTCCTGGCCACCATCAGAAAGATGGAAAACTCATCGATTAGAGGGCATCCAGAGCTATGCAAGTATTACACAACAAAAGTATATATATTTTATTAATTTTATTATGACTTAGAAAATATTCAAGTAGATTCATATAACTGTTAGGTTACTTAGATATTAGTATTTAGATGTACGTCATGTAGATAATAATTATTAAAATTATCGAGAGATGCGAATAATATATGATGAGTACGTTAAACTCCCTGTGCTAGCGACTTAACTGGCTACTACCGTACTACCAGAGGCTGGCACTTACTTGCGGGCCTCTCAGCTCCATCAAATGATGAGCAGTGGATAACCGTCGCTGGTATTCTTCAGTGGGGTATGTACTACGATATGTAACTATACGACACCTATGTTCCGACACGAACCTCCAGGAAAAATATATTTATATTATTAACTTTTAGAAAACAATTTTGACATGACATAAATATGTCATAAGATCATTGTCCCCTAAACTAGGATTCAGGAGACTAATTCGGCAAGATAGGAAACACTAGAGTATGTAGCAGAGGTAGAAGCAGAAGTAGTTGCACCACTTTTATCAAAAGTCTGGAATAACTAGCGCATGACTTTGAGATTGACATAATTCGGGCGATCTGGTAGGAAAGAAGTTAGGAAGTCTCGTTAGTTCTAATTTGAATTATATTGACTAAAAGTTATTGCTCCTCCAATAGCTCAACCAAGATTCCTCTTGGAGGAGGGTTTCTTTCGGGCTCTCTTAATTTTGCAGGGTTCAAAAAGGGAATCTTCTTCCAACATTTGTCTTCAGTGCGTCCTGGGAGTTAGTAATAGGTACATTCAGGAAGTGGCTTACCATCACGTCCTAATCTTCTTCCATGTCGACCAACTTGGACAACTGTAACTAAAGCTGATTGTTCTACAACATCAACTTTCTCAACTTTAGCAGGAGAAGCGTTCATCGCTCTCTTGCGATCTTTCTCATTCTTCATCAGCTCAAAGACCTAGTCAAGTGACTAAAGGGGAGTGCACAAAACTTGTATCATTTACTAACCAGAATATTGTATAAAAATACGATTATGGAATTAGAAGCGGGAAATCAATTAATATAGGGAACTGGGTAACGTACCTAAGTCCAAACTACAACTCATCAACAATTGACTAAAAATGGAAAAAAAAACCACAAATTGGCTTACATACTTAATTATACCAGTTTAGAAATTTAGAGAATTTTCTAAAATTTTGGATAATTTCAAAGTAAGGAAAAATAATTATTGATGGCCTTTCAGAATTTATTACTAGGTCATACAACAATAATTTAGTACCAAACATTTATTTTTGTTTTAGATATTTAAATATATTTTGAAAACTTTTTCATGATATTTTGAGTATTTATACTAATTATTTGTAGTTAATTATGTTAAAAACTAATTAATAAACAGACTTAAATAATTAATTAAATTAAATATTATAATTCCTAATCGTCCCCGACCTCCACCCCTAGGGGCTCATATTTTATCCACCTAGGTTAGGATAATGGTCCCCACTATTGTTGAAAGCATCACATGGGTGTTGCACCCATGTAAGTCCATGCCAAACTCGCACTACTAAAATAAGGCAAATTGGCGACGTCCAGATACGTCGCTAATTAAGGAAAATACGTCGCTAACGTAATTAGCGACGACTTTAGCGACGAAAAATGAAGGTCGCGAAAAAGCTAGTCGCAGATGACAAATTAGTCGCCCTCCGTCGCTGTTTGCGATTTCACCCCAATATCGCTGGGTCGTCGCAAAATTAGCGACGGAGGACGACGAATTTGAACGTCGCCAAATTAGCGACGTAGTGCGACTACGTAACGACGTTATTTCTTTTTATGTGATGACATGGCATGCCTGCCACGTCAGCAGTTTAGCGACGTACGACGACCAAATTAGCGACGTTAACTCTCTGCCACGTCAGCTACTGAGCGACAGATTGCGACGTGATGGCGCTAATTAGCGACGTCTGGATACGTCGCTATACATCGCAGAACGTCGCTATACATCGCCGATATTATGAATTTTTTTAAAAAAATATGTTTGGTATTTTTTTATGCTGTGTGTCTGTGTTTACACAGACACACATCATCACAAAAATACCAAACATATTTTTTAAAAAATTGGGCAACACCTCCTTTGTATATCAGATCATCGCTTATAACCCATCGTAGGTATATTTGTCATCCCCGTCGCAGATATCACAAACAAATATGTCTAAGTAAATATCATACATGTACTAAATGAAAATACCAACAAAGTAAATATCACAAAATAAATATCCAACAAACATACATGTCAACAATGGAGGGCAAATAAGAATAAAAATCAGTGTACAGAACGGTCAATGGGCCCATAGGGCCAATACATACAAAGATGATAATAAAATCAACTAGATCACTGAGGACCCTTGCTGCGCATCTGAGATAGCATGTACTCATACTGCTCCTATGTGAGCTGTACCGTAGGGGCAGTAGGAGGCAGTGCAATATCTGGAGTCGGTGTCGTCGATGGACCGGGAGGATGTATCTGCTCCAGCTCTCGCAATCCCTCACCATACGCAACAAGGGTACTCACCATCCTCTGAGTACTCTCCTCAATCAAAGTTTGTACCTGAGTGAGTGAGGCAGACATTGTCACGACCCAATCCCAAGTTAATGGGTCGAACCGGACCATGCCCAGCCTGCACCGTGGTGAGACGGCGGCAGTAAGCTGTTCCATTTGCAGGTTTTCACAACAACACAAGTACATTTGTCACAACTGTTATATTCGTAAATTGAAACTTTGTTGAATAAAATATTCAGAAATACAACTGGAAAGGAAATGCTGAAATAAAACTACAAACTCCAAATAAAGAAGAAAATACAGAAAGAAAGACAATCTAAGCATCTGGTTCAGCAGTCCCAGGATCAGTGTCCTCCAGAGACGGCTCCGGTACCGTCGCAGGGTAGAGAACCGGGTCATAATAGCTATTATAGTATAGCTCATCATCCTCAGTGTTACCTAAAATGTTGTCTCCAGTCAGGAGGGAGCAAGAACGAAATATGCATCTGATAATTTAAATAGTAATTGAAAAGTGCAGGGTAAACAGTTTGAAATAATATTTTCAGCAGTTTAAAACAGTTCTGTGTGATTTGAATATGCAAATGTCTATGACCGGCTTGGGTTGATCAGTAGTATCCTAGCGATACGATATGGCTTATCCCCGTGTGTGAGAGGGGTAAGCTAACACAGTCAGTTCAGTAGGGGCTTTGGTCATAAACGTCTACACTATTCCCCCAGTCCCACATTCAGTAACAGTATCAATCAGTAGTTGAACCCTAAGATAGAGTTCCGTGTCAGCAATGTGGTTTAACATGCAGCTTAACTTTACTAAGTAAAATACAGGAATACATAATCCGAAACTTGCTTTGTATTAGATGACTGGAAAGACGAGTTGATACCGAGGAGGAACGTCAGGTGTATCTTCGAGTTCCTACAGTTGAGAACTCGACTTAGATCCGTTGTATAACCAGGCTAAGTGTGCTAGTTGCAATCTCTAGTAGTAAGTTCTAGTCAGGTTTTAAGTTGTTATTAAGCTACAGCTAACGTTTACGTCGCAAACTACGTGCGTTGATCAAACTGGTTAATTTGATTATTTGGAAATAATAACAAGAACCAATTATCTTTGGAAAACTTTGTGCTTTTGTAATATACCTATAAAATATAGTTTCTTACAGTGACAAATCATGAACTAGTTATCTTACTAATATTTTATCCATTTATTTAATTCCTAATTAATTATAGACGAGAATAGATTACGTTCTAACTACGATTATACGTCCAAACAAAAAACCACCCAAGATCAACATCCACCCAGAAAAGAAAGTAAAACCTACGCTAAACAATACATGGGCACAGCTAATCATCCTAGAGTTATGGGCTTATGCCCTGTACAATTCTTTTACATAAAATAAGAGAAAATAATTTAGTACCTAATTAAAATGTGCGGTAAATAATTATCTAAAATAAACAACTTAAAAATAAAATAATTTAAATCAAAAGTTGGAGTCTCAGACTCGGTCCATCGTCACATCTAGCTAATACCTCAACGCCCGGTCGGACCGGTACGTTTGCATTTCGCTAGGGCCCACAGACCGGTACGGTCGTCGCCCGAAAATCAGTTTTAAATTTATTTTCCGAAAACCAATTTGAAATCCAAATAAATAAAGTTTTGTAAAAATTTGGGCAGCGTTTTCTCTATTTCGGGACAACCCAAAACTGGGAAATGCGCCAACAAAACCTGTAATTGCTCCAACCAAATAATAATCCCAAAAATATAACCACCGCAACAATTTTCCAACCACCAGAATCTTCCCGAAATACTCGGGATCCCGCAATCCACCAATAACATAAAAATCTCAGCAACCACATCACAAAAAATCTCGCAAACCAACCACACCAAAAGCTAACGTAGCTAACCGAAACTACCACGTAGCTAAGTCGGATTTCCCAAAGGGAAACCGTGGACCGTCATCATCATAGACTACCGAATTAAACGCAACGGGGCAGAGAATTTATACCTCGGGTGCTCGGCTAGAGCTCTCAGATGATATAATAAAAGAATAGAAGAAATCCAGCAGCGGCGTTCCGAAATGATGCTGACCCAACGTCGTCGACGTCGAACGTCGAAAACTCAGAAATAGGCACAGCAGAACAAATCCAGAGAACACTCGCCCAAAGAGAAATGAGCTCGGCTAGAGACAGTACCAGTGGCGCTGCCGAGAACGGCTAGGGCATGCGAGGAAGCGCGCTGACAGGGAAGACGGGACTGTCACCGGAGAGCTGGCGCACGCCGGAGTCGGCGCAGAGGGGCAAAGGGGGCGCGGGTCCCGGTGGCTGGCGGAGAGGCTCGCGGGCGGAGCGGGGTGGCAGCGCGCCGGAGGGGAAACGCCGAAAGGCGTCGGCGGTCAGAAATGGGCGCGGCCGAGGGCGGATCCCGCGGGTAGCCGCGGGTGTGCTGGTCGCCGGAGAGGCGGATCGGGGCGACGCGCACCGGTGGGCGGTCGGCCGGAGGCGGGGGCTCGCGCGGGGGTTCCGGCGGCGGATGGTCGGCACTCGGCGAGAAAGGGCACGCTGGAGGGTTTGGTGGGAAGGGGTTCTGTGGGAATTCTTTTCCCAGAGACAGAAAGACAGAGAGGGATAATGAGTGAATCGAGAGAGAGAGAGTGTTGAGAGTTTATGAGGAAATTTGGTTTTTGTCTCTTCTGATGAGGTGGTGTGAGGAAGTGGTTAATAAAGAGTGGGGGAGTGTTAGAGGAGTGGAAGAGTTGGGAGTTACAAGGGAGTGGTGCTGAAATGGTTTGCGGGTGAGAGAAACTGAAGGGGAGGGAATTAAGGGGGTGAACGTAAGAGGGGGAGTAGGGGAGAGTGCTGGTCCTTCGGGACCAGCCCAAAGTTATTTCTTTTATTATTATTATTATTATTTTTTTATTAATAGGTAAACCGGGTCAAAATCAGGATTGAGAAATAGAATAAAGAATAGGCTCGGGCTTGGGTCTGGGCTCGGACTCGGGTCTGGGTCCGAAAATCAAAGATCCATGTTTATATTTATTTTCAAAAATCCTTTTTCACCCAAAAATAATTAATAATAATATTTAATAATAATAATTTTAAAAACATTAATTAATAACACTAATATTCTACTTAAATAATTAGCTACAAAAATAATGGGTTTCACAGACATGGTCCTCTGCGATCCCTCCAGCTCGACCTGTCTACGCTTTGTGTGCTGCATAGACTCAGTGAGCGTGTGCAAGCTGGCAGCTGTAGCCTGCTGCAGACTCATCAGCTCCTGTATACTGCGCTCGATCGCATCAAATCGTCCGGTGATCATCGGATCGTCGGATCGTCGCTCTGCGATATGGTGATCAGAAATCTGCTGCTGCAACTCGTGACGCAGCTCGTCGATCTGACGACCAATATCCTGAGCTCGTGATGACGCCTGCGAAGCTGGAGACTGCACACTGACAGAGGGGGCCCGGGATGACTCTGAAGCCAAATAGGCGTCGTAGGATCCCGTACCGTAGTACGTACCCTTCTGAAGACCACCAACGGCGGTCATCCAGAGGTCGTCCTGCGATGGAGCTGTAGGCGTCTGGAAGGAAGTACCAGCCCCTCCCTCTGCTGGCGCACTAGCAGCAGCAGCCGCCTCCTCTTGTAGCCGAAGAAACTCGACATAGAACAATGTTTGCTTACGTCTAAGTGTTTGCTAAAGTCTATATTGATATCTATTTTCCTGTTTTCTAAATTATAGTAAATTAATATAAAGAATAGAACATATATATGCCTACGTCGCCCTCTCGTCAATGAACTCCCCAGTCCTCCGATGGGTGACCCGGAAGACGGTCACCATGTTGGGGTCCTCACCCTTTTTTACCTGTTAAAATATATTATCTATTATTAGTATTAAAAATTCTATCCAACTATATATAAAATGATATCCGTCATAGGAAACGTACCAGACGACGAAAATGCTCTGTCATCGGAATGGAGCCACCACACCACCTACTGGCGCTCGACCGCGCCACCTTGGCCTTGTCAGACCACTCCTGGTACCTGGCCTCGCCAAATCTAGCCTTCATCGCAGTCCAGTGCTCTGGTGTGATCCAACCATGGATCGGCTTTCCAGAGCGATCACGAGACTTCTGGTCGTGGATCGTATCACGGATGAGCTTGCCTGCGACGACAAAAAATTGGGCCTCAATCTTCGCCGCCCGGTGTGGTGGATAGAAATAGGTCTTCTACAAGAAATAAAATAGAAAAGTTATATAATATACACAAATGATTATTAAAATTTAAAAATAAACAAATTTTTTACCTTGAAGTGGGCCAACCAAAAGGCCTTCCTATCTGCGGGAGCATCTGAGTAGTTAATCCAAGGCCCACCATAGTTCTGCCTCAGAAATAACCCCAGCTGTCTCTGTACTGCAGGAGGCCGATATCTATACAATAATAAATTTCATGAATATATATGTACATATAATCATTTGAGAAATATATATTAACTATTTAACTTACTTCGTAGGCCCGTCCGTCCAAACCTCCATATGCGTCTCGTCCGGGGGAGCGCATGGAGGGTCGCTCTTACCTACTACCTGGGTAGGATCAGTCTGATCGCCGTCCTCCATATGCTCGGCGTCGGCTCTCCCCATAGAGCCATCGGCAGGAGGAATGCTGGACGCGGAAGGAATACTGGATGCGGGATCAGGAATACTGGACGACGAGGGAGGAGTCGCCAACCTGCTGGAACTGTCCTGTCCCGGTAATGGACTGGGAATAGAATGGTACACTGGCGTACTCGGAGATGAGGATGAGGGTACAAAATCTGCATCCCCAGCCAGAGGCAGACAGGACTGCCTAATATAATATCCTTCGCGTCGTCCTCCTGGTCTAGTCATACCTGATAATAACATATGACAATAAAACAAATATATATTTATATGATAGACATCACAGATTTTTAAAAAATATCATAGTCACAGATAAAAGTGTCACTAAAGTGTCACAGATTTATATGATAAAAGTGTCACTAAAGTATCAAATATGATAATAAAACAAACGTACCGATTTAATCCTCTTCTGAAAATTTATCTAGTTCGTTTAGCTCATCTTCTTCTTCTTCTTCTTCTTCTTCTTCTTCTTCTTCTTCTTCTTCTTCTTCTTCCTCCTCTACATCTTCACTTTCATCTGCATCTTCCTCTTCAGATAATTCTACTTCTTCTACACAATTAGATGTGTAATGAGAAACTTCCGTCGTGTCCACTTCTATAATATTTGTTACAAGAGGTAGTTCATTCTCTTGATAAGCTATATCGTCAACCTCAAAGGTATTTCTAGCTTTGGTCTTGCATACTGCCCACTAGTCCGACCTTGTTGTTCCCCGTTTAGGAAAACTTGTGAAGTACACGAGCTGAGCCTGACTTGATAGGACAAATTGTTCATAGGCTTGATATCGACGTCGATAGTTTATATCCACAAGACCGTACTTGTCAACTTTCCAACCTTGACCTTCAATCGGATCGAACCAATCATACCTGATTAACACAATCTTAGCAGGCTCTATTCCATAACTATATGTCAGCTCCACAATCTTCCGTAGGACGCCATAGAAATCGTTGTCCGCATCAACATCTTTGTAGTTCGAAGATCTGATACACAAACAGCTATTTTTGGTGGAGTCGAGATCCACAAAGTTGTCTCTGATCGGACAAGTTGTTGACTTGAACCTAAACCCATTGACACAATAGCTTGGCCATATTTTTACAGCATAAATTGGTCCCTTGACTAGCGTTCTAATAGACTCATTCTCAAGTCTTGCGTATGGACGATCGACTTAAATACCACGAAAAAATTAATTAAGCTCATTCTCAATCAAGTGCATATACAGAAAGGTAATTACAGAGTTCTCAAGTCTTACATATGCACTCAACCATGATGAAAAATAATGCCTCATTTCTTGTTCTAGTTTTTCTTCTATTATGTGTGGCCTACCTGACCTCACATCATCATTAAATATGCTAAAAACAACATCGTTCAATTAATATAATAGTATAATAATTATCACTATTAAAATAATATAGACGTATTAATTACTTACCCCTCCAACTTCTCTACTTCATCATCGTCGCAGTTGAGTAATACATACACCTGAGCAGCCCTTAGCTCATTATCGTTCAGATATCTCTTCTTCATTTTACCCGATGGCTTTCCTGGAGCATTGAATACCTTCAGTATTGTATCATTACATTCATGATCTCCGTCATCGTTTCTGGAAGCTCTCGTTCTATTAGTTGCAACATGAGGCTTGAAATACATCGAACAAAAGTTTGTAATCTCCTCGAGAACATGGGCTTCACAAATAAAACCCTCGACCCGTGCCTTATTTTTTACCTTTCTTTTTAGGTGATTCAAATGTCGCTCGAACGGGTACATCCATCGATATTTGACGGGTCCACCAACACGTGCCTCATAGGATAGATGAATCGACAAATGCTCCATAGAGTCAAAGAATCCAGGAGGAAATACCCTCTCTAGCTTGTACAGTGTTACCGCAATATCCTTCTCTTGCTTTTCTAGACGATCAACGAGCAATTTCTTAGAACAAAGATCCCTGAAGAATATGCTAAGCTTCGTCAATGGATCACAAACTGCCTACGGTAAGAATTCCCGAAATGCAATCGGAATTAACCTCTCCATGAATACGTGACAATCGTGGCTCTTTATACCCGTAAATTTGTTTTCCTTCTGATCGACACATCTTCTCAGATTTGACACATATACGTCTGAAAATTTTATGCCCTGGATCCATCGACAAAGTCTCACTTTATCCTCCTTGTCCAGTAAAAAAATTGACTTCGACAGGAACTGTTTTCCATTCTCCTCTTTCAAATCCAACACAGGGCGTTTGCATATTTCTTCTAAGTCTAACCTGGCCTTGGGATTGTCTTTCGTTTTTTTCTTTACGTCCATTACAGTATTAATTATGTTATAATCAAACACATTCTTCTCATTATGCATGACATGAAGGTTATGTCTGATCAGATTGGTACTCCAATATGGCAGATCCCAGAATATGCTCCTCTTTGTCCAATTATGATCTCTACTAAATCTATCGCACTTGTACCCAGTTGTAGGATCTTCGATAGCACTTGAAAAATCTCTAACCTCCTCCCATACCATGGCTCCGTACCACCTTGGCGGTGGATCACCCTTCTCTACAATGCTGGCATGGAATGCATTCATGTTCCTTCTGAACGGATGATCTTTTGGCAGAAATTGCCGACGACAATCAAAGAAGCACGATTTTTCTCCGTGTTTCAAGTGAAAAGCCTTAGTACGGTCCATGCAATACGGACATGAGAGACAACCATGAGTGCTACATCCAGATAACATTCCATAGGCCAAAAAGTTGTTGATGGTCCACATAAGGGTTGCCTTCATCTGAAAATTCTGCTTCCTGGAAACATCGTACGTGTTAGCGCCTACTTCCCATAACTGATTCAACTCATCTATCAAAGGCTGTAAGTACACATCAATGTTCCTCTTGGGATTGTTCGGACCAGAAATTATAACGGTTAGAAACATGTACTGAGTCTTCATGCACATCCAAGGCGGTAGGTTATACGAAGTGACAATCACAGGCCAGCACGAATACTGGGATCCCGAAAGACCAAAAGAAGTAAAACCGTTAGAAGATAGCCCTAACCTGACATTACGCGGATCTGAAGCAAAATCAGGATACACTCGATCAAAGTGCTTCCACGCTTCTCCATCGGATGGGTGATCCAATACTCCTTCAATCTGTTCTCACATGTGCCAACTCATATTTTCGGCCGTCTCTTTCACCATAAATAATCTTTGCAACCGCGGCGTTAAAGGCAAGTAGTGCATTGAGTCGGTCGGTCTTCTTGTACCGATAGACCTTCATGTACTAGTTGTCTTATAGCGATCAGCACCACAAAATCTGCACACATCTGCGTCCTTGTCGTCTTTGTAGTACAGCATGCACCCATTATGACAAGAATCGATTTTTTCGTATCCCATCCAGAGCGATCTCACCATCCTCTTAGACCGATAGAAGTCTTTAGGTAACTTAGCACCCGCCGGCAAGATCTCTATAATCAACTCCAACACTCGGTTGTAGCATTCTTGTGTCATGTTAAAATCTGACTTAATGCTCAACAGTCTTGTAACCACCTCCAACGGTGAATGATCCTCACAACCAGGATACAATAGAGTCCTTGCATTCTCCAGCAACTCCATGAACTTTGTCACATCGACATTCGGTACCTCCTCAGCTACATCATGAACGAAACTAGGCCCCGCAGCGTCGAAAACCATGTTCACGCACCCGTCGTCGTATGGATGATTATCTGAAACAAAATTAGGTCCCGCATGCATATACGGCTCAACATAAGGCTCCGGCTCTGATGCTAAAGGCACAAGTTCTCCGTGTGCGGTCCACTGATAGTAATTAGGCGTGAAACCCCTCGAGTACAAATGATATGTCACTTCCACTTCTGGATAATGTTTCACGTTATGACATTTCACACACGGACACTTAATTTTGGTGCCGTCCATGTACTGAGGGAACGCCTTAGCAAACTGCAGGAACTGCTCTACTCCCGCTATGTATTCATCCTGCACACCACATATATCATCAGGACGACGATTGTACATCCATGAACGATTCCGTAAGTAGTAATTCATATCCATTTGGAAATAATTCTGCAAAGATGGACACACATTATCCAATAGGCACAAATTCGTATATTATGTCTTATTATGGGACACACATTAGTAGCGAACAGTTACTAATAACCATGCTATATCGCACATAAGTTCTTGTGCATCCAATGTGTACACATACGCTATCGATTCTTACTGATGCCAATCTCATTCAGACACATTAGATTCGTTTCGATATCGCCAGGGTCAAGTTGAAAATTGTCTTAACATCAATTTTCGAGACTTGAATATAATGTCACCTACAACCGATATCTAAGACCCCATGACAAAGTCAAAGACCCCATGAATATAATGTCACCTACAACCGATATCTCATTCAGACACACTAGATTCGTTTCGATATCGCCAGACCATATATATATATATATATATATATATATATATATATATATAATGTCACCTACAACCGATATCTAAGACCCCATGACAAAGTCAAAGACATTATTGACAAGACTTGAATATAATATCAACTAATTACAACCATAACTAGTACTAAATAAGTCTCCTAGTATGATATAGAGGTAAATAAAAAGTATACTAGATTGACTGATACTCGACTGAACACCCTTTGGACACATACTCAAGCCTATACTACACACTCACACACCACTCTACTATACTCACATAGACACACATAATTGTTACCTTATTATATATATATATATATATATATATATATATATATATATATATATATATATATATATATATATATATATATACACCTTAATATTACACACAATTACACACTCTCAAACACTACACAAACCTATAGCTAATGCATACACACACTAATATCTATATCCCCATATACATTTAGTATCACACACTAATTAATTACTCTCAACTCTACACACACACACACACACACACACACACACACACACACACACACACACACATATGTGTAGCTATATTTACCTTATAACTTAGTATCTTGAGATACCTAATCCTTACCTACACTTGGCAATTATAATAATTATTTCTCTAATACTAGCTAATGATCTAACAATGTACTCCATCCCCGATCGGGTTTAAATTTTTATTTACATCCCCGTTTAACAATGTACTCCCCATCCCCGTCCCCGCAACCTGCCCCACTAACACTTTTGGGAGTGGATTTTTTGTCCCCGTCCCTGTTAATAATTTTTTCTTTATAGTATAAACTATTTCATTCCAAAATTTTTTACAAGACAATGTTGATAAAACATTGATTTAATAAAAATTATATCTAGTACCAGATAGATCATGAACTCATATAAATGTGTTGCACATATAAGTATAAGTAATCGGGGTCGAGGATTTACCGGGGCGGGGAGCACAATACCCATACCCGGCCCCAAATATAATAGGGGATTTTATTTAATCCCCATTCCCGTCCCTATTCCGGTTTCTATATCCCCAAACCCAACCCCATCGGGGAAAAAAAGTCGGGTCCCCGTCGGGTTCGGGGGAAGTTGCCATCCCTACTCAAACACACACAATTGCTGTGTGTGTGTCCGTGTGTGTCCGTGTGTCCGTGTGTGTGTGTGTGTCTGTGTGTGTGTGTGTGTGTGTGTGTCCGTGGGAGAGAAGGAGGAGGAGTTAGGTTAGGGTTTACCGGAGAGGAGGAGTAGCTCGGATTGGGGGAGGAGGAGCTCGAGGAGGAGGAGCTCGACGGGAGGGGTGGGTGGGGGTCGCCGGGGGGGGGGAGTCGTCGGGGGGGAAGTCGTCGGGAGGGAGGGAGTCGCTGGGGGGGGAGGGAGTCGCCGAGAGCTCGAGGGAAAATTATGAAATTTTTGAGTGAGGGGAAAAAAGGAACATTACTGTGCCCTAAGTAAAAAAGTTAGCGACGTCAACAGTCGACATCGCTAAACGTCGCAACCATTTTAATATATGGCGACATGTTTTAATAATATTTTGCTGAACGTCGCTATTCCGCGACGTAATTTATCTACTGTCACTGAACGTCGCTATTCAGCGACGTTTTGCGATGTCTATAGAAGGGAGTCGCTATATTACATATTTAGCGACGGTATTTTATTCCGTCGCCAAACAACGTCGCTAATATAGCATATTTTAGTAGTGTCGAAATACAAGATGAGCCAAGCTCGGAGTCTTTAGTGTACCCCCTGAGCTCCCTAGTTGTCTAATCTAGGTGCGATGGAACTAGGGAGGGCCATGTATCCCAAATCAGCCCACCTTAGCCACACTCAGGGATATATATATAAAATAGTTTAAGTTTTCTCATAACTCATTAATTCTTGCCAATTTTTAGAAGAGTTTGTTTTCAAAGGTAGTCCCTCGACATCTAAGAGCAATTATGAGTATATGTGAACTTCGATTCGATCCCCCCCCCCCCGTTTTGTTAGTGTCATCTAGGTAAGGTTTTTATATCTGTAATTTAATGGCTCTAATTCTAATCATGCAATTTTCTAGGATTTTTATAATGTTACATATCCGCAAAAAGAATGCATCTCCATATTTTTGTGATTTCAAAAGTTCTCGAACTCGAAAATGAACACATCATTATTTTTTTATAACCCTGATATATGGACTAGAATTTCATAGATTGTTAAATTTTTTGATATATTAAGTTTTAATTAGAAGTAAAAAGAATTAGTTGATTTTGTCAAAAATCAAAAATTTAACCTAGAAATTGAAACGACCATATCTCCTAACCAAATATTTATTTGTGCAAACCATCAATTCCAGTACTCTCATAGCCCTGCAATCTCTATGATTATATATGCATATTGATGGTTGACCCTTTGGTTGATAATATTCTTTGATTTGAGTGTCACGGACCCCATAATTACAAACTTTATCTCGTTAACATAAAAATTTAGAATCAACCTTTAGAATAGAATAAAATATGAGTAAAATTGGTATTATATTATTTACATAAAAATTTAGTTGTTAATTGTTTGGTATTAACTATTGAGTTTGGTAAGTACTTCTGTGAAAGTCAGTTCGAATCTAACTTTTTGTAAAACTGTATGGCAGAATTTCGTGGGATAATTATATAACTTGGATAGCTAGTAGATTGGATTTTGCTCCATCTTTGAGTTTGTGACCACATCATTTTTGGAATGTGCAAGTACAATTTTAAGCTACCTTATACAATTGCACTATACTGGTCATGATATTGTTGGCCCAATGATTACATTGTGTTTTTGAATATGGCTAATCAGTTAAGTTTAACATAATGATGTCACTAATATTCATATACTCACTATCATGTTGCTACTTAAACTTAGCATTGTCCTAATTGTCCTATATTATACTGCTATGCTTGTATCGTACTGCAACATATTTTGTTGGCCTAACATGCTATCATGTTGTTACTTAAACTTAGCAATGTCCTAATTGTCCTATATTGTATTGCTATGCTTATATCGTACTGCAACATATTTTGCTGGCCTAACATGTATTTGTAGACATGCAGTAAGCATGATCTAACATGATTAAACAGGACATAGGCAATGAAGAATTAATGATGGAGCGAAGACGGCGTCATACAAAAAGATTTCTCCGAACCGCCTAGCGACCTATTCGGACGACTGCTGTCAAAGAAAAAAGACGTCTTCAGTTCTGCTCAGATATCAGAAGAAAGGCGTCATCAGAGGGCTCTTGGTTTTCCTACTTGTTCTAAGTCTGTAATCTTCAATTTATTGAGTCTAGGAGAATGTGTACGTTGAGTCGCACTGAGTCATCTCAACCCCTAGCATATCTCTCCAAAGCTCTACCATACAACAGACCAATTCCTGAACCAAGCCCATGCTCCACAAAGTCCAAAAGCCAATGGACCAATTCTGTCTTCTGGAGACAGAGTTCAGGCCGAACTCTGCCTCCACACAGAGTTCGGGCCGAACTCGGTCCCCTGATTTTCAGGAACTGATTTTTAGGGCCTGCTTGCTGCTAGCTGTCCAACGGCCATATTTTTGAATCTTGAGGACAGAATTCTGGCCGAATTCTGCCTGTCCCGAACCCTATAAATAGGCCTTGGTTTCTCTCATTTGAAACCATCCACTCTTCTATTCTTCTTCTCTTACATAGCCTATATAGTCAAGAGCCTTACTCTTCAAATCTACTAGCCACAGAACTTCCTAAGCCCCAAGGTGCTCAAGTGCGATTCAGCTAGAAGTTTTTGTGCAAGAGTTGAAAAGAAAAGTCACTTGGACAATTCCAAGTCGCTTGGACAATTCCAAGCAAATCGCCACTGCGATCCTCTGTAAGAAGTTGACGTGCTCTTCTGAAGAAAAGGCACGGGTTGTAAACTACTATTTCACAAATAGTGGATTGAATCCTGAGCTAGAGTTCTCAGGCCTGGACTAGTCCTCCACGAGGGAAACCAGGTTAAAACTGCTGTGTTTGCGTATGCTCTTCTGATCTTTATTTTCTTCCGCATTTATTTCTGATTTATTTACTATCTTGATAGTTGTTTTTGTGGAGGTGATATAGAGTTAATTTTTTATTTCGTGATTATCGACACAAACTCTATTCACCCCCCTCTAGAGTTGCCTACACCTGTGTTTTCAGATATTCCATACATGCTAGTATAGATGTGCATTCAATTTTTGTATAGAACTGTGCACCACATGAGACAGAGGTTGTTCATAAATGTTCTCCTATTATCATATTTCTATCATGTCATTATTCTTGTAAGAGATGAAAATACAGGAAAAGTACAGTCACTAGACATGTGGATCTTCTATATCTCGGGTCGTTCTCTCATATTTCCCAAGGACACCCTATCTCATGTTACTCAATAATCTACAACCCGATCCACGTGTCAAAAGTTGTGCTTCCATGGACATTTAGCACGTAGTCATTGACATATTTATGTCATATTTGATTCTCTCCTGCTATCCACTAGTTTATGATATGTTACTTTCACATCATAGTTCCTATTAGTGCCATCATTATCACATGATAGTTATTTTTTTTCTATGTATTGTACTTGTATTTACTAGCATAGATCTCTTACTTGCTTCAATCTTGACATGATATGTTGTAACAACTATAGATGACAATATTTGTGTAGAGATTTATGGTGAGTATGTTGGTGATACTATTGTCACCAAAGTACCAGATTTATCCCATGATCCAGAGTAGTATATTTTCTTCCTTATGCTTTTCGTAGTATTTAATTCTATCTAGTTGTAATACTATTTAATGGAATTTGTTCCCGAGATAATTCTGAGATATAGTGGATTATTTTGGCATATTTATTTAATTAATTAATTTAGAAAATTATGTCTATCTTTCTCATGTTATTGCGGCATAAATTGTGCGAAAATATTGTGGTTTGTATGATATCTTGGTGGAAATTATTATTGTTATGATTGAGGTATTGAAAGGATAGTATCGTCGATATCGTAATATAGGCTACACGTATCCACGTTCCCGCACCTGAGTATTAGAGAGTGGTGTAACAGAACTCTCGTTTGTTCAAACTTGAATAAGCACTACCAAAATAAGTCATATCAGCGACGAAATTAGCGACGCCGACTTAAAATGTCGCTAATTTTTTTGTATTTAGCGACTCCTAAAATATGCGTCACAATACGTCGCTGGTAGCGACAAACAGCGACATATTGCGACTACATTTAGTGTAATAAAAACCAATGTCGTTGATTTGTCGGAAAATGTCGCTAGTTTTATTAGTTCAGCGACGTTTAGCGTCGCAATGATTATTAAGTCGCCGAATATTAAACGATTACCGACGCTTTGCGACATATTTGCGGACGTCGCTAATTTCTGATAAAAAGAGTTTCCTCGGTTCGACTTTTCATTTCTCCCTCTCCCCAAATTTTTTGTTCCCGTCCCTCTTTCTCGACCTCGACGACAGCCACCCCTTCCCTCCGGCGCCGCTCATCCTCCTCCTCCACCGCGAGCCCCTTCTCCTCCCTCCGGCGAGCCCGTTCTCCTTCTCCTCCTCCACCGCGAGCCCCTTCTCCTTCTCTACCGCGAGATCCTCCTCCTCCTCCTCCTCCACCACCGCAAGGAGACTGAAGGTAAACCCTAACCCTAATTGAGGTGTTTTTCTTGTCCAAAATGGACATGGAGACACATTACTACCACGTGTTCACTGATACAGTGTGTTCGTGAGGTTTTGGACACTTTGTGTCCATTTGTTGGACACGTGGACACCCCCAAGCTTGCATATATATGTATTTCACCTTTGTACACTTAATCTCCTCCTCCTCCACCTCCGAACTTGTCCTCCTCCTCCTCCTCCACCATCGCGAGGAGACTGAAGGTAAACCCTAACCCTAATTGAGGTGTTTTTCGTGTTCAAAATGGACACGGAGACACATTACGACCATGTGTTCACTGATACAGTGTGTTCGTGAGGTTTTGGACACTTTGTGTCTATTTGTTGGACACGTGGACACCCCCAAGCTTGCATATATATATATTTTACCTCTGTACACTTAATCCCCTATATACACTTGTGTATTTTCGTATTAATTTGGATTTGCATATTGGGTTTGGGTTTCGATATAGTATTTGTTACATTGTTTCACCTTGCAACATTCCTACACTTATTTTAGATAACAAGTATATGAACCAATTAGTCAACATCTATTTGTTGAAGTATGGTACTCCATTCTTCGTAAGTTCTAGCTATATATGTCTCTAAAGATCCAATACTCAAAAATTCCAAGAAGAAGAAGAAGAAAAGAATAAAATGACATCGCTCAACACCCTATGACAACTCTTTGTAGAATTGTGTTAAAGTGTGAGTTCTACAGTATGAGTTCTACAGTATGGTTCTCTTTGTAGAATAAAATGACATCGCTCAACCCTATCGATCCTCCAAACAAGTCTTCCTTCATTTATTGTCTTAAAGTGTGAGTTCTACAGTATGGTTCTCTTTGGTAAATTGTGTCTTATTATAGTCCCTGCAGCTATTCGACTGGCGAGGCAAAAACTATGTAGTCGTAGATAAAGTTGACTGTCATCCGACCCTCATCCCTCGGCAATGATAATATGAAAACCAACCGGAGAGGGAAGGACATTGTCCCTGCATCCATTTGGATTAGTAAATGTTAATATGGGGTTTGGATTCATGGTGTATATGTTCACTGTCTCAAGGACATAGTCCCTGCAGCCATTCGACTGGCGAGGCAGAAACTATGTAGCCGTAGATAAAGTTGACTGTCCTTCGACCCTCATCCCTTGGCAATGATGATACGACAACCTATCACTATATCTTATATAGTAGTAGATG
This sequence comes from Iris pallida, assembly GCA_029216955.1. Lineage (NCBI taxonomy): Eukaryota > Viridiplantae > Streptophyta > Magnoliopsida > Asparagales > Iridaceae > Iris > Iris pallida. The sequence goes on from JANAVB010019799.1 coordinate 14,885,705, forward strand.
ATGTCTTAGTATTACATTATGTGAGTTCATCTTGATTCTGTTACATTCTTCAGATACTAGATACGATAAGAACATATACTACACCATATGTATAGAACATAGATGATTCATACTAATGTATGCTTGAATGAATCTTGGGTTATGTTCTGAGCCATCTGTTCTCACACTTGGGAAAAATTGAATTTTTCATACTTTATCGGCTTTCGAAAATGTACTCAAATTACATGATGGTTCCTTTAGTTAGCTTGCTTATGTTACAATTATATTATTTGTGACTATCGATCTTACCAGATGGCACCCATGACCCGAGGAGCGGTACGTCGTTTGAAGAAAACAGTGAATGCTGAGGTGGCTCCTCCTACAGTTGAGGAGGAAGTGGCACCGGTTGCTAGTGAGACCGGGAGTTTTATTTATCCAGCACCGGTAGCTAGTGAGACCGAAAGTTCTCTTCATGCAGTCCTTGCAAGGGACGACATCTCTCCTCGCGCCAAAAATCTCGCTTTTTCGAGGTGGTTGCGTGAACGTATCACTGAGCGTTTGCTTGAGCAGCGTGGTTCTCATTAGCTATTAGTACTTATTTGTATTTGACTATTTGTATTGGGTTGTTTTTGTATTAGACTATTTGTATTGGACTACATATATAAATTAGAACTGTGTCAATCTCTGGATTATATTGGACTATGACATGGTGATCAGGACATAGTCCCTGCAGCCATTCGACTGGCGAGGCAGAAACTATGTATCCGTAGATAAAGTCGACTGTCCTCCGACCCTCATCCCTCGGCAATGATGATACGACAACCAACCGGAGAGGATACTCTGAGAGATCCATCTGAGAGGGACGTATACTCTGAGAGATCACCTTTATAAGAATTATATCAGTAGTGGGATTGAGTGTTGGAGGAGATATTATCAGAGTATACTTCCTACTCAGATGGGTCTCTCACCGTTAATATTTTTTTCTGACGGCATGGTGGATGTGCTCCCTCAACAGATTCTTGCTCCGAGCCAAAACTTTGTCCCGGAGCTCAATGGACATCTTTGGTGTAGAGTTCGAGTGAGAGGTTCCTGACAGCATGGTGGTCTCCTTTGTCAAAGTATCCGTGCTCATCCCACATTGGTTGTGGGACGAGCACGGATACTTTGACAAAGGAGACCACCATGCTGTCAGGAACCTCTCACTCGAGCTCTACACCAAGGATGTCCACTTGAGCTCCGGGACATAGTTTTGGCTCGGAGCAAGAATCTGTGGACGGAGCACATCCACCATACTGTCAGGAAAAAATAGTAACGGTGAGAGACCCATCTGAGTAGGACATATACTCTGATAATATCTCCTCCAGCACTCAATCCCACTACTGATATCATTCTTGTAAAGGTGATCTCTCAGAGTATACGTCCCTCTCAGATGGATCTCTCAGAGTATCCTCTCCGGTTGGGTTGTGTTCTGAGCCATCCGTTCTCACAGAGGGTCCTGTTTTGGATTCTATATTTTGTATTTTGGTTTCTGTATTTTGTATTTTGGTTTCTGTATTTTGTATTTTGGTTTTTGTATTTTGTATTTTGGTTTCTGTATTTTGTATTTTGGTTTCTGTATTTTGTATTTTGGTTTCTGTATTTTATATTTTGTATTTTGGATTCTGTATTTTATATTTTGGTTTCTGTATTTTGGCTCCAGCTCCATTTGCATTAATCTACGGTACGACATGGTAATCAGGACATAGTCCCTGCAGCCATTCGACTGGCGAGGCAGAAACTATGTAGCCGTAGATAAAGTTGACTGTCCTTCGACCCTCATCCCTCGGCAATGATGATACGACAACCTATCAGAATCTTCGACTCTCTTTCGCTTCTTGGATATTGACCCAGCTTCCAATCTCTCATTTCCCTCCGGGTCCACTCTACTCCCAATCTCTTCCTCTTTTATACACGGATCTACAGAATCAATACCATCCAAGGAAGGCAAAACTGAATCAGTATTGTCTTCCGGATCGTCCTCATCAAGGCATAACGGGCTGCTCAGCGTGCCCAGCTTCTTCAACTTCTCGTTGGCTGCAGAGTCGAAATGGAAACGGGTCCTCTTTGCCGGCCCGGAGCTCTGACTCGCACTCGTCGCCGCGCTACCGGTTTCCTCTCCTCCTCTGACGCGGGTCATAAGAAAAGAAATTTCGTACCTCTTCTTCACATAAACATCATTGCCGCCTTGTACTCGAGCCTCCTCGTCTGTGACGCTATCCGACTTCTCGGTGCCTACATTGTCACTCGAATCTCCCGTTCGACTTGTATCGTCCTCTTCTTCGCCTGTCTTTTTGCTTCCTGTCTTGCAATCATCTTCTATCACCGCCGACTCATTCGACTCCTTCTCCGATGACTTCGAAAAGTTGGATAGCGTCACAGACGAGGAGGCTCGAGTACAAGGCGGCAATGATGTTTATGTGAAGAAGAGGTACGAAATTTCTTTTCTTATGACCCACGTCAGAGGAGGAGAGGAAACCGGTAGCGCGGCGACGAGTGCGAGTCAGAGCTCCGGGCCGGCAAAGAGGACCCGTTTCCGTTTCGACTCTGCAGCCAGCGAGAAGTTGAAGAAGCTGGGCACGCTGAGCAGCCCGTTATGCCTTGATGAGGACGATCCGGAAGACAATGCTGATTCAGTTTTGCCTTCTCCTATCCTCCACCATGGCTATGGACCCATCTGCTCCTCCCTACTTCCATTCTTCTTATTTGACTCTCTCAGACACATATGATATCCAGCTCAAGTGTAGAGTCGGAGGAGAAAAAGTAGACAGAAAGAGGAGGGGGAAGCAGCACAGCCGGCGGCATGACCCGGAGGAAGTACAGAGGTTTTCTTCAACATACTTAGGAGAACTATAAGGATATATCTTTTCATAATATGTCATCTTGTCAAAGACCCTTAATGTGACAACCATGTTACCGCGGTGTCGGAAGACTAACATGTCATAATTTTCTAAGCCGTGTGTTTTGACATAATCCTCCCAACTCTTTTCTCCTATGTCGTAATCTTGCATTATTACATAGAACTGAAATCCGGTTGGAGGATTATGTCAAAACACACGGCTTATAAAATTATGACATGTTAGTCTTCCGACACCGCGGTAACATGGTTGTCACATTAAGGGTCTTTGACAAGGTGATATGTTGTAAAAAGATATATCCTTATAGTTCTCCTACGTATGTTGAAGAAAACCTCTGTACTTCCTCCGGGTCATGCCGTCGGCAGTGCTGCTTCCCCCTCCTCTTCCTGTCCACTTCTTCTTCCCCGACTCTACACTTGAGCTGGATATCATATGTGGCTGAGAGAGTCAAATAAGAAGAAGGGAAGTAGGGAGGAGCAGATAGGTTCAGAGCCATGGTGGAGGAGAGGAGAAGAAAAATGCTTGATCAGAACTTGAGGTGGAAAAGTTGTGACGTTGATAGCGTGAGAGAGGGAGAGGGTGGAAAAGATCTTCTCCCCCGACTCTACACTTGAGGTGGATATCATATTTTGGTTTCTTTATTTTGGCTCCAGCTCTATTTGTATTAATTTACGGTACGACATGGTGATCAGGACATAGTCCCTGCAGCCATTCGACTGGCGAGGCAGAAACTATGTAGCCATAAATAAAGTTGACTGTCCTCCGACCCTCATCCCTCGACAATGATGATACGACAATCTATCACTATATCTTATATAGTAGTAGATGATGTCTTAGTATTACATTATGTGAGTTCATCTTGATTCTGTTACATTCTTCAGATACTAGATACGATAAGAACATAAACTACATCATATGTACAGAACATAGATGATTCACACTAATGTATGCTAGAATAAATTTTGGATTGTGTTCTGAGCCATTCGTTCCCATATTTTGTGTGATTGTTGTAGACTTGGTTATAGGGACTAAAACCTGTGTACAGCGAGAAATGGACATTCTGTGATTGTTTGGATCCTATTCTACAGTGAGAAATGGTTATCTTTTTAAACTGCAGGGAGAAATAGATATTCTGTATTTTATTTTTTTATTTTTTTACAGATTTAGCGACGTTTACCGACGTCCTCCGACCCTCATCCTTCGGCAATGATGATACGACAACCTATCACTATATCTTATATAGTAGTAGATGATGTCTTAGTATTACATTATGTGAGTTCATCTTGATTCTGTTACATTCTTCAGATACTAGATACGATAAGAAAATATACTACACCATATGTACAGAACATAGATGATTCACACTAATGTATGCTAGAATGAATTTTGGGTTGTGTTCTGAGCCATTCGTTCCCAAACTTGGCAATTAAGCCATTCGACTGGCGAGGCAGAAACTATGTATCCGTAGATAAAGTTGACTGTCCTCCGACCCTCATCCCTCGGCAATGATGATACGACAACCTATCACTATATCTTATATAGTAGTAGATGATGTCTTAGTATTACATTATGTGAGTTCATCTTGATTCTGTTACATTCTTCAGATACTAGATACGATAAGAACATATACTACACCATATGTACAGAACATAGATGATTCACACTAATGTATGCTAGAATGAATTTTGGGTTGTGTTCTGAGCCATTCGTTGATAGTGACTCCGAAAGTATGCGTCATAGTACGTCACTGATAGTGACAAACAGCGACATATTGCGACTACCTTTAGTGTAATAAAAACCAACGTCGTTGATTTGTCGAAAAACGTCGCTAGTTTTATTAGTTCAGCGACGTTTATCGTCGCAAAGATTATTACGTCGCCGAATATTAAACGAATACCGACGCTTTGTGACGTATTTGCGGACGTCGCTTATTTCTGATAAAAAGGGTTTCCTCGGTTCGACTTTTCATTTCTCCCTTTCTCCAAATTTTTTGTTCCCGCCCCTCTTTCCCGACCTCGACGACAGCCCGACCCCCTTCCCTCCGGCGCCGCTCATCCTCCTCCTCCACCGCGAGCCCCTTCTCCTCCCTCCGGCGAGCACCTATCACTATATCTTATATAGTAGTAGATGATCTCTTAGTATTACATTATGTGAGTTCATCTTGATTCTGTTACATTCTTCAGATACTAGATACGATAAGAACATATACTACACCATATGTACAGAACATAGATGATTCACACTAATGTATGCTAGAATGAATTTTGGGTTGTGTTCTGAGCCATTCGTTTCCATACTTGGCAATTAAGCCGTTCGACTGGCGAGACAGAAGCTATGTATCCATAGATAAAGTTGATTGTCCTCCGACTCTCATCCCTCAGCAATGATGATACGACAACCTATCGCTATATCTTATATAGTAGTAGATGATGTCTTAGTATTACATTATGTGAGTTCATCTTGATTCTGTTATATCCTTCAGATACTAGATACGATAAGACACTACCAAATTACAGTATTTTAGCGACGGCCATTTAGCGACGGAAATTTTCCGTCGCTATTACCGTCGGATCACCGACGGATTTGTGACGAAATACCGACGGAAAGCAGTGGACAATTTTTTTTTATTTTTTTATTCCATATCCGTCACTATGCCGTCGATAGGTCGTCGGCCAAGTAGCGACGGTTTTATATCCGTCGCTAGAACGTCGCATATTTTGGCGGCAAAAGCCTAAAATATTGGCGCGAGATTTGACTGACGACTTAGCGACGGAATAATCCGTCGCTACTCTGGCGCAAGATTTATTGACTACTTAGCGACGGAATAATCCGTCGCTAATTTCTGTACCCCAACTTAAATTGAACCGACGGGAGGGGAAATTTTCATTCCCCCCCAAAACACTCTCTCTCTTCCCTCTCCCTCTCTCCGACGATCTCGCTCTCTCCGACCGGCGATCTCCCTCTCTCTCTCTAAGGTATGCTCTCTCTCCCCCCCTCTCTCTATCTTCCTCTCTCTCTCTCTCTTTTACGATTTGGGGGGTTGGGGGGCTGTCGTAGTGGTCGGAGAGGGTGTGGAGCAGGGGGGTTTCGGGTACGGGGTGGGGTGGTCGGGGCAAGGATGGAGTGGGGTGGTCGGGGGCAGGGGGGTCGGGGAGGGGGTCGGGCAGGGGTGGGGGGGTGGTCTGGGCAGGGGGGTTCGGGTAGGGGGTGGGGTGGTCGGGGCAAGGGTTGGGTGGGAGAGGGGGCAGGAGGGGTCGGGGAGGGGGTCGGGCAGGGGTGGGGGGGTGGTCTGGGCAGGGGGGTGGGAGAGGGGGTCGGGCAGGGGTTGGAGGAGGGTCGGGCAGGGGTTGGGGGGGGGTCGGGGCAGGGGGGCAGAGGGGTGGGAGAGGGGGTCGGGCAGGGGTTGGGGGCGGCACTCATCGTCCTGCTGCTGGTATGGATATATTTAGTTTTATATTCATTCATAAATCTATGTTGTCGGTATTTTGTTTATGTGTTCTATTTACAGGGCATGGTTGCGAGCACCCGTACTGGTGGTGCTGGCCGTGGTCGTGGCGGTGGCGGCGGCGGCGGTGGTGGTGGTGGTGGTGGTGGTCGTGGGCGTGGGCGTGGGCGTGGTGGTAGCGGTCGTGGTCGCCAGCCGCATTCCCCGGATGTGACCTCCGATCCCGACTTGGAGAGCCCGGACACAGGCTCTTCCCGCCGTCATTCTTCCTCGGTGCCACCGACATCGTCGTCGAGGCCTGTGACTCCATCCGCTAGCGGATCCGTTCCGCCACCGGATGTACCAGCGGATGCAGCAGCAAATGCAGCAGGGGGCCCAGCAGTTACTGTAGGGTGGGCCTCGGAGTACCCTGGGATTCAGTTTCATCCTGTTACCGGGGAGTACGTGCGCGGACCCGCGGATCCCCCGACGCCACCAGAGAGGCTGGTGGGCGAGTTCCGACGAGAGCTATGGCCCGCTGGTGAATCGTAAGTAAATTTAAGTTAATTTATTAAATTTGTTTCATTTATTCAAGTTAATAATCCAGTCGTTGATTCTTTATAGATTTTTTCCGTGGGATGCTGCCCGGATTCTAGGGCGCATTATTCGGGATAACTACCATGGCCCCTACCTCAATTTTTCTGAGGTGCCTCAGGACATGAAGTACGTCTGGCTCGACGAGATGAGGGTATAAATCCGTCGGTGAATTATTAATTATTCTTTAAATCATTAAATTTTTTATTACGTGATATTTGAATTTGTATGTCAGAGGACGTTCTGGTGGCCCCCCCATCGCGAGGAGGCGATCCGCAGGACCTACAAAGCCGTCGTCGGGAAGAAGATACGGGATGCGGTGTACGACCTTCGTACGGCACATACGAGGAAGGACTGGATCCGGGCGGAGTACTATGAGCAGATGTTGGAGAAGATGGATACTCCGCAGTTCAAGCTGAAATCGGAGAAAGCTAAGGCTAATCGACAGGTCGCGGGTCTGCATATGGGGGGATCAAGGCCCCACGCATCGACGCATGCAGATTTGGTGAGATAGCGCAAATTCAAATTCATTCTATTATTTAATTTCGTACTGTTAATATACGAAGTTAATTAAATTCTACGTATGCAGGCCCAACGGGCGGTGAAGCAGGGGAAAGAGGCGGATACGGTCACCGCTCACGATGTATTCGTGCATACGCACAAGAGGCGGAAGGACGGGAGCTTCGTCGACACGAGGGCCGAGGAGACTGATGTAAGTACTTACGTTTATGAGATTTATGTTAGAAATATAATTATTGTTAAGTTAATTAGATAAACTTAGGATTCAGACTATAACTTAGGGAAACATAGGATTTAGATTATAACTTAGGAAAACTTATAGTATAAACACATTCATTGGATAGGCTGCGTATCGTGAGGCACTTAGTCGGCTTGAGGTGGAGCCCCCTTCCGAGAATGTCGGCGAAACGATGCCCACCCAGACGCACTCTTCTATGGCCGCTCGCTACGACGACGTGTTCGTAGAATCCGTCGGCGGCGTTAGGAAAGGGCGCGTCTACGGCTTAGGTTCCATGGCGCCCTCGTTGCAACCGTCCCCGAGATATCCACCGCCTCCGCCTCCTCCAGCGCCCCCGGTTGACGATGTGAGGGCGCAGCTTACGACTCTGACCTCCGCGGTGTCAGATTTGCGGGCGATAGTGTTGGGGCGCTATTCGTCTGCTCCCGGTCCGTCTGCTCCCGGTCCGTCTACTGCTGCTGCCGGTGCTTCGGATCGACCTGGTCCTTCTTCCCTCGGACGGCTTTCGTTTAACCGCTCTGCAGACGCCCGCATCGTATCGGATAACACCATCTTGACGCTCCTTGACATAATGTCGCCAGAGCAGCTACGCGCGCTTCCAGACCATGTCTTATCCCAAGTGTCGGCACACACGGTGGAGGAGTACATACGCAAAGCGGATGCGACGGCACGAGCACGAGACGATCCGACGGACGGGGTTTGATTTTGTTTATGTTGTTGGTTTTGTAGACATTTGGATACATTGTATGTTCAGATATTTTTTTTATGTTTGGATAATTTAATGTTGGATATTGGATATATTGTGTTGGTAATATTTTGTTGGATATTGGATACGTTGGATATTGGTGTCGGATATGGATATTTTGTATATGGATATTGGATACGTTGGATATTCGTGTTGGATATGGATATATGGTGTTGTATATGGATATTTTGCATATTTGATATTGTGTTGGATGTGTTGTATAAACAGGAAAGAGTCTGTTTGCAGTATTTTTTTTCAAAAATTAGCAGTTAGCGACGGACTGGCGACCACCCAGCGACGGATAGTTCGTCGCTAACTGGAGAAACTGAGGTTAGCGACGGAGTGGCGACGTAAAATCCGTCGCTACCTGGAGCATTTCAATAAAGCGACGGATTGGCGACGGACGATCCGTCGACCTGATGCTGTTTGATGTCCAGAAATTTTAGCTTTCGCAACGGATTGGCGACTAACTTAAGGCAGACTGGCGACCACTCAGCGACGGATAGTCCGTCGCTAACTGGAGAAACTGAGGTTAGCGACGGAGTGGCGACGTAAAATCCGTCGCTACCTGGAGCATTTCAATAAAGCGACGGATTGGCGACGGACGATCCGTCGACCTGATGCTGTTTGATGTCCAGAAATTTTAGCTTTCGCGACGGATTGGCGACTAACTTACGGCGGACTGGCGACAAAGTCCCGACGGACTATCCGTCGCTAACTGGAGAAACTGAGGTTAGCGACGGAGTGGCGACGTAAAATCCGTCGCTACCTGGAGCATTTCAATAAAGCGACGGATTGGCGACGGACGATCCGTCGAACTGATGCTGTTTGATGTCCATAAATTTTAGCTTTTACGACGAATTGGCGACTAACTTACGGCGGACTGGCGACAAAGTCCCAACGGACTATCCGTCGCTAACTGTAGGAATTTAATATATCGACGAATTGGCGACATAATATCCGTCGCTACCTGGAGAATTTTACATTGAGCGACGGTTTAGCGACGGAATGTCCGTCGACCTGGTTCTGTTTGATGTCCATAAATTTTGCAGTTAGCGACGGATGTTTTGTCGCTAATACGACGCTAATCCGTCGTACACATCGGCGGATTAGCGACGGCATAACGACGACCTGCCGTATGGGAAAATCTCTGATACGCTTTTACCGACAAATTTACGACGGATTAGCAACGGATATTGGGTATCAGAAAATCACTGATACGGTTTTGCCGACTCTTTAGCGACGGAGTTTTCCGTCGCTAACCCTATATCCTGATACATGTTTTGACGAAAGCTAGTCGGTAATCCGTCGCTATATATATTTAAATGCGCCGACGGTATTCCGTCGCTAAGTCGTCGCTGAGCGACGGAGTAGCGACGGATATGTTTTAGCGACGAGGTTATTCCCGACGGCTGTTTTACCAAAATATCCGTCGGTAATCCGTCGGTATTTATTTTTGGCGACGGACTACCGACGGATAAGGCCGTCGGTAAATCCATGTATTTTGGTAGTGAGAACATATACTACACCATATGTACAGAACATAGATGATTCACACTAATGTATACTAGAATGAATTTTAGGTTGTGTTCTGAGCCATTCGTTCCCGTACTTGGCAATTAAGCCATTCGACTAGCGAGGCAGAAACTATGTATCCGTAGATAAAGTTGACTGTCCTCCGACCCTCATCCATCGGCAATGATGATACGACAACCTATCACTATATCTTATATAGTAGTAGATGATGTCTTAGTATTACATTATGTGAGTTCATCTTGATTCTGTTATATCCTTCAGATACTAGATACGATAAGAACATATACTACACCATATGTACAGAAAATAGATGATTCACACTAATGTATGCTAGAATGAATTTTGGGTTGTGTTCTGAGCCATTCGTTCCCATAATTGGCAATTAAGCATGTGAAATAGAACTGATTATGTTTAGTTTGTCTTACGATACAGATTTGGACATTGCTAGAATGATTGTTGTAGACTTGGATATTGTGTGAATTTTGGGTTGTGTTCTGAGCCATTCTGAGAACTGGACATTGTGTGATTGTTGTAGACTTAGTTAAAGGGACTGAAACCTGTGTACAGTGAGAAATGGACATTATGTGATTGTTTGGATCCTATTCTACAGTGAGAAATGGGATTTTTAAACTGCAGGGAGAAATGGACATTTTGTATTTTATTTTATTTTTTATTTTTTTGCAGATTTAGCGACGTTTACCGACGTCCTCCGACGTAATTTTGCGTCGGTAAACGTCGATAGATAATTAATATTATCCAGGCTACCGACGTTTAGCGACGTCAATATATGTCGGAGGTCGTCGGTAAACGTCGGTGCACGTCGGTAATTATCCCCAGGAATTCCCAGGATTTACCGACGCTTTGCGACTTTGTACATGTCACTAAATCACCGACGACCCGACGGTAATTCGTCAATAAATTTACTGACTCATAGCGACACAAAATATTACGTCGCAAAGAGCGACGACACGACGGTAGACGTCGGCATTATACCGACGTATAAATACGTCGGCAAACGTCGGTAATTGATACGTTTGGCGACGTTTAGAAGATCAGCGACTTACATTTCGGCGACCAGTCCGAAACGTCGGTAATTTCGTCGCTAAATATTTTTAGCGACGAAAATTGTTGTTTTAGCGACGTATTTAGGCGTCGCTAAAATAACTTATTCTGGTAGTGAAGGAATGTCTTGATCCGCTCCTACTAGTTGGGTACGAGTACATGATATGCATATACGTATTCTGATACTCCTATTAGGAGTTCAAAATATATACATTAAGTTGTCTATAACCTCAACCAACACATATCCATTATACACACAGATACACACACACACACACGTGCGCGCGCACGCACGCACGCACGCACGCACGCACGCACGCACGCACGCACGCACGCGCGCGCGCGCGCGCGCGCACACACACACACACACACACACACAAGTTACTTCATATACAAATCCCCAAAACTAATGAATTACGAAAGAACAATATAGACTATAAGTCTTAAGTACATACCATCAAAGATCAAAACTCTTGAAATGTAGCAACTTTTGAGAACAAACATGTTGATGTAAGATCGACCAATTCAGTTCACCTTTTGTTGTTCAAAGTTAAGACTTTCGACAGAAGGACTAATAGAGTTGTATATCTGATAAATAGTGATATTGCATGGGGTTTTATTGATTGCAGTATCCGATATAGATTCAAGGTGTACTTCAAATTTATGGCACAATCAACATGACAATTTTGGAATGTAATTAAAGTTTAGCACTATATATCACCTAAAAATTTGCATGGATAGGCATAGCGTTCGATTTAGACACTCGAGGTTATGTTGTGTATGTGTATGTTGGACTTCAAAGGATCAATGGAGGATCATTTACATCTACTAGAGTTTTCTTATAATAATTTATATCATGCGAATATTGAGATGTGACCATTTGAGGCCTTTATGGATGTTGTTGTGGTACACCATTATCATAGGAAGATGAAGGTGAGAGATCTCTTTTGCGACCCAAGCTGGTGGGGGATGAAACAAAGAAGGCCAAGCATATTCGAAAGCGATTCTAGTAGCCTAAGGTCGATAGAAGCATTAGACATACAATCATCAGAGACCATTTAAGTCCTGATATATTTTGTATTTTGGCTAAAGGCTACGCATGTATTATGGGTCTTTAGACATATCTTATATATTATGTTATATTTTGTTAAATGACTTTTGTGTGTTGAGATAGAGATTAGTGGTTGACCTTACAAATATGCATGCTAGTATACCCTCACACTATGGGTACTTATACGTATTATGGGACAACTTATACGTATTACGTTGAGTTGGAGCTTACATGGTATGTAGCTGGTCATTGACATGTGTCCAGTATTTCGGAAGGCAGACATGAATGCTAGAAAGCGATCCGATGTAGTGTGACTTGTGAGGAGATCTTGTGCATAATGGCAACCGTTCTAATCTACCCAAAAGTTTAGAAGGAACTGCAAATTTTATTGAGGTATCTTTTTATTCCTTTTCCCCCTTCATATTCTAATAGGTCCACCATTCTTATCTCCAACTATTTTAGTTTCAGTGAAGAGGAGAAAAGAAATAGTCAATGTTGAGTTTTACAAATTGAAAGAATTTCAAATGTACCTTTCTTCTATTCCGTCTTTATGTTTTGTAAATTTAAATTCGAATTGTATAAAAAGAAATTTTTAGCCAATTATTTTACACCCTGTAACAAAGATTTTTTTTTTCATGCACCTCAACTTTAGCGGTGGTTTTATGTACAATTTTCCATGATATTGTGTCTTGAGCACATGATTGGTTGTTAGTAGAAATATGTCAGCCATCAAACATCAGTAAAGATATCATGTTTATGTAAAAGCTGTCCATTTTTGTTCATCCACCGAAACTAGAATATAATTAGATGTTAAGGGTGAGTTTGGTTGCCCTTTTTAACTCAACACTCTGAGTTTAAACATCAAGAGAAGAATAAATAGCATTTGGTAAGCATTTGAGAAACACTTGAAAATATTTTTTTACAAAACAACTTTTAAACTTAGTTTTGAGAAAGCTGAAAAAAATATGTTTTTCGAAATCTGTTTCCTGAACAGAGATGCAACTCTCTCTCTCTCTTTCTCTCTCTATCTCTCTTCCCTCTTCCTTTGGCTCCATCTCTACCCCCTTCTCACCTCTTGCGCCTGCCTACCCCTCCCTTTCCTCTTCGCAAGCTTACTTCCCTCCTCGGGACAGGGCTCGAGGGCCGGGAGGTCCGTCGCCACCAGGGCCATGTCGAGGGCCGGGAGAGCTCAAGGGTAGGGGCGAAGCTCGAGGGCCGGAGGGGCGTCGCCACAGCTTCACCGACCAGCAATGTCTCCGGCAGAAAGGAAAAAAAGATCGATCGAGCTCCTTAGACATTCTGCACAGGAGCTTCGACCAATTTCTCCTTGGAGTTTCCATCATTAACAGCCAGCTAGCTGTAGTTTATCTCTTTGGTGGTTGGACGCTGTTGCCTGAGTCAGACACGGTGATTGCCGAAGGGGTGATCCAACGGATAGTTGATCGTGTCCTTAGGGGTCGGACCGGAGCACAGTTGGAGTGATTGTGTCGACACAGACACATAATTTGAATAGAATTTGGGTGGACACATAAATTGTGGTGGACATAGAGATGGCCAGAAAATATTTTTTAACAATTGGAGTGATTGTGCCGACACATGAATTTGAGCAGAAATTGTGGTAGACACATAAATTGTGGTGGACATGAGCAGCCGTGAACAAGTTGGAGATTGGACACAGTTAATTTTTTTTAAACATAACTACAAATATTTTATAAAATTTTCTTCAAAAATTTTTTCTAAAAAAATTTACCAAACAAAATTTACAACTGTTGCTTCTTAAAATCGTATTTTAGGTGAAAGTAACCAAACGCAAGCTCAAAATCTCTATACTCAAAAAATAACTTTATAACTTACTTTCAGAAAACTGTTTTTATAACCAAATTTCGAAAAACATATCCAAACAGACTGTCACTCCCCGATCGAGGAATACGTATTTTAATATGTAAACCGATAAATTGTATTTTCCTTGTATTTATACTATATTTATTATGCTGTATTTCTTCATGCATTTTCCAAAATAATATTTCGTAGTTTATTTTCTGCATTTGGGCCTACAGTTTTGGCTCATTTGGGAAACCTATTTTTGGTTCACCCATGGTTCATCATGAACCCTTTGGTTCATCATGAACCCTTGGGTTCAAGATTATAAATACAACTCATCTCATTCTCTCTCCTCTCATTTACTTCCTCTCATTTATTTCCTCCACCAACCAAGACAAGTACCAACTTGCTCAAGAGATGGATCCATAATTTTGTCCATGACTTCTTACAAAACTATTTGTCAAAACATGTTCTTCTTCTCAATCTATACTAGTTTAGAACTTGGAAATTTTCATTTTTAAGCTTTGATTTTTGTAGATCTAAGTTTTAAATCATTTTCGGATTTTCTTGGTCTTGATCTATTTTCGTTGGGGTTTTGTGGGTTTTGATGCTTCCATGTGGAAGAGAATTCCATTTCACCCAAGATGGAACTTTGGAAATCCGGATTTGGAGTTCGGATGGCCAAGTTGTGATGTTTTGAAGCTTTGGGTTCAAACCATGGTGTTCTTGCTGTTTGGAGAAGACAGAGAGCAGTGTGCCGAGCAGCTTAGCTTACGCACACTGGGCTACGCGCGCTCTTTAGCGCTGCGTACGCAGCCTTGAGTACGCTTTATGTTGGAAGCGTGTCTCCCCTTGAGCCTGCGTGACTTTTCACGTACGCTTCCTTGAGTGAGCCTGCGTGACTTTTCACGTACGCTGCCTTGAGTGAGCCTGCGTGATTTTTCACGTACGCTGCCTTGAGTGAGCCTGCGTGACTTTTCACGTACGCTGCCTTGAGTGAGCCTGCGTGATTTTTCACGTACGCAGCTCCACGTGGCGTATTTGCAATGATGAACAAGTGTTCCTATCCGATACATGTACCTGAATATCCCAGTTCTTGTTCATGCTCGACAAATGACTCGTAACTCCACGTGGCGTATTTGCAATGATGCATTACACTAAGGAGGATAGAACATGTTGACATACTGATTGACATGGATCCTCACTTAGGGTACTCGTACTATAGTACGACCTTTTAGGAGGATAATCATGCAGGCCACAGCATGAGAGTCCAAGATTTCACCTAGGGTTAAACTAGGCAACTAAATATACTAGATGCATGGGGAGGGCAGAATCCCGAGATCGTGTTACACCAGCCGCCTTGAGATATTGTCTTGACGCGCTGGCTGGTCTCCACAGATACTGTGTCATCCGCAACGAGTAGATGACTGTATCCGATTAATTCCCGCTATATATTACATGTTTTTGGCAAGGTGGCCTTACGAGGGACCTGTGCTCAATAACACCTGTCTACGCGAACCCCTGGGTTGGCTAGCCTTGCTGGAAAGATACGATCTGAGGATTTTCTAAAACATGATGCGAGGATAACCTCGTCCCACTAGAAACTCGTAGGCTTGATTGGCCGTAAAAACGACTTGCTTGTGTCCAATTACCTTCCGTGAATAACTGAGGGAAGCGGATTGTCATGGTACGTGATCCAACCCATGTTCTTGTTTGATTGTTGGGTTGGTTATCGTACTATGATCGGCTGTGGACCGAAGTTATGAACGGAAAACTTATTATGGTTGTGAAGTGTTACTTCTGTGAATGACTGAGGAACATGGTCTATCATGGTACAAGATCCAACCCATGTTCTTGTTTGATTGTTGGGTTGGATATTGTGCTGCGATAGGCTATCGACCAAAGTCATGATCAGGAGATTTTTCTTGTTTATACCGTTTAACTTATGTGAAAGTTATAGAGTACGACACGTCCCGACTCCATGCGGCACCTTTTGTCCTTGTTTGGTTGTAAGGGTGCCATATGGGTTCGAAGATGTTGCGCTACTCTATAATAGTAGCATAAGTATTACTAATATCAATCATTCTATTAACTGGGTTTTTAATCTTAACTCTTGTGCCCCTTTGGCGGTACTTGCTATTCGGGGCTGACCCCGCTGGTTTTGTTTGGCCAGATCTCGTAGCGGAGCCGGAGGACACGATCTTCCTTCCTGACATCCATGGTGCATACTAGGAGCATGGCGGTCCGGGAACTCGAGTGGGTTTCTTCTCCACCACTCCTGCTTATACTTTTTGCGGCGTTTAGCCACCGGCACCTGTTAGCCGGATTACTCGATATTTTGTGTCAGTACATAATTGTAATTAAACAGACTGTAGCTTTGTATAATTTTGTACTTCTGACTCTCTGAGATAGCTAAATTATAAAACTAGTCTCTCATGACCATTTTGACGAAGCGTCGGAGACGCCTTACTGCTTTATCTTTAATGTTCATTTAATTGCAGATGTGACTTGATTGATTGAGACATAGAACTCTGCGGGACCATAGGAGACTTGATTGTAGCATGTACCCCCTAGTCTCTCGACAGCCACGATCGCCGTATGACGTTACGTACCTCATATGGAGTAGCTGGCCTAGTCCGTCTCCGTATTTCGGTACTGGGGCGTGACACAGACCCCAACTCTTTTACTCAAATGGTGTCCTGTGTCATTTTTATCCAACCAAAAATCACTTTGGAAGTGGTTTGGTGAACATTCACATTAGTTTTGGTCACTAATGTTACACGTGACAAATTTTGAATGGAAGGCTGAACATCCAACCTAGTTTTGATGGGTGAACAAAAATAGACTCCTCCTATAAGTACTTGAAAGAATAATACTCTTTATACCTCCAAAATGTTGTTCTAAACTAAATCTCCTTATGTGTCAATTGACATGACGATTAATGTGACAGATGACATGACAAATTTTAAAATTAAAATTAACATCAAAACTAACACTAACATAAAATTAACATTAGCATTAAAATTAATAGGAATTTTTTGACTTGTCCCCCACTTTGTTTACCATATTTTACGGTGCACCCTACTGTTTTGCAAAAATGTACAACACCTCCCACTTTGGACGAAATCTATCAGAAATTAACGGTCAACCATTTTGACAAAAATGTCCCTCCCATTTTCTTCTTCCTCTTTCCTCTCCCCCCTCCCCCGCGGCCACCGCCCCCGCTCCCCGCCTCCGCCGTGCGCTTTCCCCCTCCCCGCCTCCGCCGTCTGCTTACCACTGCTGCTGCTGCCGCCATCGCTACTGCTGCTGCTACCTTTGCTTTCGAGAAGGGGGCGGTGGCGGAGGGAGGGGTGGCGAGGAGGGGGGAGCGGAGGCGGGGAGGGGGGAACGGGGGCAGTGGCCGCGGGGGGGGGGGGGGAGGGAGGTGGTGAGAGGAAAGAGGAAAGGGAAAAGGGGAAGAACACAAGGGCATTTTGGTTCAAAAAAAATATTTTTGACGGATTCCGTTCATAGTGGGGAGTGTTGTACATTAATGCAAAACGGTGGGGTGCACCCTTAATAATGGTAAAAAGTAGAGGATAAGTTAAAAAAATTCCAAATTAATATTAAAATAAATATTAACATTAAAAATTAAAATTAAAATTAACAATAACATTAACATTAATATTAACATTAACTTTAATATTAATATTAACAATAAATTTTTTTTGAAAAAAATTATCATCATCTGTCATATTAGTTGCCACATAATACTATTTAACATGTCATGTCAGTTATATATATATATATATATATATATATATATATATATATATATATATATATATATATATTTTCGTCAGTTACCATATAAGAAGAGAGGATTTGGGGAAACATTTTACGAGTAGCATTACTCTACTTGAAATCCTATAAACAATATTTTCACACAAGTTGAAACTAGTTACATCCTGTGCGCAAAAGAACATATTCCTACACAAGGACCGTAAGGAAAACAGTACTATAAATGAATGAAATCGTGAGAAAAGGAAAGGAAAAAAAAAAAACTGCAGAGACAATCATTGTACTGCAAACAATCAGTGCCATGAATTCGTTTTGCTTTCTTTGCAGGCTGTGTAGTGGCGAGAAGTTATGATTGTCAATGTGAATAAGGGCTCTGCAGGTTTTGCGTTCATGGACCCCTCCTCCCCCACTGCAGTGGTCCAACCCCCCCAACATGCATGCTAACTTTTATGAACTATGCAGAGAGAGAGAGAGAGAGAGAGAGAGAGAGAGAGACTGTTGATGAGCAGTGACTCGAAAGAGAACAGTGCAGGCTGGCCAGCTGCCTCGACCTATTTCAAAAAATCGCGGGAGCTATTCCGTGGCGCAGCGCACATCCCTACGGTCCCACTTGGGAATTTTTCTTACCTGTGCATGATAGAGCAGGGGGAACAGTGAAGTGAATGGAACAGCAGCGAAAATCCTTCCCTTTTGGAGGAAAAAAGTAGGTTGAGCATATACGTTGAAGAAGGAAGAATACAGTTGTATTTGGCCGGCGACTTTGGTGGGTGGTTATATATATATATATATATATATATATATATATATATTTTTTGAGGGTGTCCACTTCTTAATGTTACTTGGAGCATGCCTCCAAGGGGACTCGAATCCGCGCCACTGCACCGAGATGTTCTACCGTTCCCAACGGACTACGACCACGGGAACACAATATATATATATATATATATATATATATATATATATATATATATATATATATATATATATATATATATATCCCTCAATTATTTATTCCAAAAAAAAAATATATATCCCTCAATCATCTGTAGATATATAGTTCATTATGTAAATGTGAGCTTCTGCGTTTACTCCTCTCTCTCTCTCTCTCTTTCTCTCTCTCAATCATCTGTAGATATATAGTTCATTATGTAAATGTGAGCTTCTGCTTTTACTCCTCTCTCTCGTTCCGTTTGTGGGACGGGTCGGTCTGGACTAATGGTCCCTTTACGTAATGATGTTGGGGTTTCATGGTGGCCACATGCATGCATGGGGACAGGAAATAAAATTCATTGCTCATTCATTTTATGTAGTCCGGCCGGACATGATAATAATGGATAGCTGGAAATAAAGGAGGTAGCCACACTCTTTATCAAGTGTAAATCTCAGAGGTGAAGTATTTTTTGATTAAAAATACCAGTACAATTTTGAGAACTCCCATTTCACACGGATGTTATCATAAGCTCGGTTAATCTAAGGTTATATATTTTAAATAGTTTAAAATTATTGTTGTTGTATTTAACATTTTTTTTTTGAGTAACCATAAGTTCTATTCATGTGTTCCAAAGATTACAGTTGGACTTGTCAAGAGTGACAAGGTCATGAATACATTCAGGGATCGAATCATGGACTATGAGAGTATTCATAGGATTGTTAGAGAGAGCCTGAGAAGCAAGATGGTGTGCACATTGATTGGCACTTCTTTGGACGAAGGAGAAGGAGATATCCTCCGTAGATTCTACAGCTTTCCTTGCATTGTGAATTGTATGACGAGCTAACCAAATCGTAGGAGCCACACTGGAAGATATAGAATCAATCAAAGTTTTGCAATCGCCCTCTACTATGGTATGAGTCAGTTGCTTTCTTTCAATAAGTAAAATAGATAGATGGATTCCCAAGGCTTCAGCTTCAAAAGGTGATCCTCCTACTTGAGACTTTGATAAAGCACCCATGAAGTGCCCCTCACCATTTCTCAAAATAGTTGCAGCATCCATCTTCCCATCTATGTAAGCTCCGTCGAAGTTGATTTTCAGTTTATTTTCTGTTGGTGGATACCAAGATACAACTTGCGTGGATCTGACAAACGGAGGATCAATAGAGAATTGTCTCTGATTCTGAATTGCATATTTGTCATGCAGGGAAGTAGCTTCATGAAGGATCCCAGTGATATTTATCGCCATACTTTCAAAAACAGCTTTATTCCTGATCTTCCAAAGAGACCACATTTGGTAGAGGCACGTTGATACATTAATACAATCTTCCTCTAGTAGATTGGATATAAGAGTGGAGACAGTTGAATGGGATCGAATATGTCTTGTGATTGATGTATTTCCTTGCCAAGATGGACCTGTTAAAGGACAATGAAGAAGAAGATGGTCAGGTGTTTCTTCACATACCTTGTAGTTGTATTTAACATTAACATTATATTATCGACAATTAATGGATGAGATGAGTTGCGCCAGCCCTGAGGTTATGGGGGTTCATGATGAACTTTCAAAATATATCCTCTTACATAATGTTAAAAAATATAAAAATAAATAAAAGTAAATATACAAAAAAATTATTGTCATCATCAAAGTTGAACTAAGGACCTTTAAAGTTTAAGACTAATGTGTTTACCACTACACAACTATTTTGTGTTATGGGTGATCCATGATACATACTACTACTATTTTAGATACAATCATGCTTGTGCCTTTTAAATTTTGGGTCATAACTTGTCGTTCTGTCTGTTCTAGACCGCGACCGTCTCACGAAGGAGAAGAATGTAGTATAATATATTTTCTCTTTCTTACTTAACTTGACTTTACTCTTCATAGTTGTTCTAATTCTAATTCGATTCCATGTAAATAATAATAGAATAATATTATTTGTACCTCCAAATTGTACCTCCAAACCGTCCCTCCTTACGTGACAGCTGATGTGACATGTTGATTTGGCAGTTGACGTGGCAAATTTTAAAATTAAAATTAACATTAACATAAAATTAATATTAAAATTAATGTTAACATTAACATTAACATTAAAATTAATATTAACGTTAACATTAACAATAATATTGATATTAACATTAACATTAACATTAAAATCAAATTAACATTAATATTAACATTAATTAATATTAATATTAACAGCAAATTAACATTAATATTAACATTAATTAATATTAACATTAAATTAACATGGATAAAATTGGATAATTAATTTTTTGGGTTAAAATTTGCCATGTCATCGGCCATGACAGATGACACATAATATTATTTAGCATGCCACGTGCATAAGGAGGAATGTATTGGAGGGACAATTTGGAGGTACGAATAGCATTACTCATATTAATATTAATTGTTAGGAAACTAATTAATGAGAGTTATGTTAATTGTAACATGAACATTTAAGGGAGTTCCCAAAATAGGGCTCCACTTGTGTACCCAACCATTGAGGGGCCTATAAGGAAAGTTTAGAAAGAGCAACATATATGCACCTGTAGGAGTGTGGTGGAATATTAATGGAGTAATAAATGGGGGTACTTGTCCATAGTTAAAGGTGGCCAATAGATGGAAAATAATAATTTAAAACTAGAGCTGTGTTTGATTGGACTTTTTTTTATGAAAAATATTTCCATCACAAATTTTTCAGCAATTTTAGTGTTTGATAGCTTATATTTTTCATAGAATTATTTTCCAAAAAAAACTATCATTTTTCATATTTTCTTCTAAAATGGTGGAAAATGAAACTTATCCAACCCATAGAAAAACATCATTTTTCATGAAAAGTAACTATTTTTCGTGAAAAATAATGACAATCAAACACCCAATTTAAGTTTTTCATGAAATTTGTTTCCTAAGAAAGTAACTCAATTGAATTAATATCTATTCCATGTACTTTTCACCTTGCAATCAAACACACCCTAATGTGTTATAGTTGGAAGTCGTTTTTCAAAAACCAAGAAAAAGAATTTTATATTGAAATACAAAATGAGCAAAAGTAACTTTAAAAAGATTGCTATCAATATATACAAAATCATAAATGATACTTACAAATTCGTGAGGATCAAATAAGATTGATTGTGCTCAATCAATTAGCTCTAAATATTGTTCTTGGCAGTTACATACTGATATTGCAAAACTACACCTTGAGTAAGCACAAGTAAATGTTGGAGTTCTTTCCCCCCATAGTTTGCAGTATCGACCGATATCAAGCCGATACAGCCGATATGATACGGTTTGGCATATGTTCCGATCCGATACCAACCAATACCTAATATTGATCGATACGGACTATGGGTGAGCATTATACGGTTCTGGACCGAAAATCGAATCGAACCGAATAAGAGATTTGGTTCGGCTAAAAAAATCGGTTCAATTTCAGTTTTGAAAATACTAAATTTTCTTATTCGGTTTCGGTTTTGGTTTTGGATTTCAGTTTCGGTTCAAAACTGAAAACAGAATATATATATATATATATATATATATATATATATATATATATATATATATATATATATATATATATATATATATATATAAAGAAAAATATGTATAAAGAAAAGTACAAATAAACTGAAAAAACCAATTAAACCAAAAATTGAACCGATTTAACTCAGTTCGATTTGATTCGGTTATGGGACATTTGGGTTCGGTTTCGGTTTTGCCTAGTCGGTTTTTGGTCCAGTTCGATTTTTAGTTATTCGGTTCGGTTTGAACCAAATTAACCGAATGCTCACCCCTAATACCGACATTGGAGGTCTCTTTCCCTGTAAATTCGGCAATAAAAATTAAACAAAAAAGGCCAACCAGCAAGTGTAAAAGCATAGTAAGGTTGTAAAAAAATGTAAAAGAAGAAAACTTATATATTGCATGTAAACCAACCGGAATGACTACTATTTCATTCAATTTCAAGACTACTAGAAAACAACAGTGGAAAAACATAAAGTTATGTCTATGTGTATAAAATATTTTGTCACGCCCCAGAACCAGAATACTGGAGAGCGGGGGAATGACTCAGCCAGCTACGTATTACGGGTAGATGAATACCGTATAATACGATCAATGTTGTCTAATAAGACGAGGGGGTGCATACTACATAAAAGTCTTGCTATGGTCACTTCACATCTATTGTCTCAATCATTCAAACAAGAAACAGAAATAGGAAACATGTGAGATAAAGCAGTAAGGCGTTCCAAACGCTCAGTCAAAATGTTCTTGATATCTGACTTTACAAAACACAGCCAGATGATGTAGTAAATATACACAATTGTCATCAGCTGCAGTCTGACTTAGTTACAATTATGCAAAAGTAGGTACAAGATAATCCGACTAACATGTCGGTGCCAAACGGTAAAGTAAAAAGTAATTCACTAAATGAGCGGGGAAGTAAGAAACCCACTCGAGTCCTCCTGCGATCATTCCTCTAGTATTGACCATCTTGGAGGTAGAAGTAAGCTGGATCCTCGGGGACCCGCTCTAAATCTGGCCATGCAAAACCAGAGAGGTTAGACCTCTAATAGCAAGTACCGCAAGGAAGCACGATATGAGAAATGAACCAGTAATGGGAAACATAATAAATAGATCTCTGCTGGCTACTGGGATTCACATCACATCACGACACTTCGAACCAACCTCCCAACCAAACAAGGACAGAAGTTGATCCGTCATGTCCTGATATTCCGATCATCTTAGTTAGTCATCAGAGTAAAGACAGTACACAAGCAAATCAATTTAAACGGCCATGCAACTACTACGGCTTGCTACTGTGAGTTCCAAGTTATGCTAGAATTATGCAATAGGGATTCCTCGGTTCTTACTATGTGCAAGCAATGCTAGTCTATCCAGTCAATCAATTGCGCCAATCATGAATTAGACGAGTCCCAGTGGGATGCCCGTCATCAATATACAATATACAATAAATAATATAAGTAGATACCGCTCCCTGCCCGTGTGGCAGATTTGCAGTATCAGTGGGAACCAGCCGGCCTGTCGGGTACTTAATAGTCCCGAGAGAGGTGCCATGTAAGAACTCGAGAATCCATTCTCTCCATGCAATTATTATTTTATTTAACTTAATAGTCTCTACGTTGAGTGAAGTCCAATACCGTGGATCATGGTCATTTAGAATGAGTACTTTCGTACGGGGTACGATATGCACAACTCTACAACGATACCCGTACGGTTAGGTTATAGGTCTTACATAGCGTAATGCAACATTCAAAACTAACCACGAAATAATCATACCTTGACCATAAAGTACACATGCTGATTTGATAAGATAAATAAATAAATAAATAAATAAATTGAAGCCTGCAGGTGCCTGTAGGCCAATATTCGGGATCAGCCAGTCGATTACAATATTTCATAGTTAATATGAACGTGTCTTATTCATTCAATTCAATAAGACGATTAGCCAGTCTCTTAGTTCCATCTAGGAACGCATGATCTATTATTAAATTAAGATGGCAATTCTCTTTTATAAATGTTAAGACAATAATTAATATCAATCAATAAATGGTAATAAATGTCAATCAATCTCAATTAATGTCAATTTGAAATAAGAATCAGCCAAAAAGGGCATTATGGCTAGCATTCATGCGGCTGGGAAATTATTGATTCATGCGGTCGGAATAGAATAGTCTCATGCGGCCAAATTTGTAAAGCCCTATGTGGCTAGAAACAAAAGGGGTCTCATGCGGCTACGGGCAACATACACCCATGCGGCCAAAGGAAATTCTCTGCGGCTGAATAGGTGCAAGCCTATATGCGGCTAAGGAGTCACGCGGCGCCATACGGCTGAGAATGATCAGCGCCATGCGGCTGGAAGTTAAACTGAGTCCATGCGGCTGAAGATGATATAAGTTCCATGAGGCTAAGCTGTGGCAAGGGAGACAACCCTATGTGGCTAAGATGTGACAGTACGCATACGGCTGCGGAACTAAATGCATATGCGGCAGATAAGTCTCATGCGGCTGACTAAGCGCATGCGGCTAACTAAGCTCATGCGGCTAACTAAGTCCATGCGTCTAACTAAGCTCATGCGGCTAACTAAGCTCATGCGGCTAACTAAACCCATGCGGCTAACTAAGCCCATGCGGCCAGGATGACTTGCCGCATGAAGACTCATGCAGTCAAGCACTGGCATGCGGCCAGGATCTGTTCTTCTTCTCCGAATTTTCTAAGGACAGAACCATAAAAACTGGAAGCCCCTGTTTTTCAATTTTAGTTTTATTGGTGCTAATTAAATTTTTATGTCATTTATAGCCTTAAATAATTATTAGGAATTTTTAAGAATTTTTCTAGAATTTTTAAGTAATTTTAAATGAGTTTTTAAATACAAAAATACTGATTTGTAATTTTCTAAAATATTTTAATATCATTTTACAAATTTTTAAAATGTTTTTATATCAGTTTGTAATTAAAGGAATGTTTTTAAAATAGGAAATACAAATTCTGTTTTACATTTACTCACTAATAATTCCTGTGTGCAATTTCCTAATCTAGGAAAACCTAATTGCAAATCTACCAAATCCCCCCTCTCACACACGACACTCTCTCTCTCCTCCAGCTCTCACCCGCTCCCGTTGACCCCTGTCCCGACCGACTCACCGCCCTGCCCCCGCCTTTCCCGGCTGACCCCACCGACCTCAACCCCCCTATTTAAACCCCCACTCTCCCCTGACCTAAACCCTAACCCTAAATTCTCCCCACAGCAACCGACAACCCCCTTCTTCCCCGACGAACCCCCAAACCCTAACCCTACTCCGGCGAACGCTGCTCCGCCCCAACCGACGACCTTCACCACCAACCACCACCACCATTCGATGCGCCCCGACAAGACGCGTCGATCGCCACCGCTCCGCCACCGTCCCGATGCCCCAAGCCGCCGCCTCCGCCTTCGAAACTTCGTGGAGAAGTCGGACACGTACGTGTCAGCTTCGATTCGTGTCGTGCAAGTCTCGTCTTCACATATGAGACTCGCCAGGACACGGGGATGTTCGTCCAGTAGCTGGACACGTGATTCAGTGTTCGTTCGTGTCGTACGTAGCACGGACACGAGAAACCCTGTGTCCTTAACTGTCAGGACACAGGACAAATATTTATTTATTTATTTTTTATATAAATGCTAACCTAAACTAAATAAAACTAACCTAAGGTCTAATCCTAACAGTCGGGCCAACTGGCCCACTGGCCAGCGCGCAATAAATAAACCCCTTCCCACCCCCGCTCTGTTGGCTCCAGTTCGAGCCCCCTTTCTGTTCTCTTTTTCTGTTTTCTTTTTTCTTTTCTTTTTTCCTTTTGTTTTGTATATATATATATATATATATATATATATATATATATATATATATATATATGTATTAATGTATGTATATATATGTATACTGTTTTTAACAGTATTTTATATATATGTATATATACTTTATAGTTAGTAAATTTTATGTATATATGTTTGTATATATGTATATATTTTTATGTGTATATATTTTTTTTTATGTGTATATATATTATATATATATACACTTTATAAATAAGAATTTTCTTGTATATATATATATATATATACATATATATATATATATATATATATATATATATATATATATATATAGATACTTTACAATTAATTATTTTCCCTATACATAGATATATGTACTTTCAACATATGTATGTATATATTTATTTTGAACTTTATTTAAATATAATATTATTTTTGTACTTTTACCAAGTTATATTGTTATTGTATTTAAATTACTGCAACCATTTGGTGTCCAAGCCTAGCATGGGTATTTGGGCCCAAATGTGTTTTCACACATTCAAGACCTGTACAAGTCATATTGGACTTGATTTATGGCCTTGGGTCCTGTATTTGAACTTTGGTTCAAATTATATACATGGACAAAATACGCAGATAATTAATTATTGTGTGCAATGCTGTTTTTGATTTTCTAAAAATACTTAAAGTGCTGTTAAAATTATGGAAAAATAGTATTTAGATACTATGTTAAGTTGGCTAATTTAGTATAATTTTTTTAGTATTTAATTTACTATTTTGCCCCTAGTTTGGCATATGAAACCAAAACTCATTTTCTGTATACTTAGGAAAACTGATTTTTATAAAATATTTATACTGGTTAATAAATTCCAGAAAAATTATAATAAATTTCTATGATTAACAAGGATCACTTTAGTACTTTACTTTGAGAAAAACTAGGCTTTTTGTCTATCTCTAAAATTGTTAGAACACAATGATCTTTTGATTTATTTATTGATTAATTACGACTTGTAGCTTTTTGTGTTATTTGGAGTTTTAGTCATGTTGAACCCCATCCCCCACTAGTGTAAAGACCCTAGAAAGTTAGTTAACATAGTGTGTCACCCCAAATTGGTCTCCTATGCCAAAGTCATCATTTTGGCTAGGTGCCCAATCACAAGTCGTGTTTTACCAATTAGTGTCCTAGTGTTTTAGCTTTGTGTAAAAACTAAGTTATTGTATTTACTTCTACAGCGACGAGTTACCGGACATCCATAGCATTGTTATCGCAGCTTGTTTTGTTTTGCTTTGCTAGAGGCAAGTACTTTGTACGAACTTTACATATTGTCACATAAATGAACTGCAAACCCCACCATGTTAAATACTGATCCTTGGGGTAGCAAGTTAGATCTCTACATGTTGTACTTTCAGTTACTACCATGCTTAGAACAGTCTTGATGTATCTCTCACATGATTAGAATATGGGTTATGGGGAAACTGATAGTAGTGTACGTGATCATATCCCCCTCCACAGTACCGAGTAAAGTTTCATTTTATATGTTACTATGTCGTAGGCCTTTATCTCAAAGCTGTATTTGTGCGTATGTACATCTACCGCCTTTACACTTGTAAGTATGTATATTTCATTATGTGCCCCAGCACATTGTACATCTATTGACCGATCACGTACCTACTACAGTTTTAAATATTACATATACATCTGTCTCTATGATATATGTGTCCTTGCCATGATAGACTATGTGATGCCATGCTTTCCAGTTATTCCTCTCATGTTCATTTTCATGTTTCATATGCTAGTTTGCTAGATTTAGTACTTGCTCCCGTCCTGACAGGATAACGTTGTAGGTATCCTTACTGAGGAGGAGTTACTCTGCGACACATATTATGGGATTACTGCCGAGGACCCGGCTCTGCTTTACGAGGATGTTCCTGCGGGGAACCTCGCCTAGTTGTCTTTTGTTTACTTAGACTTTTGAGAGTAGACATGTATTAGACTATATCATTTTGTAACTGGACATGTATCCAGTTTTACACTTCAATTTACTTGTACTTGGACGTTTACTATATACGATGACTTTTGTGTTTGGAGCATTTATGATTCTTCTTCACTTATAGAACTGTTAGTACATTTAGTCTTATCCTGTTGTCTTTAGAACATCTTACTACATTTTATCTCAACGTAGGCTGGACATGACTCGGCCTGGCCCAACAATTTGGGTAGCAGGTCGTGACATGTTTTTAGTGGTGGCCCATGCAGGTCCTGACTAAACTGTTTGGTTACGTTGTT
>JANAVB010019799.1:14950324-15014792 GCA_029216955.1 Iris pallida
CAACTAGGGTTCCTCTTATGGCCGCCCCAGTGAGGAGGAGTCTTCATTCATTCACTTCTCATTTTGGAGCTCAAAACCCTAATTTTTGTGTTCTTACAAACACCTTTCTCATTCCTCCATTAAGTCCCTTCCAAATCATTCTCAATCTTCTCCTACTCTTCATCCAAGGAGCCTAGAAGCTTGGGAGCCAAGGAACACAAGAAGAGGAGGCTATTGACTTGAGGATTGTGTCCAACTTCACTTTTGTGTCCACTTGTGGTGCTACATTGGAAATCCATTTTCCAATAGGTATACATATAATTACTTTTCTCTATGTTTAGACACTATTACATGCATTGGACCCTTAGAAAACCTACCCATAGAGTAGGGGTACCTATAGGAGGAAGAACTAGGCTCTAATGACCATATTGATAGAAGTTACATAGAATTTTTGTATCATTTTTGGAAAAATTCGAGAATGGTGTACCAAGTGTTTGTCATTTGATTTGATAGGCCAAATAGGCATGTGAATGATGTGTGTGGCAAGATATGTGTCCACAAATAGATACGAATAGGTTGTGTCATGTTATACTAGGACACAGAGTCATTTTAAGATTTATTTTTCCTCCTACCCTTGTCACACACATGTCACATTTCACATGACACATTGTACTAGCTAGACACCATTTAGTTAGCTTCTAATTGTCATTTTAGGCATGCTCATGTATTTTGGTATGAATAGGACAAGATTTGGTGTATGTATCTTGGACGTATCACAAATATATCGTAGACTAGTGGAATACGGGGGTGATGCACACCAAATGTTTGATATATTCTTGTGTGTGCAAACACACATGTTGTGGTGTATGTGTGGATATACATGTATCATGTGTTGTGTGTGTATCACACATATAGGCACATTAGTGTGTGTGTCCCTTTGTGCATATGATAGTGTGTGCATAGGATACATAGGCATGCTAGTGTGTGTGTATATACTTAGGCATGCTAGTGTATGTGTATACATACATAGGCATGCTAGTGTGTGTGTATACATATAGCTTGATTGTGTGTGTGCCTATTTGTAGTGGTGGTGATGCATACATGTATATGTGAGATATGCACTAGTGATCATGTGTGTGTGTATGGGATAGTGTTAGAGTGGTGTGTAGGAGTGGGATTCCTGTACTAAGTTGAGTGTTGAGTGCATATGCATAATTGTGTGTTTGTACTAGCACTACAAGAAAAATGATCATTTGCGGCACACGAAACACGTTGTAAAAGATCTTTCACGGCGTACATTTTTGTGCCATAAAAGGCAATGCCGTAAATGACCCTATTATTTACGACGTGCATTCGAACGCTGTAAATGACTCTATCCATCTTTTTACAACGTACATTCGAACGCTATAAATGACCCTCTCCATCTTTTTACAACGTGCATTTGACGTTGTAAATGACTTTCTCCACCTTTTTACAACGCTCATTCGAATGCTGTAAATGACCCTCTCCACCTTTTTTTACAACGCATATTCGAACGCTGTAAATGACTCTCTCCATATTTTTTACAATGCGCATTCGAACGCTGTAGATGACCCTTTCCATCTTTTTACAACGCCATTCGAACGCTGTAAATGACCCTTTCCATCTTTTTTACAACGCATTCACACGCTATAAATGACCATCTTTTTTACAGTATGCTTGTGGCCTGTACCTGCAGTGCCGAGGCATTGGTTAGGACAACAGCAATCGTGCATGCACAAATCGGACGAGGTGAGAGTACAAATACAACAAATGCAATAACCACAACAACAATACTTACTAATTGTTATTCCCTTGGCGAACAATCGATGGAAAACCACGAAATCAGAAACTATTGTAAAGACAATGTTTCCAGCAACAACACCTTAAAGAAGGTGATGTTGTATTACGGGAATCTAAAAAGATTTCGTAATATTTCTCGAAGGCAACAGAACCGTATGACTTCTAAAGAGAAGCGACGGTATTCTCGAAGGCAACAGAACCGTATAACTTCTAAAGAGAAGCGACGGTATTCTCGAAGGCAACAAAGGAAGAAGAAAGCCTGCTGGGGTGAAAGATCACCGGCGCTCAAAGCTATATCCGCCTTACGGACAAGCCTCCAGGAACCTGCAAGTTCGAAGAGAACTTTAGAACGCTGGCCAAAAATGTCGACGACTCCTCGGAATAGCAGCAGCGCTTCTCTCTCTCTCTGGAAATTCTCTGATTATTTTCTGTAACCTTAGAGAGAGGAGATGCTTCTGATATTATAGGCACGAGATGGGCTTTTCAAATTCTGAACGCACGCCCTGGTTTAATGCTAGATCCGGATTTTCTGGATCTGAGCCATTTCTGGATCTGAGCCCACAAGACCCGCGGACGTTACATAATTTGAACGGCCCACTCGACCCGCTCGACCCGCTCGACCCGTACGTCCCGTACGCTCAGTACGCCCCGTATGCCACGCAGGCCGCGCAGAGGCTTGCGCACGAGCGCAACTAAAGCGCACAATGCGCCTAGCGACGAGCTGTCGTGCTAAGTGTAAAGTGCCATCAAAAAGCCACATTAAGCCTCAAAAGCCCGTTAGCCCAAGTCCGAGTCCGAGTCCGAGTCGATAAGCCCCTTCGGGGCTTAGCTCCAATCTATTTTCATTTTGGCCAAAAGTTGGTTTCTTATTCTCACATCTATGTAAAATCCCCCCACATGGCACCCTCCATTGGGCCTCAACCCATGTGCATCTCTCTATTCCTTCATAAGTAATATATAGAGATACATATTGGTGTGATTTTCCGATATGGGACTATCTTTTAACAATATAATATTGTGAACACACACAACACATAGAATAAAACACCAACAATCCCCTACATATCTCTATATATATGAGTTAAGCGTTCCACATAATAACTGTCCATTATGTATTAGGATAGATGTCGCTGACGACTTGAATCTTCCCGCATGGGTTGAACAACAGTATGATACAAGAATGGACTACGCCTTGAATTCTGTACCACAACTGTAATTTTTCTCACTCACATAATGTAGTTATCTGTGCTTCTGGCTGCACATTAAAGGCCTTGTGCCAGCCTGGATTTCAATGTATGTATTTTGGGCGTCTACAAATTTACCCTCAAGAAACGGCCTATTTTTCTGTCCATACATTATAGGTGAGTTCTTTATTAAAGAGACATGGCATGAAGCGTCCAACGCTTCCTTTACGGTGCTACGCCGCTATGACATGGCCTTAAGCCGAGGACCTTACCCCGAATCACCGGGAACCTTATCGTAGTGTCATACTACCCGTAGCATGAGGTCTAGCCCCTTTGTAGTGCCAAACTACCCAGCATGAAGCCTTACGCTTCTGTGCGGTGTTACGCCGCTACGACATGGCTTACAAGGCCGAGGCTTTATCCCTAGACGGGTTTATCTCATTGTGGTGTCGTGCCACCCGTAACATGAGGAACACCTCCTCTTTGTAGTGCTGACTACATCCCTCTTTAATTCAATATACAGCATTAGGCCAACTGCCTATTTGCGGTGCTACGCCGCTGTGACTTGGCTAACATAGCCGAGGATTTACCTCCTTCGAGAACCTCATGGTGGAGTCACCGCCACACATAGCATGAAGTCACACTCCTTGTAGTGCTGTGCTACCATGCTTCCTGTAAAGCATAATAGACCTTCACTCAGTCTGAGAACTCATTAAGGCATTATGCCATCCTTCCCACAGGATCAATTTTCCGTAGAAAATTCATAGTAGACAACAGTGGTTCTGGGTCTGAAACCCTTTCATGTTCCGCAGAACAAGTACCCACTGTTAACTAATATTTTTCCAGTCAATAGTCCTCCCTTGAATCAAAAAATTAGATATCTGGTAGATTTCTCTTTGAACCAATAACATAAAATTTATTGATAGGATTATAATGACACAATATTAGAATGCCTTCAAACCCATCTTCCTTGCTGTGTCCTCGACCAGCTGTCGTTTGAGGCCTTTCGTGAACGGATCCGCCAGGTTCTCCTGACTCCGAATATCGATCACTGCAATGACGCCTCGTTTGATGAGATCGTTCACTGCTCTGTGCTTTAACCGCACAGTCCTCTTCTTCCCGTTAAAGAGTTCATTTGATGCTACTACTGCTGCCGCCTGGTTGTCACAGTATATCGGGATTGCCGGTATCTGAGCTCCAACCACTGGAAGATCATACATGAGCTCCCGAAGCCACTCTGTTTCATCTGCAGCAGCATCCAATACGAAGAATTCAGATTCCATGGAGGAGCGAGATAACATTGTCTGCTTCTTCGATTTCCACGATATAGCAGCTTCGCCCAAGGCGAATATGAATCCACCTGTAGAATACTCGCTCTCCACCTCTGAACACCAGCTAGCATCACTGAAGCCTTCCACTACTGACGGATCTCCGCTGTAGTATAGTGCAAATGTCTGAGTCTTTTTTAGATATCTCATAACACGCTTCACAGCGTTCCAGTGTTCAACGCCTGGGTTGCTAGTGAACCGACTCAGCATTCCCACCGCAAAAGCTATGTCAGGTCTTGTGGCAGTAGTAGCGTACATCAAGTTTCCGATGACGCTGGCGTACTCCAATTGCTTGACGCTTTCTCTCGAATTTGGCTCCAGCTTCTGATCACTCCGGTACGGTGTATCAATTATAGGAAGATCTTGATACCCGTATCGAGTGAGCATTTTCTCAATGTAATGAGATTGTGACAGTGCTATTCCCGTGCCTGTCCGGATGATCTTGAGCCCCAAGATAACATCGGCATCCCCCAAGTCCTTCATACTGAACTTGGTCGAGAGAAATTTCTTTGTCTCTGTGACACAGCTTAAATCCGTACCTAGGATTAGCATGTCGTCAACGTATAGACAAACGATAACTCCTCTTCCGTCAGCAAACTTAGTATAGACACACTTGTCTGTTTCACTGACCTTGTAGCCATTTGACCTTATCACTTTGTCAAACTTCTCATGCCACATTTTGGGAGCTTGTTTAAAACCATACAGAGACTTCATCAACTTGCAGACTTTGTCTTCCAGACCTCTGACGACAAAACCTTCTGGTTGTTGCATGTAGATCTCTTCTGTCAGCTCGCCATTAAGGAATGCCGTTTTCACATCCATCTGATGTATCACTAGTTTGTGTATTGCTGCTAGAGCAATTAACAATCTGATGGTTGTCATCCGAGCTACTGGAGCATAAGTATCAAAATAGTCGATCCCCTGTTTCTGAGTAAACCCTTTGGCCACTAGCCTGGCCTTGAATTTGTCGATGGTTCCATCTGCTTTCATCTTCTTCTTGAAGATCCATTTGCATCCGATGGGTCTTGCTCCTTCTGGCAGGTCAACTAACACCCATGTATTATTGGAGGTGATTGAGTCAATCTTATTGTCTATTGCCTCTTTCCAGAATACAACATCTCTGGTCTTCATCGCTTCATCATAGGTAAGCGGATCTGCTTCCACATGATAGGTGATAAAGTCATCTCCGAAGTCTTTCGGCCTCCTTACTCGCTTAGTTGACGGTTCAGCGAGTTCTGGTTCAACTGGTGTCCCTTCGACAATAGCTTCTTCTTGGACTACTGGTTCTTTAAGGACTTCTGTCTGCTTTACACTCTCATCATTCTCCGGAAGATCCGTGAGAACAATATTTTTGTGCCTTGCAAACTTGTCTTCAAAATATTCAGCATCGTGAGATTCAATGATATGATTTGATTCTATATCAAGGAATCTCCGAGCATCACTCTTCTCGGCATAACCAAAGAAGATAGCCTTAGTGGTCCTAGTCCCCAGCTTCTGAATCTTCAGATCTGGGAGCTTCACGTAAGCCAGACACCCCCACACTCGAATGACATTCAAGTTAGGCCTGACTTTGAACCAGAGTTCATGAGGTGTTATGTCCGAAGTTGCATACGGTACTCTATTGAGAATGAAAGTAGCCGTTAATGCAGCTTCTCCCCAGAAGCTCTTTGGAAGACCCGCAGTCAACAGCATAGAGTTCATCATCTTTGTCAACGTTTTGTTCTTTCTTTCTGCTACTCCGTTGGATTGAGGAGAGTACGGAGCCGTCGTCTCATTTATGATTCCATGTTCTTTACAGAATGATGAGAAATTATGAGACCGATACTCCCCGCCTCGATCACTCCCTAGCCTTTTGAGTTGTTGTCCAGTTTGCCGTTCAACCTCGGCCCTGAACTCCTTGAACTTCTCGAATGCTTCGTCTTTAGACTTGAGCAGGTAGACAAAAGCATACTTTGAGAAGTCATCGATGAAAGTAATAAAATACTTCATCCCGGCTTTTGTAGAGAATTGCTTGAAATCACAGATATCTGAGTGAACCAACTCCAGAAGATCTGTGCTTCGATGGACCCTGTGAAAGGGTTTCCTTGTGATCTTCGTCTGAGCACACACTTCACATTTCTCTACCTTACCCCCACACTTGGAGATAAGTCCTAGGCTAGACATCTTGTTAATCCTTTTACAATGAACATGTCCTAGCCTATTATGCCACAACTCAAAAGAATAGTTCAAAGAAGAAATAGCATTAATATCATTTTTCTGGGTTACAACAAGCTGAATTTTGTACATTCTTTCAGTCTGGAAAGCTTTTTCGAAGAATGTACCCTTCTTGGACATCACCATCTGGCCAGCATTGATGTCCATCCTCAAGCCTGTGTTACAAAGCAGGCTCCCAGAGATCAGGTTCTTAGCAATTGCAGGAACATGCTTCACTCCTTGAAGCGTCAGAGTGTTCCCCGATGTGAGTTTCAGCTCCACCGTCCCGATCCCCAGTACTTCAGCTTGTGCTTGGTTTGCCATTATGACTTTTTCGAAAGTTGGCTCATAGGAGTCGAACCATTCCTTGTCTGAGCAGACATGACATGTCGCACCAGTGTCTATCCACCAGTCTGAGTCAACTCCCACATTTGCAACCTGCGCTATCATTGCAACCAGATTAGTAACCAAAGAAACCTTACTAGGCTCACCTTTTTCTGGTTCCTTGCAGTCACTTTTGTAGTGGCCCTTCTTGCCACATTTGTAACAAGTCACATGGGACTTGGACTTCTGATTCTTGAATGAAGGACTCTTCACTTTCAGATTAGTGAAGTCCTTCTTCTTCTTGTGAGGAGAAGCCGCCTGCTTCCCCTTGTACTCTCTGGTTTGGACCAGATTTGCTTTCGCCAGTTGTTTGGACAGGGAATCCATCTTCTGTTGAGAGCGCATCTCGTCCTCAACATGGATCTCTTGCAGGAGATCTTCCATACATATGTCCAGCTTCTTGCGGTGCATCCTTGCATAGAAGTTGCTCCAACCCGCAGAAAGTTTAGAGACGATTCCTCCAACGACAAACTTGTCGACAAGAGGCATCTTCTCGTCATCCAACTTTTGGCGCAGCTTCAAAAACTCCTTTACTTGGGACAGCATAGCCTTCTCATCTTCGAAGGTCCACTTGTGGTATCTTTCAACCAAGAAGATCTTGGACCGATTCTCGTCATCTTCGTACAATTTCCCCAAGGAATCCCAAATCTCTTTGGCAGAATTCTTCTTGGAATAGGACTCTGCCAGAGAGTCTTCCATGCTATTGAGAATCAACAGTTTACAGATACTGTTTTCTCTAATCCATTTTGCCTGCTTGGACTTAGCAGCTGCAATAACTTCTGCGGTTTCGGTTGTTGGAACGATCGGTTCTTCCTCATTCAGCACGTAATCAACTTCCACGAGTTGAATGTTTAAGGTTACTTTTCGTTTCCAGATTTGGAAATGTTCGCCGTCTAATTTCTCCAACTTGTTAAAGTCGGTATTGACGAGCGATGCACGTGAGTTATCCATCTTTTCGATATAGCTTTGAGATTGTTATTCCCTTGGCGAACAATCGATGGAAAACCACGAAATCAGAAACTATTGTAAAGACAATGTTTCCAGCAACAACACCTTAAAGAAGGTGATGTTGTATTACGGGAATCTAAAAAGATTTCGTAATATTTCTCGAAGGCAACAGAACCGTATGACTTCTAAAGAGAAGCGACGGTACTCTCGAAGGCAACAGAACCGTATAACTTCTAAAGAGAAGCGACGGTATTCTCGAAGGCAACAGAGGAAGAAGAAAGCCTGCTGGGGTGAAAGATCACCGGCGCTCAAAGCTATATCCGCCTTACGGATAAGCCTCCAGGAACCAGCAAGTTCGAAGAGAACTTTAGAATGCTGGCCAAAAATGTCGACGACTCCTCGGAATAGCAGCAGCGCTTCTCTCTCTCTGAAAATTCTCTGATTATTTTCTGTAACCTTAGAGAGAGGAGATGCTTCTGATATTATAGGCACGAGATGGGCTTTTCAAATTCTGAACGCACGCCCTGGTTTAATGCCAGATCCGAATTTTCTGGATCTGAGCCATTTCCGGATCTGAGCCCACAAGACCCGCGGACGTTACATAATTTGAATGGCCCACTCGACCCGCTCGACCCGTTCGACCCGTATGTCCCGTACGCTAAGTGCAAAGTGCCATCAAAAAGCCACATTAAGCCTCAAAAGCCCATTAGCCCAAGCCCAAGTCCGAGTCCGAGTCCGAGTCCGAGCCCGAGCCCGAGCCCGAGTCCGAGTCCGAGTCCGAGCCCGAGCCCGAGCCCGAGTCCGAGTCCGAGTCGCTAAGCCCCTTCGGGGCTTAGCTCCAATCTATTTTCATTTTGGCCAAAAG
The DNA here is from genome assembly GCA_029216955.1 of Iris pallida. NCBI lineage: Eukaryota > Viridiplantae > Streptophyta > Magnoliopsida > Asparagales > Iridaceae > Iris > Iris pallida. The sequence continues at coordinate 14,959,027 of JANAVB010019799.1, forward strand.
TTGGTTTCTTATTCTCACCTCTATGTAAAATCCCCCCACATGGCACCCTCCATTGGGCCTCAACCCATGTGCATCTCTCTATTCCTTCATAAGTAATATATAGAGATACATATTGGTGTGATTTTCCGATGTGGGACTATCTTTTAACAATAGAATGTTGTGAACACACACAACACATAGAATAAAACACCAACACTAATTAACACACTTAACACAAAATATATTTTCAGAATGAGTAATATTTACACGGTAACCTCTCAAAAGAGAGTGTATCAATCAAAGTATGTATATTAGACCACTTAACACACTAGTAACAGGAAACAAAGAAAATAACTTAACTATCCTTCTCTCTCATTTAAGCCACCATCACCACTGGCATATCTTTTGGGACTCAGACATCTTCCTCCATACAAAAAATCCACTCAAGCAACGGGTAGCTTCCAAGCTTTTCGGACAAGCGAACTCGGTGTTCAGTTAAGCAAGCTATTATTCCCTGCATATAATCAAAGTTTCTAGTAAGTAAAGCAGAGTAAGCAAGTTTGTATAAAACAGTTAAGAGAGCAATAAGATAAGAAAATTATAATTGTTTGTATTGGAAAGTTACAACAAATTTTGCTGGAAGAACAAACTCATTTTATCTGGATACTATTAATTCCTTCACTAGAAAATCCATTAGACGTACCAGTGATGATTAAAAGTTAATAACTAACATAACCATGTGTCACATTAATGGAGAAACATGGAAAGATTACAGAATAATGAGTTTTTAGGACGATCATCTCTCCATCATTATCATCTGGCATTGAGAGTAAATCCTAACCCTTAGAGATATATTCAAGGAATCAAGTTGTATTCCTAAATTTCCAGTGTGTTATCGAGGTCAATGTATAATTGGATGTAGTTCGATGTATATATATTTGGTAAAATGAGAGTCATACATGCCTCATATATATTTGCTTAATATAACAGTGTTAAGATGAATATATATTTGGTAAAATGAGAGTCATACATGCCTCATATATATATATTCGTTTGTTACTGATGCCTGTGAAGCAGGGACTGGCCTGACAATACATTTAAAGAAAATAAGTCAGGTCACCCAGACAGTATAAGTTAGACTTCCAAAAGTTCTTTCATCTACCTTCCTAATGGAGGCAAGACTCCAGCAACAGATGAAGATGGCCTACGACTGCTCCTTGTATCTGAACTTGATACTGAATCAGTCTCCAAAGTACTCATTTTCCTAACAGGTACCCTTGTTTGCGACAAATTTTGTTTAACATGTAACAGAAATGAGATTAGGGGAAAACGTGAGAAAGTTGTAAGCAATTAGAAAATTAATTTACAACTTAGTCATAATGAATAAAAGATGCTATTCAGGACAGTGTTAAATAGAAAACCCTATCTACCAGCAGGAATGATTGAGCTTTCATCTTGTCAGACTTAACTATAACAGGGTTAAGGAATGAATATTTTTGGCTTATTTGACCTTCTCCATGCCAAACTTACCAACCTTGCAGTCTTTAACATCTACTATAGGATATAAAGTAATTTGAAAGATGCTCCTTGGTTGAATAAACTTGAACCAAAAAGGTAAATTCATGTGCCTTCCTCCACTCCTGCTAAGTTCTATGCCAAGCACATCTCTTGTCCCACAGTTTACGTACAAATGACTTTACTAGCAAGGTAAAGGATTCACATCTATATGTGAGTTTTAGTTAATCTTTCTTGGAGCCTTCTCAAAGTATGCAGCTCAACAGCTGACAGGGATCCGCAGGAAAAGACAGTTGGTCAGTTTTTTAAAGACCACTACAGTTTGGTTTGGTATAGCTTATTTGTCTACAAGAACAACAAAAAATTTTGTACCAAATTTTTGGGATCGTATGTTTGAATTCTTTTTTATTCTGCTTTTTGTTTTTCTGAAAGCCGTAGCAAAAGCTGTTTCGTAACAACAGCTTCTGTTTTTTTATAGCTAGTTCATTTTTTGGATAGTTTTTGAGAGGAGGAGGAGGCTGCACTCGAAAACTGTTTTTGTTTTCTGAAAAGCAGAATAATACCAAACCAAGCTAACTTGTCAGTTTTCAAATATCACAATATTTGCTGTGTCTTGAGCATAGGCGATCTTGATAAGAAATATAATGTGCACAGCACAAAAAGGAGCCTTGGTTTATCCCGTATTTAACATCAAGATGAAAATTGACAATATAAAATACTGCATGCTTCATCACCCAAAAGAATGTTGTTGTTTAACAGGAGATAGTGTAGCACTTGAAGTTGAAGTTAGGTAATGCAAATAGACCTGTGCAGATGCGCTACCACAAGAGTTGCAAGTCGACTAGAGTTGAGCCCGCCTAACCCAAAACCCACCGCAATCAATGGGCTGGTTTTCACTCAATTTGGGACTAGTAAAACCAAATGTGAACCACCCCCAATTCAATTCGAACCTGAACCAACTGTACCCAAGCCAACTCAACCCAGTCGAATGCAAATTATGCATCTTTAACAAATGTGTGTAAATAAATTATATATAATGCACGTAGGTATGCATGCATATTAAGTTTCATGTAGATCTCAAATTAATACCACTACCAAAATACAGTAAATTAGCGACGGAATATTGGCGACGAATATTGTCCGTCGGCGATAGCGACGGCTTTGTGGCAACTAGCCGACGGAGTACCGACGACAAGCCGTTACATTTTTTATTTTATTTTTAGGGGGAGAAAAGGTCGCTCATCCGTCGCTATGGCGTCGGAGATATAGCGACGGATATTTATCCGTCGCTATGCAGTCGATTATTTGGCAGGAATTGTGGGGAGAATTGGCGGGACAGTTCTTCGACTACGTAGCGACGGATATTCCGTCGGCAAGCATCAAAAAGAGCGACTAACGGTCGACGGATAAAAATCCGTTGCTAGTCCGTCGCTAAATATACGTTCCAGACTTAAATTGAAACGACGAGGAAAACTTTTCATATTCCTCCCAAATTCACTCTCCTCTCTCTCTCTCTCTCTCTCTCTCTCTCTCTCTCGCGGTGTCGTAGGGGAAGCGGGGGCGGCGGGCTTGGGGCGGGGGCGTCGGGGGTTGGGCGGCGGGAGGCGACGGCATGGACGGGGGGTTGTGGGTGGCGGGGCTGCGGGGGCGGCGGGCTTGGGGCGGGGGCGTCGGGGGCTGGACGGCGGGCTTGGGACGGGGGCGTCGGGGGCTGGACGGCGGGCTTGGGGCGGCGGGCTTTGGTCGGGGGCGGCGGGGGGCTTTGCTTCTCAAATTCATCTGAGTTTATTTATTGGCTAAATATTGTGTTATCCATATTGGGTGTTATCCATTAGTTTGGTGGTATTTGGATTAGTAAATGTGAATATGGAGTTTGGGTTCATGGTTTATATGTTCACTGTGTCAAGGACAGTGCGAGTTCTTCATCTGCCTTCTTTGTTAAGAATATCCTTGGGACATTCGCTTCACCAAAGTCACTGAATAAGTGAAATTTTTCCTGGAAAACTGACCCTTAGAGTGTATCAGTTGTGTGCTTCTATATAGATGTATATATCTATACATCTAACTGTGATATACATATGTGTATGTGTGCTTTAGAGAGTGAGGAATGAAGGTAGGCCTACCATGCCTATTAGCATGCAGGACAGCTTGGGGTGTAATGTGTGAGTGTAGGCATGGTAGGAAATATACGTAATGCTAGTGTAACTAGACTAAGGTAGTGCTTGCTAGATAGAAAGGACACTCTAGTATCCTAACCAAGTTAATTTTAGCTTAGATATTTAGGATATAGCTCCCATATCCTAGAAGTGGACTCTTGCAATTTAAAAATAGATAGATTGATTCAGTTTGATTAATTGACCTACAATGACTCTAAAACTTGATTTGCTGCTGCAAGCATACAACACCTCAAAAATATTTACTGACTCGTCAAGTTGAACCGTGTATAACATGCTCGACACTTAAGAGGAATCATTTTGACTTAGTAGACTATCGAAGAATCGGTATCGGACTATCGGTATCGGTATCTAACTATCGGACTATCGGTATCGGTATCGAACTATCGGTATCGCTAGCAGACTATCAGACTATCGGACTATCGGTATCGGTATCGGTATCGGTATTGCACTATCGGTATCGGTATCGCACTATCGGTATCGGACTATCAGTATCGGTATCGCACTATTGGTATCGGTATCGAACTATCGGTATCGGTATCGAACTATTAGTAACAACTGTAACTAGATTTTTCTCTTCTCGAGCTAGAATACCAGCGGATCCACCAGTTACATGATTATATACTAATTCTGTTTAGTTTGTCTTACTATACAGATTTTCACATCCAATCTGTGATGGATCGTTATTCGTACATGGATGTACAAACGACAACACGAGAGCAGAATAGATATGAGTGACGATTTTCAGGCAGGCGTGGAAGTGTTTCTTAAGTATGCCATGAGCAAACCTCAGTTTATGGACGATAACAAAATCAAGTGTCCATGTCGTAATTATCGCAATAGACGTTACGAAGAAGTGGTGAGTGTAAGAGATCATTTGACCCGTAAGGATTTTGTACGTGATTACGGCCTGTGGTCATCGCAAGGTGAACTATATGCGGAAAGACAGGTTGCGAATGCTGCTACTTATGCTTTTGATGATAATGCTGCAGCGGATTTTGTCGTCGATGAGGACGAATGCTCTGTTGATTATGGAGACGTGCAGAACCTTACACGAGATATGGTGTACGACGCGGCAGGGCCTAATTTTGATCCGAAGGATCCTAATCCCGAGGCGAAGGAGTTCTATGATATGTTTCAGGATGCTGAAACTTTTTTATATTCTGGTTGTGAGCCACATTCCGTACTGTCAGTGACGATGCGGTTGTTGAACATAAAGTCCAATTTTAATTTGCCACAAACTTGCTATGATCGGATTACACAACAAATGAAGGAGGTGTTACCGAAGGAATCAAAAGAGCTTCCAAAAAACTTCTACAAGTCGAAGATGATGGTCCGACAACTGGGACTGGGGTACGACAAGATAGATTGTTGTCTCAACGGATGCATGTTGTACTACAAGGAGAACGAGGATATAGAAAGTTACAGCTTCTGTAATACGGATCGTTATAAGCCACTCAGGGTTAAAGGAAAGTCAACTAGAAAACGACGTCCTTACAAGTATATGCATTACTTGTCGATCACGAAGCGCTTGCAGAGGATGTATATGTCTCAGAATATAGCAGAACACATGACGTGGCACAACGAAGAACGCACAAAGGACGATGGAGAATTGTTACATCCTTCGGATGGAGAGGTGTGGAAATATTTTGATTTTTGCCATCCAAATTTTGCTGTAGAGCCTAGAAATGTACGCATGGGACTATGTTCTGATGGCTTTGCCCCTTTCGGGCAGTTGAGATCTCAATACTCATGCTGACCGGTCATTCTGATCCCTTACAATCTGCCACCATGGATGTGTATGAAGACTCCTTATATGTTCTTGACAGCTATCATACCGGGTTCCAAAAATCTGACGAAGAATATCGACATATATTTACAGCCGTTGGTGGATGAGCTGAAACAGCTGTGGGAGATCGGCGTCACGACCTATGATATTTCCAGAAAACAGAACTTTCAGATGAGAGCTTCACTGATGTGGATAATTAATGATTTTCCCGCATACGGTATGCTGTCGGGATGGAGTACTCACGGCACCATGTCTTGTCCGATATGCATGCAAAATAGTAAGACGTTTCGCCTTAAGCATGGAGAAAAAACTTCTTTCTTTGATTGTCATCGTCAATTTCTTCCCACGAGTCATCCTTGGAGAAAGAACAAGGACGCGTTCAGAGCTAGAAAACAAGAATTTTCTCATCCGCCTGCCAGATTGTCGGAATACGATATTTGGGAAGATGTAAAGGACTTGCCCACTGTAATGGAAGATCCATCGAACAATCGTGTCGATGGGTTCGGACAAATCCATAACTGGACCAAACAGAGTATCTTCTGGGACTTGCCTTATTGGAAAGATAATCTTATAAGGCATAATCTTGATATTATGCATATCGAAAAAAATGTGTTCGATAATGTCTTCAATACCGTCATGGATATTAAAGGAAAGACGAAGGACAATCCAAAAGCAAGACAAGACATTGTCGAGATATGTAAGCGTCCTTATCTGAACTTAATACAAAGGGGAGCTGGTGGACAAATAACTAAGCCGATATCATAATACACATTGAGCAAGGAAGATAGATTAATAATCTGCAAGTGGGTATCTACTTTAGGATTTCTCGACGGCTATGTGTCGAATTTGTCTAGATGCGTTGATCTTAATGAACGCAAGCTAACGGGAATGAAGAGTCATGACTGCCACGTGTTTATGGAAAGATTACTGCCCATTGCTTTGAAAGAGTTGTTGTCTTCTGCTGTATGGGTTCCGTTGGCCGAACTATCAATATTCTTTAGGGATATTTGTTCAAGTAAGTTGACTGTGCAACACATGGTTGAACTTGAGGAGAAGATTATCTTAACAATTTGCAAGTTGGAGAAAATATTTCCTCCTGGCTTCTTCGACAGCATGGAGCATCTACCAATTCAACTAGCATACGAAGTCCGTGTCGGTGCATCTGTTCATTATCGATGGATGTACCCATTTGAAAGGTACATAAAAATCGATCTAATTTAAGTTGAATTTTAGTGGATTTTAAAATTCTTTCTTAATTCTCAAGATAATTTGTCTCTCTAGATACCTACACCATCTAAAGAAGAAAGTTGGCAACAAGGCTCATATAGAGGCTTCGATATGCGAAACATATCTTATCGAAGAGGTGTCAAACTTCTGCTCCATTTATTTTGATACTCATGTTAAGACAAATCGAAATAGACCTCAAAGGAATGACGAAAACGTTGAGGATGGAGGAATATTCAATTTAAGGGACAAGCCTATTGGGACTAGTAAAAACGGTAGTTGACTGACGACGAGTATGATGCCGTTCACCGATATGTCTTGTTAAACTGTGACATACAAGAAGTGAGAGATTTGGAGAAGTAAGTCAGTACACTTGCACTCGTTATAATCTCGAATTTGATGAAGTAAGTGACTACACTTATATATTCTTATTTTCTCTAATAGTGTAATTAGAGATGAAGTCAAAATGAGGACACCCGATATTACCGATGAGGGACTTCAAAGAGAGGTTGATTGTTATAGAGTGCTTCAAAATATTGTAGATTTATAATATACTGGCCCATATGATATGCATATTGTAATGTTCAAATGTGAGTGGTTCGATATGACACCAAATATCGGTTGGAGAATCGATAAACAATTTGGATTTGTCGATATAAATCATCGCATGAGGTATAGAGGGTCCGATACATTTGCGATAGAAAATCAGGCTGTTCATGTCTACTATACAAGCTACCCAAGGCGTCGTAGAGATCGATTTGACTGGTGGACAGTATGTAAGATTAAATCTAGAAATACATTCAACGTGGGAGACCCAGCATACCAAGAGGACCAGATCGAAAAGTCCTAATACTTGGGACAACACTCGGATACAATGGATGTTGAAGATATTATTGAGGAAAATAGAGGAGAGGAAGAGGTTGATACACAAGACTTAGCTGTCAACCAGAAAAGAAAGAGGCGTCTTGTCCCGAATAGTGAGGCAGAAGAAGAAGAAGAAGAAGAAGAAGAGGAGGAGGAGGAGGAAGAAGAAGACGAATTTGATGGGGATGAGGATACAGATGAAATCGACGATGAAGATAAGGATGAGGATGAGGATGAGGAGGAGGATGATGATGAAGACGAGGCCGAGGATGAGAACGAAGACGATGATTAGGTTAAATATTGTTGTATATTAAAAACACTTCCAATTACGTGAATTAATGTTTTTTCGTTCGATTATTTACTTATTGCAGATGGCACTCCTAGTCTTTTTCATCGCGGCGGCACTCGTCTCCCTACTAGTGGTATGTATATTTTAGTTTAGAATTTTATATTCATTTGTACTTTTATATTGTTAATTATGTTTATGTGTTCTATCTACAAGTCATGATGGCTGGCCGTGGTCGTGGTGTTGGTGGTGGTCGTGGTGCTGGTGCTGGCGGTGGTGCTGGTCGTGGTCGTGGTCGTAATGGTGCTGGTGGTCGTGGTCGCATTCAATCGTCCCGGGATGTGACCTCATCCAGCGAGCCCGACCCGGAGAGTACCCCGGGCACAGACGCATCCCGCCGTCGATCGACTACTTCATCGAGGCATGAGTCTGGATCTGCTAGCGGATCCGTTCTGCTATCGGACCCACCAGCGGACCCACCAGCGGATCCACCAGTGGATCCCCCAGTTATTGCACAGTGGGCCCCGGAGTACCCCCATACTCGGTTTCATTCGGTTACTGGAGAGTACATGCGCGGACCCGCGGATCCTCCAACGGCACCAGAGAGGCCGAGAGACGAGTTTCGACGAGAGCTATGGCCCGCGGGGACTTCGTAAGTAAATTTCAGATAATTTATTAAATTTTTTTATTTATACAAGTTAATAATCCAGTCGTTTCTTCTTTGTAGTTTTTTCCGTTTAATGTTGCCAGGGCTCTTAGAGAAATTATCAGGGCTAACTTCCATGGTGCCTACCTCAACTTTTCGTCGGTGCCCCCAAACTTGAAGTACGTCTGGCTCGATGAGTTGAGGGTATATATCTATATCTTCTGGTTAATTATTAGTTGCTCCTTAATCAACCATTTTTAAATTACGTGATAATTAAATTTGTATGTTAGACGACGTACTGGTGGCCCTCCCATCGCGAGGACGCGATCCGTAGGACCTACAGAAGCGCTACCTCGAAGAAGATACGGAATATGATTCATGACCTGAAAATGGGGCATATGAGGCCGAATTGGATCCGGCAGGAGTATTATGAGGACCTCTTAGATATGATGAATACTCCTGCTTACAAGGAGAAATCGGAGAAGGCGAAGGCGAACCGACAGGCCACGGGGCTTCATACTGGTGGATCAAGGTCCCACGCAGTGACGCTTGCAGATTTGGTAAGATACCGTAAATTTATTTCACTATCGAATTTGGTATTATTAATATACGGAGTTAATTAGGTTCTACGAAAATTTCGTATACAGGCCCAATGGGCGACGAAGGAGGAAAGGACGCCAGAATCTGTCACCATGCACGACGTATTCCAGCATACGCACAAAAGACGGAAGGATGGGATCTTCGTCGACGAGAGGGCCAAGGAGACTTGTGTAAGTACTTATGTTTATGAGATTTACGTTAGAATTAAAAGTATTCGGACTATAACTTAGGTAAACTTAGGATTCACACTTAACTTAGTGAAACATAGGATTTAGATTACAACTTAGGTAAATCTTATAATATAAACACATTCATTTGATAGGCTGCGTATCGTGAGACCCTTAGTCGGGCTGAGTTAACTGACATCGAGGATGTCGGTGAAACGACACCCATCCGGACGCCCTCTTCTTTGGCCGCTCGCAATGACTTGTTCGTAGATACCATCGACGACTTTAAGAAAGGACACCTGTACGGAGTCGGCTCCCTAGGGCCGTTGCACATGGCGACTCAGAGATTTTCACCGACACTGCCTCCTCCCGCGGCCCCGGCAGACGATGATGTTAGGTCGCAGCTTACGCAGCTGCACGAGGCGGTGTCGTCCTTGCGGGAGCAAATTGCCTCACACTTTCTGCCTCCGTCTACTGATGCCGGTTCGTCTGCTGTTGGTGTCGGTCCGTCTTCTGCTGGTGCTGGTATCGGTCCTTCTTCCGTGGGTCATCTTTCTTTCAACCCTGCTGCCACTCTGGTACCGACTCCGACTGTGACGGCACTCATTGATCTTATGTCGCCAGAGCAGCTACGTCGACTTCCGAGCAGTGTCTACGACGACTTGCCGACGTACCTACTGGAGCAGTATATTCGTCGGTCGCAGCAGGGATTACCACCACCGGACAATCGAACTCCTCCTTCTCCTTAAAGTATTGTAATTAAGAAAATTTGGAATATTTGTGGGAATGTTGGAATATTTGTGAAAAATTTTAGAATATTTGTGAAAATTTTATATTTGTGTGCATTATATTTTTCGTCTATGTGATTGTTGGATAATTGGTGTGCATTTTTCTGATTGTTTGGTCTATGTGATTGTTTGGTTTATGCATTTTTGTGTGAACATGGAAAGCTCTGTATTTTTTTCAAAAAAATCTCAGTTAGCGACGGACTGGTGACCGCGTAGCGACGGATATTTTCAGTTTCCGACTACCTTTCGACGGAATATCCGTCGCTACCTGGAGATCTAAAAGTATTTCCAGTTAGCGACGGGTGATCGACGGATTCGCGTCGGATAATCCGTCGTCAAGGTCCTGGAAATATATAGTACAACGGAATAGCGGCGGCACATCCGTCGCCAAGGTTCTGGAAATGCATCACATTTTCAGAACCATGGCGACGGATTATCCGTCACTAGTCCGTTGCTTCGTCGACGGATGAGCGACGCAATGGCGACGACTCATCCGTCGCCATGGTTCTGAAAATGCCAAGCATTTTCAGAACATGGTCGACGGATAATCCGTCAGTATTCCGTCGCCTTTGTTAGCGACGGTGGTCGACTGAATAGCGACGGAATGATACACTCTGATACGCTATTACGACGGTTTACCGACGGACCATTACGTCGCTAGTTTCTATACAGTTCAGTATTTAATACCTGAAATGGACGAAAGCCCGTCGAAATGTCGTCGCTAATACTTCGTATTGTGAAGTCGAAAAGCCGTCGCTATTCCGTCGCTTAACGACTACTTAGCGACGGATCATTATTAACGACGAGCTGATTGCCGACGGATTATTTTGGCCAAGATCCGTCAGTGATCGGTCACTAATACAAATTTTCGACGGATGGACGACGGATGTGGCCGTCGCTAAATGGACATATTTTGGTAGTGTACTAAAGCTATATCTATCTACAAGTTTCAACTGGTCCATATATAACAATAAAAAAGTAGCTTCAAAGTTTAGGTACCCCAAGCAACAAACCGAACTACATGGGAGCTAGCCTGATCCCAACCCAACCAGGTCCCAAACCCCATAATAACTCAGGTTGGGTTAGGATTGGACGGATTCCTACCAAGGTAAATTATTCATTACAAATGACTAATTTAGAAGTTCGTAGGGTGCATTGGACCTTCAAGCCAACCCGCCAAAACTCTGCCTCCATGCGATCATATTCGATCCCTACTGAACAGAGGCTATAAGAGACGAGTGCCTAAGTTATGTAAAGCCAAAGGGTCCTACTACCCCAAGATATCGTGCAGAGTCGCAGACAATCCAAACTCTTAATGCTTGCATGGGATACCATACAATAGTAGCCCAGGCATTGGTACCCCCCCTTCTACGAGCATTAACACACACAGGCATTGGTACCCCTTCTGCAAGCATTCACACACACCTCGACAAACTGCAAAAGCCAGCACCATCCTAGTGAGCATCCTATGTGCAACCAAATATCCCTTGGAGAATATATCATAAACCCTAGTCTATACACGCCTACAAATCAAAGGCAGACTTTGTATTGAGTACCTAAAATTTCAATGGACACTATTAATGAACTATTCACATACTCACATATATAAAGTCATACATTAGGTTGTAATAGTATGAAACTCGCTGAGAATGAAGTTGACAACAAAATTCCATCTGAATGGTACAAACAAATTGGAGATACAAACGCAGCCAAATTGGTTTAGATATTCGTGTTTTAAAATACTATAAAGGCTAAAGTTGCAAGAAGAAAGGAAAAGATGGCTTTGTCTTGTGCATCTTATGTAATACATATTTTTCATAGTGACGTGCATCAGCACTACAAAATCCCTGTACTGACAAAAGTAGTCAATTTAAGAGTGGTTGATTCCAGAACCATATACAAATAAGTATTGATGTGAATATTACGTGAAGTAGTAAAACAAAATTTGGAGAATAGAATTCTCTGTATTTGAAGATTAGTTTAGGGGAGCCCTTGTTTAAGGTAAATTATAAGGGCACAGCACATTTTACTCAAGGCTGTCCAAGTGTTAGTTTTTCATTATTTATAAGTTTGTCACTGAAAAAATTACTCAGGGCTATGCAAGTGGTAGGTATAAAAGATAATGAGGACTGCCAGAAATTGTGGCAGTCCTGAAAGTAATGAGGACTGCCACAATTCCTGGCAGTCCTAGAAGTAATGAGGACTGCCAGGAATTGTGGCAGTCCTGAAAGGGACATGCTCTACAACAGGACTGCCACAATTTCTGGCAGTCCTAGACATATTGAGGACTGCCAGAAATTGAGGCAGTCCTGAAAGATACTTGCTGTACAGCAAGTTCCTTTCAGGACTGCCACAATTTGGGCAGTCCTAAAGTCGACATTCCCGAATGAAAAAAATATATTAGGGTTTATTTCAATCTTGATAATAGAGTGAAATATGCATTTTAGGATTTATTTCCATGCATTCTTTGTGAAGAAAGAAGTATTTAACCTTTATTTTCATACATTTTAGGGTTTATTTAATTTTTTGGGTGCCATCGAAATTGGGAAAGAGAAGGAAACTAGGGTTTTGATGGAGATGGTGTTGATGGAAACGGTGGAGAAGAAGAAGATGATGATGATGAGAAAAAAATTAGGGTTTTGATGAAGATGTGAGAATGGAAATGGTGGAGAAGAAGAAGATGGATAGAAGAAGAAGAAGAAAGCTAGGGTTTGTGAAGAGAGAGAGTGGAGAACACTACCAAAATAACCAACTTTAGCGACGGCCACATCCGTCGCTCATCCGTCGGTAACATAAATTACCGACGGAATAGCGACGGATATTTGATGAAAATGGCCGTCGGGAAATACGTCGTCGCTAAAATTTGTCCGTCGCTAAGCCGTCGGACAAATGATTAACCGACGGACTAGCGACTGATTACCGACGGTTGTCTTTCAATGGTTTAGCGACGGATTAGCGACTTGTTCCCGTCGGTTTACATGCCATATAATATTAAAATATCCGTCGCTAAGCCGTCGTAAATAGGTCGGTAAAAGCGTATCAGAGAGGTTCCTGATACGCAAAATCAGTCGCTATTCCGTCGCCATTCCGTCGTTAACCTCGACGTTATAGCGACGGATTAGTGACGGGTAGGGCGTCGGCCTGGTTCTGGAAAGCTTCCATATTTCCAGAACCATGTCGACGGATAATGGGTCGCTAAGCCGTCGCTAGTCCGTCGTCATCCTCGACAGATTAGCGACGGATTAGCGACCCACTATCCGTCGCTAAGTCTCTGGAAACCTACCATATTTCCAGAACCATGTCGACGGATTTGCCGTCGCTAGGTAGTCGATATTCCGTCGCTAATATTCTAGTTAGCGACGGAAGTTCCGTCGCTAGTTCGTCGCTAGCTCGTCGCTACCTGCAAATTTATTTCAACCAGTTAGCGACGGATTCGCCGTCGCTAGGTAGTCGCTAGGTGGTCGCTAACTGCAAAATATTTATATCACCCAGTTAGCGACGGATATTCCGTCGCTCGTCCGTCGGTAACTGCAAATATTTATATAACCCAGTTAGCGACGGATTTGCCGTCGCTAGTTAGTCGCTCATCGGTCGCTAAAAGATTTGAGGTTTATGCAGGGACAAAACTGTCAGGAAGTTGCTCAGACAATTGAATTAAAGTATGGATCATATGGTGTTAGTACATTCAGATATCTTTGACTTTTATCAATTCTCTACGGAGGCCGGTTCGAAGTGTTTCTCGAAGTGCACGTTCGCATGACTACTCAAGTCGAAGGATGGAGCTTTCGAGAAGTTCAGGAACTTTAGGGCTAAAGCTAAACATTAAACCGGTCTACAACTACTCAAAAGTGATCATGACGGAGAGTGTCAGTTTTTGTATTCGTATCGTTATGTTATGAACACTGAACTGGCTATGAAACGACTGCTCCATAAAAGTTATTGAGTCAGAGAGTATCCTCTTTTGGATTCGTATCATTCTTCTATGAACATCGAATTGGCTATGAAACGACTGCTCCGTATATACACCCAATATTAGTCAAGGCGGAGATTATCGATTTTTGGATTCGTATTGTTTTGTTATGAACATGGAATTGGCTATGAAATGACTGCTTCGTAGTATCTATAATCCATGGAGTGTCAGAAGGGAAGATCAGGCCGCTGTAAAAGATGATGAAATCTATACTGCAGATCTTCCAATATGCTTTTGTAGATAGATTGCGTGTACGGCTACGTTTATTGCTGAATAAAGTATCGTTCATATATCTGACTACGAATATTATTAACAATGGTTTAAGTTTAGACCTAACTTGAATATCATTCAATTGTGAGGGTGTCTGGTGTACGTGAAGCTTCCAGATATTAAGATTCAGAAGTCAGGGACAATGACCAAGAAGACAGTATTTCTAGAATTAGTTATTGTAAGCTATACTCGGTGATCACTTGATATTGTATCAACCATATCATTGAGTCTCGCGAGGCAGAATTCTTTGAAGACAAAATTGCTAGGGATAAGAACATTATTTTTGCGGATGTTCCGGAGAATATTGTTAGTACCGAAGAAGCAAGTACTTTCAAAGGAGTAGTAGTCCAAAAGGTGGTTGTCATTGATGACAACACTTGAACCAGTATTTGCTAAGCAGTTAGCAAACGAGTGAGAAGGCCGAAAGATTTCAGAGATAAACTTTATTATCCATCACATAGACGCTGATGAGGTGATGAAGTCCAGAGATGCAATCTCCCCTGGTTGACAGCTAAGTCTTGTATATCAACCTCTTCCTCCCCTCTATTTTCCTCAGCATGAGGTATATCGACATCTTCCACGTCCATGGTATCCGACTGTTGTCCCATGTATTGGGGCTTCTCGATCTGGTCCTCTTGGTATGCTGGGTCTCCAACGTTGAATGTATTTCTAGATTTAATCTTGCATACTGCCCACCAGTCAAATCGATCTCTACGACGCCTTGGGTAGCTTGTATAGTAGACTTGAACAGCCTGACTTGCTATCACAAACGTGTCGGACCCTCTATACCTCCTGCGATGATTTATATCGACGAATCCAAATTGTTTATCGATTCTCCAACCGATATTTGGTCTCGTATCGAACCACTCACATTTGAACATCACAATATGCATATCATATGGGGCACTATATTGTAAATCTACAATCTCCCGAAGCACTCCATAATAGTCAAAGTTCGGCTCGTCGTCATAGATGGTGCCTCTTATGCAAACACTAGAATTCTTGGTATCGAAGCCGTCATTGAGAAATTCGGCATTTATAGCATGCTGAGTTGACTTAAACTTGAAGCCATTAACGACATAGCCTGACAAAGTCTTTGCATGCTTCTTCGGTCCCAATGCCAAATAACGAATGCTCTCATTTATGAGTGTTGTTTCAGGCAATAAAACCTGTAAACATGTATTGATAATTTAAATATTTTAGCTGCATATATTTTAATGGTAGCCGCATAACATATTATCTCAGTTACTTACGTATTTACGAAACCAGGACGGAAAGGTACAATCAACCTCTCTTTGAAGTCCCTCATCTGTAATATATGGTGTCCTCATTTTGACTTCACCTCTAAATACACTGTTAGAGAGAATAAAAATAAGTGTAGTCACTTAATTCACCAAATTAGAGATTATAACGAGGCGTATTCACTTACTTCTCCAAATCTCTCACTTCTTGTATATCACAATTTAACAAGACATATCGGTGAGCGGTATCATACTCATCGTCGGTCAACCACCGTTTCTTACTAGCCCCAATAGGCTTGCCCCTTAAATTGAATATACCTCCATCCTCAACGTCTTCTTCATTCCTTTGAGGTCTATTTCGATTTGTCTCGACATGAGTATCGAAATAAATGGAGCAGAAATTTGACACCTCCTCGATAAGATATGATTCGCATATCGAAGCCTCTATATGAGCCTTGTTGCCAACTTTCTTCTTTAGATGGTGTAGGTACCTAAAGAGACAAATTATCTTGAGAATTAACAATGAATTGTAAAATCCACTTAAATTTCACTTAAATTATATCGATTTTTATTTACCTTTCAAAGGGGTACATCCATCGATAATGAACAGATGCACCGACACGGGCTTCGTATGCTAGATGAATCGGTAGATGCTCCATGCTGTCGAAAAAGCCCGGTGGAAATATTTTCTCTAACTTGCAGATTGTTAAGACAATCTTCTCCTCAAGTTGTACCATATGTTGCACCGTCAGCTTAGTTGAACATATATCCCTGAAGAATGTAGACAGCTCGGCCAACGGAACCCATACAGCAGAAGGCAACAACTCTCTCAAAGCAATGGGCAGTAATCTTTCCATAAACATGTGGCAGTCGTGACTCTTCATTCCCGTTAGCTTGCGTTCATTGAGATCAACGCATCTAGACAAATTCGAAACATAGCCGTCGGGAAATCTTAAATTAGATATCCACTTGCAGATTATTAATCTATCTTCCTTGCTCAATGTGTATGGCGCTATAGGCTTACTTAATTGTCCACCAGCACCCCTTTGTATCAAGTTCAGATGAGGACGCTTGCATATCTCGGCTATGTCTTGTCTTGCTTTTGGATTGTCCTTCGTCTTTCCTTTAATATCCATGACGGTATTGAAGACATTATCGAACACGTTCTTTTCGATATGTATGACATCAAGATTATGCCTTATAAGATTATCTTTCCAATAAGGCAAGTCCCAGAAGATACTCCGTTTGGTCCAGTTATGGCTTTGTCCGAACCCCTCGACACGATGGTTCGATGGATCTTCCATTGCGGTGGGCAATTCCTTTACAGCTTCCCAAATATCGTATCCCGAAAATCTGGCAGGAGGTTGAGAAAATTCTTATTTTCCATATCTGAACGCGTCCTTATTCTTTCTCCAAGGATGGGTCGCGGGCAGAAATTGACGGTGACAGTCAAAGAAAGAAGTTTTTCCTCCATGCCTAAGGCGGAACGCCTTACTATTTTCCATGCATATCGGACAAGACATGTTGCCGTGCGTACTCCATCCCGACAGCATACCGTATGCTGGAAAATCATTGATTGTCCACATGAGTGAAGCTCTCATCTGAAAGTTCTGTTTCCTGGAAATATCATAGGTCGTGACGCCGATCTCCCACAGCTGTTTCAGCTCATCCACCAACGGCTGTAAATATATATCGATGTTCTTCGTCGGATTTTTAGGACCGGGTATGATAGCTGTCAGAAACATATAAGGAGTCTTCATACACATCCATGGTGGCAGATTGTAAGGGGTAAGAATGACCGGCCAGCATGAGTACTGAGATCCCGACTGTCCGAAAGGGGCGAAGCCATCAGCACATAGCGCCAGGCGTACATTTCTAGGCTCTGCAGCAAAATCTGGATGACACAAATCAAAATGTTTCCACGCCTCTCCATCCGAAGGATGTGACAATTCTCCTTCGTCCTTTATGCGTTCTTCGCTGTGCCACGTCATGTGTTCTGCTGTATTTAGAGACATATACATCCTCTGCAAGCGCTTCGTGATCGACAAGTAATGCATATACTTGTAAGGACGTCGTTTTCTAGTCGACTTTCCTTTTTCCTGTACTGGCTTGTAACGATCCGCATTACAGAAGCTGCAACTTTCTGATACGCAATTCTCTTTGTAGTACAACATGCATCCGTTGCGACAACAATCTATCTTCTCGTACCCCAGTCCCAGTTGTCGGACCATCATCTTTGACTTGTAGAAGTTTTTTGGTAGCTCTTTTGATTCCTTCGGTAACACCTCCTTGATTACTTCTGTGATCCGATTATAGCAAGCTTGTGGCAAGTTAAAATCAGACTTTATGTTCAACAACCGCATCGTCACTGACAGTGCGGAATGAGTCTCACAACAAGGATATAGAGAAGTATCTGCGTCCTGAAACATGTCATAGAACTCCTTCGCCTCGGGATTAGGATCCTCCGGATCAAAATTAGGCCCTGCCGCATCATACACCATATCTCGTGCAAGGTTCTGCAGATCTCCATAATCAACAGAGCATCCGTGGTCTTCGATGACATTCGTTGCAGCATTATCATCAAAAGCATAAGTAGCAGCTTCCGCAGCCTGTCTTTCCGAATATAGTTCACCTTGCGATGACCACAGGCCGTAATTACGTACGAAACCCTTACGGGTCAAATGATCTCTCACAGTCACCACTTCTTCGTAACGTCTATTGTGACATTTAACACATGGACACTTAATTTTGTTACCGTCCATGTACTGAGCTTTGCTCATTGCATAATTAAGAAATACTTCCACGCCTGCCTGAAAATCGTCACTCACACCAATTCTACTCTCGTGTTGCCGTTTGTACATCCATGTACGATCAACAAAATAACGACTCATCCTCAATTTGGATATGAAAATCTGTATCGTAAGACAAACTAAACATAAGAATAGCCCGATACCGATACTCATAAATTTGGATTAGGGTTAGGATGTTAGATATAAGTAAACTAGGTGATGTAGAGTACAATATAGGGAACTGTGAATGGACTGAAAGTTGCACATGAGAAGGTTCAATGAAGGGCCCATAAATGGGTTCACATGATAAGTTAGTAAGAATCCACATCACTATACATACTCCCCCGTCTCAGGAGTGTGTCTGGCTCCTATTTAGAACAGCACAGGTCACAACATGTCCAGAATAGCAAAACAGAGCTCTACAATGTATATCGGTATCGGACTATTCCTACGAGTATTGGTATCAGCGATATCAATACTCGTGTGAATAGGAGATTGCAATATAAGTCTAAGCTATCTAGCTAACATGTATACTTGCATTTACATTGTATCATAACTTGTATCTAGTTACCTTGCTAATCATGTATATACTCTTAACATATATGTGAAGACACTATACTAACATGTATTTAAATCAAGGTTCAAAGTATCGGTATCGGAATCGGTATCGGACTATATATTCCTACGAGTATTGGCATCGGCGATATCAATACTCGTGTGAATAGGAGATTGCAATATAAGTCTAAGCTATCTAGCTAACATGTATACTTGCATTTACATTGTATCATAACTTGTATCTAGTTACCTTGCTAATCATGTATATACTCTTAACATATATGTGAAGACACTATACTAACATGTATTTAAATCAAGGTTCAAAGTATCGGTATCGGAATCGGTATCGGACTATATATTCCTACGAGTATTGGCATCGGCGATATCAATACTCGTGTGAATAGGAGATTGCAATATAAGTCTAAGCTATCTAGCTAACATGTATACTTGCATTTACATTGTATCATAACTTGTATCTAGTTACCTTGCTAATCATGTATATACTCTTAACATATATGTGAAGATACTATACTAACATGTATTTAAATCAAGGTTCAAAGTATCGGTATCGGAATCGGTATCGGACTATATATTCCTACGAGTATTGGCATCGGCGATATCAATACTCGTGTGAATAGGAGATTGCAATATAAGTCTAAGCTATCTAGCTAACATGTATACTTGCATTTACATTGTATCATAACTTGTATCTAGTTACCTTGCAATATAAGTCTAAGCAATCTAGTATTGGTATCGGCGATATCGGTAGTATCGGCGGTATCGGATCGAAGTATCGGATTTTTTGGTATTGGAAAACAAATAATTATTAATAAATTATTTACATTTAAAAACATATAATTTATACATTTAGGCATAATTTTAAGTGTTTTAAGTATTATTTCTTAGTAGTTTTGAAATTAAATGAAATTAAATTAAATGAAATAGTATTATTTCTTAGGATCGGGACATGCCAAACCGTATCCGTATCGGGGAATGCAACCCATTCCCCACCCCCCCGACCCCCCTGCCCCCATTCAACACCCCCCCCCCCGACCCCCCTGCCCTCTCCATTACCCACCCCCCCCGACCCCCCTGCCCTCATTCTCCACCCCCCGACCCCCCTGCCCTCTCCACCCCCCACCTCCCGCCCCCCGACCCCCCTGCCCCCATTCCCGACCCCCCCGACCCCCCCTGCCCCCATTCAACACCCCCCCCCCCCGACCCCCCTGCCCTCTACACCCCCCCACCCCCCGACCCCCCTGCCCCCATTCCCCACCCCCCCGACCCCCCGACCCTCATTCCCCACCCCCCCACCCCCTGCCCCCATTCCCCACACCCCCCCGACCCCCTGACCCCATTCACCACCCCCCCCCCCGCCCTCTCCACCCCCCGCGAAGCCGACCCCCCCCCCCCCCCCCCCCCACTCCCCCTCCGGCCCCAAAACCCAAAATTAGAGAAAAAGAGAGAGAGAGAGAGAGAGAGAGAGATACCTGGTAGAGAGAGAGAGAGAGCCGCGAGAGAGAGAGAGAGAGCCGCGCGCGAGAGAGAGAGAGCCGCGAGAGAGAGAGAGAGTTTTGGGGGGAATGAAAAATTCCCCCCCGTCGGTTCAATTTAAGTTAGGGCACAAAACCTAGCGACGGAATAGCGACGGAATAAATTAGTCGCTAAACCGTCGCCAATTAAAAGGTGTTTTCCGACGGATATATCCGTCGCCAGTTAGTCGCTAAAGTTCCCGCCAATGTTTTAAAGATTTTGCCGCCAACATTTGCGACGAATAAGCGACGAAAAAGAATCCGTCGCTAACGTTCGTCGACTTAGCGACGGAAACCCGACAAATTTTTACATTTAAAATTGGAAAAAATTATGTTATGTTGTCTGTCGCTAATCCGTCGCTAAGATGTCGGAAACTGGTCGCTATTAGCGACGGAATCCGTCCGTCGCTAAACTTCCGTCGGTAAAGTGGGGTATTTTAGTAGTGGAAGAAGAAAATGGACAGCCCCTGAATAGAAAATTTGGACAGCCCGAGTAAAAGTTCCTCAAAGTCTGGCTAGCCCTAATCCTGGCTAGCCCCGAGTAAAAAAGGCTGTGCCCTTATAAATAGCCTTGTCTAAGCATGTGAAGGTCCACATTACCGAATTTCCTAAAAAAAAACTGGTATTAGAGCCGCAATCAAATTAATTTATATTACTTAGTGATTTCTTTCCCCCGCGGTATAGTTAAACTTCAATGTCAACGATCTATATCATTTCCATTTCTAAGTGAAAAAATCTCACTACTAGAATAAACCATAATAGCCATATCATCAACGAAGGGGGGCATAAATCTACTCACAATTTTTAACAAAACGATAAGACACCGAAGAAGTAAAGCACATGTCATCAATTACCGAGCATGCCCATGTCGTGTTCGAACCATATTGCGCCATATTTCATGTTCGTGTCCTACTCAAGTCGCGGTGTCGGATTCCAAAACATGACAGGATGTACGGACACTACAACAACCGTGTCGTCGTGTCCGGGTCGTGTCGTGTAAGTGCCGTGTCCGTGTCCGTGATGCACAACAAGCAAAGTTTTTTTTGGTTTGAAGATCAATAGCATCACCTGGAAGACCGCGGAGCTGGGGGAGACCATGGAGAAGGAGGAGGAGACCCCACCGGAGGAGTCGACGGAGAGTGCTGCCCGCACGAGACTCCGCTGCAGGTCGAACGCCGCCGACACCGATGCCTCGAGGTGGCCGGAGTACTGCTTGGTGCTCCACTCGCCGTCGGAGCTCTTGCAAATGAAGGAGAACACGCCCATCCTCTCGTAACAAAAAAAAACTAAAAATCTGACCCCAAATTTTTTTTAGAGGAATGAAATCAGTGAGATGAGGGAGAAATAAATTAGGATTTGGAGTAGCGGCAAGGAAGGAGTGTTGGCCCATTACCAAATGCTCACACCCGATTTTGATAAATCAACATATGACTTAAGTCAATAACAAAATATACAAACTACTGCTAACATTGCAAATCAAGTAAATTCAATATCAGAGAGTGTACTACAACATTAGCAAGCATGAAAATCATCATCCCGAAGTACTTATGCACTGAAAACAGTCTGAGCCATTTTACAGTTTATTATGTATTTTATCCTTTATTGGGTCCGGAATACAAATTATAAAATCGACTAAGTATTACTGGCTTAGGTTATTCACAGTCCACTCGTCTATAACGCCTACCCATTCATTCAAAGTCCACTTACAAAATGTTCCATTTATCCTATGCAAGAGATTTTGACAAAATATTACTAGATGAACTTAGACAGAACTCAGGCCAAGTTCGGTCCGAGTTCGGACCGAGTTCGGTTGTTTCATATTCAAATGTTTGTTACCTCCAAATCTACATGCAATGTTTGTTTACGAAATCATTGCATCCGAACTCCACACGAACTTTGTCCGAGTTCGGTTCTCAAAAACACCTATAAATAGAAGAAAAATTTTCATTTTCAAAAAACACAATCATTTTTCTTCTCTTTATCTATTCCTAAAGTATTTTTTAGTATTCTAAAAGCTTTCATACTCCACCTATACAACTCTTAGCCAAAGCCAGTAATATCGATTCGATTTAGAGTTTCTTGGTTCTCAGAGTTGTAAAAAGGTCGTTCAAGTTCAAAAATCATCTCTGTTTTAGGAGCTGGTCGTGCGCTCGTCACCAAGCACGGTGTTGTAAAGTTGGTCGTGCACTTGTCACCAAGTATGATGTTGTAAAGAGACCGCAAGCTGTCAATTAGCTTATGAATAGTGGATTAACAGCAGGCAAGAGTATCTGTGACTGGATTAGTCCTCCAAGAGGGAAACCGGTATATATCGTGGTGTTCATTGAGTTTAACTCTCTGATCTCTTCCTACATTTTATTGTCTCTTTATTCACTGCCATATTGATCTGCTTTTAATGTTTTAAGTGGTAATTTATTCCGCTGCACTCACACTCACTCTATTCACCCCCCTTTAGAGGTGCTCAACAGTCCTACAATTGGTATCAGAGCTGGTTATATTCTAATATAACAACCTCAGAGAGTATATATGGCAGCCGTGAAATCAATATTCAACGGTGAAGGACAATCCACAAATAGATCCCTACTATTTGATGGAATAAACTATACATACTGGAAACCACATATGACATTCTTCTTAAAGTCTCTTGACTTTGATCTTTGGTCTATAGTTATTAATGGTTATAAGAAACTGACACCTACAGTGGTTGACGGCATACTTACAGACAAGCCTCATGATAAATATACAAAGGCAAAAAAAGCAAAGGCTAGTCTAGATGCACGTGCCATCAACGCACTGTTCTTTGTAATTGACAAGACGGAGGTCAATCGAGTTTCAACCTGTAAGACGTCTCATGAGATTTGGAAACTTCTTGAGCTAACTCATGAAGGTACTTCCCAAGTGAAGGAATCCAAAATCAGTAAACTAACACAGGAATATGAATCTTTTAAAATGAAACCCGGCGAGTCAATTACACAGATGTTCACTCGTTTTTTTGATATTACTAATCCTTTGCAATCTTTTGGTAAGGATTACAGCAATCACGAGAATATCAAAAAAGTGCTACGGGGTCTAACCAAGAACTGGAACCCAAAGGCAACGACAATCATTAAAGGAAACGATCTCACTACAATGACTCTGGAAATACTTATGGGCAAGCTGATGACCCATGAGCTGGACCTACAAGAGTTTGAAGAAGCAATCCAAAAAGAAAAATATATCGCCTTCAAAGCTCAATCCAGAAGATCAACATGCAAAGATTGTAATGAAGAATCATCCAGTGGTGATGAACAAGCCCTGCTAGTGAAGAATTTCAGAAAATTCTTAAAGTTTGAGAAATCAAACAGAAGGAAGAAAGATGTCCATGAAAGCAATGAAGAAGAAACAATCTGATTTGGATGCAAGAAGTCAGGGCATATGAAGGACTGCCCAACTCCAAAGAAAAGCAGTCCATATGATAGATCAAGATCAAGTCGAAGAACAACAACTAGTCGAAAGTATACAAATACAAGTATCTGGCATGAAAGTGATGCTAGTGAATCAGAGGAAGAAGATAGACCCTGTAGCACTACAAATGTCTGTCTTATGGCTTTCGATAAGGTATCCTCAAATTCTCTATATGATGATTTTACTTTCGATGAGCTAGAAAATGCCTTCACGAATTACTTGAAGAATACAGAAATGTGCTTGACAAGTATAAGCAATCTCGAAAAGAGGTCAAGGCATGCACAACCGAAGTAGCTAGATTGTCAAATATCATTAAAGATATTAGAGAGACATCTACTACTGGTAACACAGATGAGATAGCCAAGCTTAAAGTAGACTATCATGAGGCAATCCTCAAAATTAAAAAGAAAGAAAGCGACTATGTCAAGATGTAAGCGTTATATTACATAGAGAAGAAGAGGCATTTAGTTACAGAGCAAAGACTCATTGATATGACTGCTAAATATGAAGAGTCTTATGCGGTTTCTAAAAAGTTAGAAATCAAGTTAGACAAACAGGCTATACCTGTGACACAACCTAAAGTTAGTCCTAATGCTAAGCATAAACCTAAGAGGACTAAACCACAGAAAGCACGTAAGAAACACGAATATCACAATGCTTTCACATATAGGTTTTCAAAGAAACCACATATGCATGTCAACACAAATTCAACTAACACGTTTTTAAAACTTACTTGCACGTACTGTGGTACTCATGGGCACATATCACAGTATTGTCTAGCAAGAAAGCTTGTTAACAATCACACACTGATTTGGAGACCTAAGACTAATCACCATGGACCTTTCAATAAATGGGTACCAAAGGATTCATCTACTTATTTTATAGGTGGACCCTCAACCCTCTCATGCTAAAAGTAAGTGAATTCTCGATAGCGGATGTTCGCGACACATGACTGGTGATACATCTTTGTTCGCCACGCTATCGATGAAGAAAGAAGGATACGTCTCCTTCGGAAACAACCTGAGAGGTGATATCATTGGAAATGGCATTGTTGGTATATCTCCTTATCCTATAATAAAAGATGTTTGTCTAGTTACGAAATTAAAACATAACCTACTAAGCATAAGTCACTTGGCAGATAATGGTTTTGGCATCAATTTTGTAAAAGATAAATGTACAAGATATGATATATCATCTGGTTATCCCGTATATAAAGGGATTAAAGAAGACAATATTTATATTTTCTTTCTAGAGAGTACTAATAATGCAGGAAGATGCCTAGTAGCAAATTTAGATGAAAGCTAGTTGTGGCATATGAGGCTAGGACACACTACCAAAATATCTCATATTGGCGACGAAATTAGCGACTCCGGATAAATACGTCGCTATTTTTTGTGTCTTTAGCGACGTATCACAGTGCCGTCGCTGAACGTCACTATCAGCGATGTTTAGAGACTGTTAGCGACTAGCATTATAGTTTGGAAAGAAGATGTCGTGGTTTAGTCGCAGAACGTCGCTAATTTATTTTATTCAGCGACGTTTTGCAACGCCTACTCCTGCACGTCGCCGGTTTGTTAGTGAACAACGACCTTTAGCGACATCTTCTTTCGATGTCGCTAAAATATTTCATATAGGATTTGCTGGTCCGAACGATTTTATTTTTTTCACCCAAAATTTTATTCTTTCGCTCGAGAGCCCCAAATCTTTCTCCCTTTTCCCCTCTCGTCTCCGGCGACCCCCTCTCCCCGGCGACCCCCTCCCCTCCGATGAACCCTCCCCCCGGCAATCCCTTCCTCCGGCGACACCCCTCCCCCTCGTTCCCTGCTCCGGTGACCCCCCTCGCCCGCTGGTGTCATCGTCGCCGCTCCTCCACCGCCGACCCCCCTCGTCCTCTGCTCCAACAACCCTGACCCAACCCCGTACATGTATACCTAACCCTAACCGATACGACACGATATAGACACACTGACACGATACAGACACACTGACACAATACATGCACACAGAAACCCCCTGCTACAAATTTGGGTTTTGAGAGTTCATAATGTTTAGAGACTGTTAGCGACTAGTATTATAGTTTGGAAAGAAGATGTCGTGGTTTAGTCGCAGAACGTCGCTAATTTGTTTTATTCAGCGACGTTTTACAACGCCTACTCCTGCACGTCGTCGGTTTGTTAGTGAACAACGACCTTTAGCGACATCTTCTTTCGATGTCGCTAAAATATTTCATATAGGATTTGCTGGTCCGATCGATTTTATTTTTTTCACCCAAAATTTTATTCTTCCGCTCGAGAGCCCCAAATCTTTCTCCCTTTTCCCCTCTCGTCTCCGGCGACCCCCTCTCCCCGGCGACCCCCTCCCCTCCGATGACCCCTCCCCCCGGCAATCCCTTCCTCCGGCGATACCCCTCCCCCTCGTTCCCTGCTCCGGTGACCCCCCTCACCCGCTGGTGTCATCGTCGTCGCTCCTCCACCGCCGACCCCCCTCGTCCTCTGCTCCAACAACCCCGACCCAACCCCGTACATGTATACCTAACCCTAACCGATACGATACGATACAGACACACTGACACGATACAGACACACTGACATAATACATGCACACATAAACCCCCTGCTACAAATTTGGGTTTTGAGAGTTCATAGTTTTCTGAGGTTGTATATATATATATATATATATATATATATATATATATATATATATATATATATATATATATATATGTTTGATATGAGTATTTATAGATATCTGAGGTTATGTGAGCTTGTATATATATAATATATGATAAATATATATATGATGTATGTTTATGAGAGTATAGCCATGTGTGGTTGTATATGTGAGGGTTGCCAGGTTCCTGCTATCTGTGAGTTTTTTTGAGATGGAGGTGAAGTTCTGTTCAGATTAGGTAGGTTATATTATAGGTTATAAGTTATTCATGGGTTACCAGTTATGTATATGTTATATATATGTGTGGGATTAATTGAGTTAGATGCAACTCAGTTTTTTGAGTTAAACATATGGGTTAAAGGCTGTATAGTTTGGGGGTTCAGTTTTGCTGAGATTTATATATATGTGTGTGAGTATAGATGTAGGTTGTGCCAGTACTTAGAGAGTATAGAGTATTCTCGTACCCATAGTGTATAGAGTATTCTAAGAAGTGTATAGAGTATCCTAGTACCTAGAGTGTATAGAGTATCCTAGTACCTATAGAGTATCCTCTAGAGTGTATAGAGTATCCTAGTACCTAGAGCGTATAGAGTATCCTAAGATATTGGGGATTACCTACTCTGAGAACCTTGCTAAGAAGTATCCTAGTACCTACAGTGTATAGAGTATCCTAGAAGTGTAGGTATGATTGGTGCAGTGTTTTGAGCCCTTCTATAGAAATTAAATTTACTTATGCCAAGCCTTTTGGGCCTATCAGAGTTATAGATTTTTTTCAAAAATCTAGTATAACGCTAATTTTCTCAAAAGCCTTGCATAAGTCACTACAAGAAAACATGATTTCTGTGACATGTAAAGTTGTCACAGAAATTATGAAAGTCGTCACAACACATCTTCTGTGACGAGTACAGTGACGACTTATTTTCGTAGCCTATACCTCCGTAGCTAAAAGTATAGGTGACGACCAAAAATCGTTGTCACAGAAAGTTCTCTACTGTGACAAGAATATGTTGTCAGTAATAGTAAATTTTTCGTGACAACAAAATTCATCACTAAAAATATTATAAGTGGCGCACAATATTGTCACAAAATAGCTTTTTTATTGTAACTAAAAATAAATAATTTTATTTTTGACAAAAATAAAAATTGTTTTTGTGACGACATTTGTTATCACAAAACAACTTTAGTAACACTTTATTTGTTGTCACAATAAACGTATATGTTTAGTGACAAGTACATGTCATCATTATAAACACTTGCAGTAACATATTTATTATTGTCACCATAGTGTACACTTTATATGTTTGATGGAAATCAATTGTCACGAGTATTTTTTTTTTGTCATTGTCATTATACATTAAAAATACAAGAACACAATGTAATATCACACAATTCTTGTAGAAGAGGGTATGCATGATTGTGCTCATCTTCCAAGAACACCCTCATCGACTTTTCAATGTAAACCAAAACTAACCTTCACAAATTCTAAAAAGCCTTTATATAGGCGACTAACTCTAAAGTAATTATAGACGACAACAACATGAAAATTAATTATAACAATTCTCAAAAAGTAATTATATTGCTCCACAAAATTCAGTACATATAACATGAAGAGAAGTAATATTGGTACTTATAAAATAAAGAGTATCCAAAGTAGCTGGTACATAAAACCTAGAGTAATCTATAAATATAAACTGATGATCAATTGCATATGCAGCTCCTGTCTTGGTGATGATCAATCTTTAATGACCTGTATAAATTAATAAAGAGATTATTTAGAATATTACGTAAGCATATATGTATAAGAAAAAAATTGTCAAGAATTTCTACAATAGAAGCAATGAGAATAGAGAAAATGACACAAATGTTTGCAGTTTAGTTCAAAAGCTAGAAGTAATGTTTGCATGCAAGGTTAGAAAGACATAATCTTCTCTTGTATTTTTCAAAATATCAATAATTTGGGTAAAAATATACCTTCCCATCTCTACTGTGTTACTTTCCAGGATGTTTAAGGGAGGCTTTTGCTAGGTATACGATAAATCAGTAAAAGCCAATCTTAGAAGATAATTTAATTAAATGTGAAGTACTGAGTCATATTTTTGCATGATGCAACCTCCAATTTGATTAAGAATTGTTTTCAATTCAAGCGTCATTTGTGTGAAATAGAATTTGATACAATTAAATGCTAATAATGTATTTGATCTATTAGCTATATGATTAAAGAAGGATGGTTTACCCAACGAGTGGTAATTCTCTCCTTGGGATCACGTTTACGCTCAATGGTGTGCCTCCCAGTGACAAGTTCAGAATGCAGGACTCCAAAGGAGTAGACATTACTCTTATAAGTGAGTTGGTCGGTTAGGATCTATTAGTTACTTCCTGTCCACTATCCAGTACTAACCAAACAAGGATACTAATTCTAACTTGAAGGAAAATTGACAGAGATCATATGGCTGAGAGAATTGGTATGTGTTCTTGGCCCTATGCCTCAATGACAATGAAACATACAAAGGAAAGTCCAAGTATTTGGCATTTTACTCAAACTCTACTCTCTATTTACAATATTATATAGATTCTCTTTTATAGATGTTTTTATATCGTTAAGGTTGGTCCAGATAGTGTGGAACCAGAAATTCGAACCGGAATATACTCGGATGAGCTAGGTGGATTGAGTTGTGAAATAACTTAGTAGTCTTTAAAATAATTATGTTATCTCAATTCTCTAATTAAAATACTGAACCAAATCATATAAGCCATAATTCAACGTCTATAAGCCATATATCAGTACATACTGTACATACCAGTCTGTATCGGTTGTATTTGGTGTCTGTATCTGTATCGGCTGATCTGCATATCAGCAAATACTGCACATACCAGCCATATATCAACAAAACACTTCTATGAGCTATATATTAGCAAATATTTATATCAGTAAACACTTTTATAGGCTTACAGTTTCATATCAGAAATACTCAAATTCAATCAGATAAAGTTGATCAGTATCTGTGTTGTACTTGGACGCCATTCCAAGTTGATCCAAGTACCTATGTGGCATATACAAGTCTAAACATTCAATATACTCCATGAAATTTGGTAGTAACAGTTAAGTCGAGGTTTAAAATTTACTTACAAGTACGAGGAAACATAAGAGAGGGAAAACTTACCAAATGCTATTTAGAAAAGTATTCGAGACGAGTGGGCTACCACTGTTGTAGGCTCCGCCAGCTTCACCAACCCAAGCGGAAGACCACGGTCCATGTCTCTTTATTGTAAGTTCGAGATCTCTGAATCTATTTGCTATATGATTTAGATATTCTGGATCTGTGATCTTTTTCCTGATGTTGGGGTCATTGCCTGAAATGGAAGGTGAACAGCACTCAGTTTACCGAGAAAAAACGTTGACTAGGTCGTAAAGAAGATTAATTTCTAGATGTCATGAATGTATGACTCTATAAAGCGACTAGCCTTTAAATGATGAGTTTTCATTCATATGTTATTGTAATTTAGCTGTTAGATTAGACAAACTTGTTTACAGAACACAGTCACGGCATACATACCTCCTCATAGATTGTATATATGATGAGTCATTCCATCGACAACACCAGATCCTGAAACCTGAAGAAGCTTAGCATACCACTGCTGCTCATAAAAGCCTCCGGGTGCTAATAACAAGGGTCGCAATGTGGAATTTTTGTATAAATCGCTTAGAATGTGTTAGGATCCCGAATCCTAACTCCAGTAAATGGTGGAGAACATGTGAAGTGATCCATCTACAAGTAAATTTACTCAAAATATACTAAGTTACTTGATATTATTGAAGAGCTCAATAGAAACGAACTACAAGAACTAATAAAAAGAAAGAAAGAAATGACGATACAATTCCATTCTCTGATGCTTCTTCTCATACTCATCACTATTTATAGGCTACTAGCTAAGCTAGCAGTATACAATGTGATACACTGATACGAGATCTAATACTGGCCTAGGCTATGCTGATATGGCATTTATTTATGCTAACTAAGATTCCAGCTGGACCTGTGTGATTGCTGAATTGCTGAGCTGGCTAACTACTTAACTAACTGCCCAATTGCTCACGAACCAAGCTCTGTATGGCTGCTTTATGACTGGAACTGGACTGAAGAATTATTATATGATACTAGCTAGCTTTGTTCCTGAACAAAGTGATGAAGAAAGAAGGAATGTATCAATTATAGAGATTTGGTTCACTGGACATTCTATTCAGTATCATTGTTCACACTGGATTGTTTGGGCTCGTATCAATTCCCACCCCTTAAATTGACCTTGTCCCAAGGTCAAGGTAAGGATAGCTCTTAATGACTTGCTCATATGGTACCCGCATTGCACTAAAACTAGAACTGAGCTAGAGCCGTTGAAACTGAACTAGAGCCATTGAACTGACTCATATTGAAGCTTTGAAGCCTGATACTTGATACTGGACCTTAGCTTGAGCTAACTCGATCTTATCTTTGAGTTTACTGAGCTAATTAATACTGGAGAAGCTACCGACTATACTGAGACTAAGCCACTGGACTGTACTACACTGAGCTGCTACTCTTCATTGTTTTACTGAACTGGACATGGGAATTATTTGATGTTGATATTAAAGCTTAACTGGAGCTAACTGCTGAATTGGAGTTGATCTTCTTGTACTCTTCTTCTACAATGCTACAACTCTTCTACACGTGGGTATTTGGAAATAAGGGCTCCCTTCTACTAGGAAAACCATGAGTAGTTTCCAAATTTGGACCTCTAAATTTCAAATCTGTAGTCCTCTAAAATATGAATCTGAAGAAGTAGACCTAAATGGAATGCCAGGACACCCAGGATACTAAGGAGGAGGGAAAACATACCTCCGTGCTTGACCTCTAAGTCCACCTTTCAACTCTCTCATATCACCAGTTCTTGAATCATCTGGATAAGCTCTCCACCGGACCTAGAACCCAAAATGCTCCCTGGAGTTATAGTAGTAGATGTACTAAAAGATTCTTCTGGTGTCCATCCTATGGAATCCTTCTTTTGCATATAGAATTGCCAAATACCACTGGTTCCTAAACCCAAAATTACGAGCTTTCCAAAATCTGTGATAATAAGAGGCTTTGGTAATGATGATCCTTCCATTACGACATTGGGATTCAAGACCTCTGGCTTGATTTCTGGAAGACTGGATCCAACCCTGCTTAACTCCTTAGCTACTGCTACTTCTAATACTGAACACTGAAGAGAATGCATGATACCTGGATCCCACACCATCACTAGTTTACCTAGTATTTTCTTATTGGAACATGAATATGATGATATTTTAAATGTGACTAGTACTACTAGATTGCATCTCATTGGCTCTACACTCTGTTCAGTGTCAGAGTTTGATCCTTCAGGTAATTTTACCTTCAAGCAATGATTTCCCTTCTTTGACCCGCTAGGATGGCTACCAGAGTTGTAGTTGAACTGGAAGACCAATCCCTGTACTGTACTTCCTGGAAGATCAATGTCTGAACAACCACTGCTTGCTTCAAATCAATCCCTGTATTGTATTTGTTGAATGTTACAGAAGTACTATCGAACCCAACCTCAGCACCTAAGATAAATTCCTTATCACATAGAGCTTCAGAGGACTTGATTTCCATTTCCAGGATTGAGTTAACCAAAGCATCAGCAAATTTTGGATCAGTGATACGGTAAGGAAATGTTTTCACATGTTCATCGATAAGGGTAATCTTATTCTTTGACAAGATGGAAAGATTTTATGCACTCCCTGTAACAATTTGTGTGCTACTTGATATTGGGGTAAAATCCTTACCAGGATGATTGTGGGAATTGGCAACAAGACCTACCCACGGAGCTGACAAGCTAGGGAGAATTACCGGAGTAGAAGAGTCAGGAACAATAGCCTCTCTTTGAAGCATGTGTTGCTCCTCCAATTGAATTTCTACAAGTGACTTCGGCTTAAGCCCAGGTGCAGGTTTCCCTGCTCGATGACTTGAAATTGTTTGTAAGTTCATTGACAACGTACCAACTTTGCCATGTTCACCTTTCTTTTCAAGTGTACTAGCTTCATGATCTAAATATATGTACTCCTCGGGCGAGCCACGTCGGACGCCATGGCTGCTTGAGCTCACCTCTCGACTAGCTTTCCATCCTGGACCGAACAGCTTTGATACCAAATTGTTAGGATCCCGAATCCTAACTCCAGGAAATGATGGAGAACATGTGAACTGATCCATCTACAAGTAAATTTACTCAAAATATACTAAGTTACTTGATATTATTGAAGAGCTCAATAAAAACGAACTACAAGAACTAATGAAATGGCTAGCTATTCGTTTGACTAAATTCTGGATATTTTCTCCCCTCCCCTCCTCTTCGTTCTCTTGCTTTATACAATTTCTTCTAACCAATTCTCTGACATTACTGACACTGCTCTGCTGCCTAAATAATATCTGCTGACTAGGCTAATTTGATGACCTGTCTAATTTTTTGTTACAGGTTGCTAGCTACAAGGAGTAAAGGGGACCACTGCTAATTCAACTACTGCTACCACTACATTCTCTAACGGCTACAATGCTCTGATACTGAGATGCTGAGTTACTGATACTTGTTCCCAGTGAGTGATAGAGTTGGGTTCTATCAGAATGTGTACTTAATGAAATCCCGAGCATTGCTAGATTTCCAAGCCCCTTCCCAGACGCCATTCCGTACATGGTGAGTTGTACAGTTGACTGGTTTGGTGCACTTGGGTTAAGTCCTAGGATTTTGAGGGTAAGGCATATGTAGGAAGGTTTAGCTCAAGTTCCTCAATATGTGCTGTGTATGGAGTTTGTAAACCAAGTCAAAGTTTAACTCAGTAGATACAAGCATTGTCCAGGACTGAAGTTTATGTAAATGGATGGCCATATGTTTAAGTTTTCATGTCTTGGATGACCATATGTTTAAGTTTTCACAGGTTTTACTCTTGCTCTTTTCAGTTGATATATATGCCCAACTTAGTAGATGCAAGCATTGTCCAGGACTGAAGTTTATGTAAATGGATGGCCATATGTCTAACAAAATTGTATGTATCTAGATGCATCTTCAGTATTAGATGCATCTTCAATATCAGATTACTGTCAATGGCAAAATTGTATGGCAATGGCAAAATTGTATGTATCTATAATATCAGATTACTCTAGATTGTATATATCTATAATATTAGATTACTATCAATGGCAAAATTGTATGGCAATGGCAAAATTGTATGTATCTATAATTTCTAGATGCATCTCTAACCCGGTGGGAGGGACAACCTCCGTGGCTTTCGAAGGAGATACCGCACCTCCAGAAGGAGCCGATAGGCTTCGGACTAAGATTCCCCTGGGACGATCCACTCCATCCCCCAAGGACTGAATGGTGAGCACTTCGGCAGCACTTTCGGGGTCCTTCTCAGAGTCCGTGGTGGCGGAAATTGTGGGATGCCTGGGCGTGGACGAAGAGGGCTTGTGCGCAGCTTCATTTCCAATGAGGGGAAGCTTGTCCCGGGCCGAGGTAGTAGCTGAACGAATGGGGGGATGAGGGTAATTTTTCCTGGCTAGATCGGGCCTGGTGTCGGGAGCGACGACCGTTCCGCTCTGGTCGACTTCCTTGGAGAAGCTGTTAGCTTTCACTTTGTATTTGCTTTCTTCATGTCCCAGATGTCTGCAGCACCTACAGTAGAGGGGAGGGTCTTCGTATATCAGTGGCTGCCAATAACTTCGGTTGTTCGGAAGATTGATCCTCACTCGAGAAGGAAGAGGCTGAATTATATCAACTTCAACAAAGATCCGTGTCGTACTCGGCCTCGTCAAGTCCGCCGTAGAGCTATCAAGTTTCAGGGGAACTCCGAAAGCTTTTGCCAGTCGAAATAGGGCATTTTTGTCGAACAAATGATGGCGGATTCCCGATAAATTAACCCAGATTGCAGCTAGAGAAGATTCGATAAGCGGATCAAAATCCACCGACCATCGGAAGAGTCGCATAGGAGATTTCTCCACCACCCACTGAAGGCGAGATCTCAGACGAAGGAAGTCCGCCTCGAGGCGGGGAATGATGAGAATATGCTTGTGATCCACCACGACGATCCTACAGGGTCCGGCAAGCCCGAACCCCTCAAAAGTATGGCGGACCGCTGCAATCTTCGGACGCTTGTGGGAGAATTTCCCTATCAATGCCAGGGCGAGAGGATCCACCAGGAGGCGTTCATCCTCCTCCGTGAAGAAGACAGCCGGCTCTCCCCGAAATCGCTCGGAGGGGCGCTCTGGGATCTTTGCGGCCGGGAGAGAGGGGAAACCCTTCAGAGCTTGGGCGAAAGAACGGGGAAAAGGAGCGCCTGGGTCTGGAGGGGGAGGGGGGGCCGGCCGGAACATCACCCCCGGCCATTGGCCGAGGAGAAACTCGATCCGCGTTGGAACGCTAGGGCCAGGTGGGGAGCAGCGAGCAAAAAAAGTTTTATATATATATATATATATATATATATATATATATATATATATATATATATATATATATTTTACTCGATCCGCGTTGGAACGCTAGGGCCAGCTGGGGAGCAGCGAGCAAAAAAAGTTATATATATATATATATATATATATATATATATATATATATATATATATATATATATATATATATATATATATATATAGGATTGTGATATTTGATGTGAAAATTTTTGGTATAGTCAATTCTTGTTACAATTTAAATGGTAATGTCAAAATAGTATCAAAATTAGGATATATTTTTTGTGACTAATACTTTTGTGTGACGTACATTTATTTGGTAACTAAAAGAAACTTTTAAGTGACAAGGATAAAATTTTAATCTTGTGGCTAATATTTTTATGTGACAATAATATTTTCTTATAACTACAACTAAAACTTTTAGTGACAACTATTTCCCTTATCACACATAACTTGTCTCTAAAATCATAATTTTATTTCAGTGACCACATTAAGTGACGACCAATAAAAACATGGTCACTAAATATTTTAATTGTGTGACGGACAATATCAGTTGTTACAGAAACAAATTATGAGTGACAACAAAATTTATTTGTCACAGAAATATCCCTTTCAGTGATAAGTTTTACACTTGTCACGGATTACTTGTCACGAAAACTCGAATTTCTTGTAGTGAGTAAGAGTGTATAGAGTGAGTATATTAGTAGTATATCGTAGTATTCTAGAGTGTATAGAGTGAGCTTCCCTACTTCCTTTCTTCTCATTCGGGTCATTGAGCTGACTATTCCGTATCATAGGATATCTACCTCAACCTTACCCTAGAGAAGTGTGAAAATATTAATATTAATCAAGGTTCACATTATCGATTTCGGTATCGATATCGTTATCGGTATCATTTACAGTTGATATCATGAATCTCATAGCTTCCGCTAGCAGAGCACAATGTAGAGCCAAACGTGAAGTAGAGCTTCATATTCAAAATATTAGAAGTAAAAAGTTCTCGATTGGTGGTGGGACGAGAAAGGATTCTGACTCGTCCCACCACCAATCGAAAACTTTTTTACTTCTAATATTTTGAATGTGAAGTTCTACTTCACATTTGGCTCTACATTGTGCTCTGCTAGCAGAAGCCATGAGATTCAGGATATCAACCGTAAATGATACCAAAACCGATTCCAATACTGATACCGATACTGTGAACCTTGGTTAACATTAATATTTCCAAACTTCTCTGGGCTGAGGTTGAGGAAGATATTATATGATGCTGAATAGGATACTGAGAGAGTCGAATGAGAAGCAGGAAAGTAGGGAGGGTCGGAGAGGGGGGTCAGAGAGGGGGCCTTCTTGTTGAACATATAACGACACTCATTTGATACTCATGTGTCCATATGCATCAATTTAGAATATACTCGAATAATGTCCATCTATCTTTGAAAAATTATTGTCAAATGGATATGAATTACTATATGCGACATCGTTCATGGATGTATAATCGTCATTCTGATGACATGTGCGGTGTGCGGGATGAATTTATACATGGATAGAGCAATTCCTGTAGTTCGCCTAGGCGTTCCCTCAATATATAGACCGTACCAAAATTAAGTGTCCATGTGTGAGATGTCGTAACATAAAATATCATCAAGAAGCAGATGTGACATATCTTTTATACTCGAGAGGTTTTATGTCGAATTACTATCAGTGGACGTCACACGGAGAACTTGTGCCTTTAGCATCGGAGCTGGAGCCTAATTTCCCGTATATGGATGTCCATGACCATGCTGGTTACGACGAAGGTTGCATGAACAAGGTTTTTGACGCTACGGGGCCTAGTTTCGATCCAGACAATCATGATGCGACAGAGGAGGCACCGAATGCCGATGCTGCAAAGTTCATGGAGTTGTTGGAGAATGCATGGACTCCTTTATATCCTGGTTGTGAGGATCATTCACCATTGGAGGTGGTTACAAGACTGCTGAGCATCAAGTCCAATTTTAACATGTCTCAAGAATGCTACAACCGAATCATTGAGTTGATTATAGAGATCTTGTCGGTAGGTGCAAAGTTACCTACAGTCTTCTACCGGTCTAAGAGGATGGTGTGATCTCTTTGGATGGGATACGAGAAAATTGATGCATGTCGCAACGGGTGCATGTTGTACTACAAAGACGACAAGGATGAAGACGTGTATAGATTTTGTGGTGCTGATAGCTACAAGACAACAAGTTCAAGTAGGACTCCCGGTGCAAGGAAGCCTACCGATTCGATGTACTACTTGCCGTTGACGTCGCGGTTGCAGAGGTTGTTCATGGTGAAGGAGACTGCAGAAAATATGAGCTGGCACAGACCGAAACAGATCGAAGGAGTGTTAGATCATCCATCAGACGGGAAAGCATGGAAGCACTTTGATCGAGAGTATCCAAATTTTGCTTCGGATCTGCGTAACATCAGATTGGGTCTCTCATCCGACTGTTTTACCCTATTCGAACTTTCGGGCTTCCAGTATTCGTGTTGGCCAGTGATCGTCACTCCGTACAATCTACCGGCTTGGATGTGTATGAAGACTCCGTATATGTTTCTCACCATTATTATCCCGGATCCGAATAATCCGAAGAGGAACATCGATGTATATTTACAGCCATTGATAGATGAGTTAAATCAGTTGTGGGAAGTAGGTACCAATACCTACGATGTTTCTAGAAAGCAAAATTTTTAGATGAGGGCCGCACTAATGTGGACCATCAACAACTTTTTAACATATATAATGTTATCTGGATGGAGCACTCATGGTCATCTCGCATGTCCGTATTGCATGGACCGGACAAAGGTTTTCCGTTTAAAACACGGAGGAAAACCATGCTTCTTCGATTGTCATTGACAGTTTTTGCCGAAGGACCATCCGTTCCGGAGGAACAAGAATGTATTTCGTGTCGGCGTTATAGAGAAGGTCAATCCACCGCCAAGGTGGACCGGAGGCACGATATGGGAGGAGGTCATGGATTTTCCAAGTGCTATCGAAGAGCCTACAAAGGGATATAAGTGTGATAAATTTGGTCGTAATCATAATTGGACGAAAAGAAGTATATTCTAGGACCTGCCTTATTGGAGCACCAATCTGATCAGACATAACCTTGATGTCATACATATCGAGAAGAATGTGTTTGACAACATAATCAATACTGTGATGGACGTAAAGGAAAAGACGAAAGACAATCCCAAGGCCAGGTTGGACTTGGAAGATATATGCAGACGTCCTACGTTGCATTTGATAAAGGAAGGCAATGGGAAGTATAAGCAGCCTAAAGCAATTTTCTCACTAGACAGGGAGGATAAAGTAAGACTTTCTAGGTGGATTCAGGGCCTAAAATTTTCTGACGGATACGTGTCGAATTTAAGAAGATGCATCGACCCGAAGGAGAACAAACTGACGGGTATGAAGAGCCACGACTGTCATGTATTTATGGAAAGGTTAATTCCGATAGCATTTTGGGAATTATTACTGTCGGTCGTTTGGGATCCGTTGACAGAGTTGAGCATATGCTTCAGAGATTTTTGTTCTACTAAGTTGCTTGTCGATCGTCTAGAAAAGTAAGAGAAGGGCATTGCAGTAATGCTGTACAAGCTTGAGAGGGTTTTCCCTCCTGGGTTCTTCGACTCCGAGCATTTGCTAATTCATCTATCCTATGAGGTACGTATTGGTGGGCACGTCGGTTATCGATGGATGTACCCTTTTGAGCGACATTTGAACCACCTAAAGAGAAATGTGAAAAACAAGGCTCGGGTCGAGGGTTCTATTTGTGAAGCCTATGTTCTCGAGGAGATTACAAACTTCTGCTCGATGTATTTCAAGCCACATGTTGCTAATAATAGAACAAGAGCTCCCAGAAATGATGATGGATATCTTGAATCTAATGATGCAATACTGAAAGTCTTCAATACTTTCGGAAAGTCTTCCCGGAAAATGAAGAAAAGATATCTGAATGACGTAGAACTAAGGGCTACTCAGTTATATATATTGCTCAACTACGACGAGGATGAAGTGAAAAAGCTCGAGGGGTAAGTAACTAACACATCCACATTTACGTCATCTATGCATCTAATAGTATCCAATATTATTATTACACTAATTGGTATATGTGTTGTTATTTTCAGCATATTTAATGATGATGTGAGGTCGAGTATACAATACATAACGGATGAAGAACTGGAACAGGAAATGAGATGTCATTTTCCTTCATGGTTGAGTGCATATGTAAGATGATGCAGAAATTACTTCTCGTATATGCACTTTGCACAGTAATTAACGGAACGCTGAATTTAATTTTATCTTGTGGTATTTAGGTCGATCATCCGGACGCAATACTAGCGAATGAGTCTGTTAGAACTCTAGCCAAGGGGCCCATTTATTTCATCAAAATATGGCCAAGCTATTGTGTGAATGGGTTTAGGTTCAAGTCAACAAATGCTCCAATCAAAGAGAACTTTCCAGATCTTGATTCGACCAAAAATAGTTGTTTGTGTATCTGATCTACAAACGTCAAAGATGTAGATCCGGGCAATGATTTCTATGACGTCTTACGGAAGATTGTGGAGTTGACATATAACTACGGCGTAGAGCCGGCTAAGATCGTGTTGTTCAGGTGTGATTAGTTCGATCCGATCCAAGATCAAGGTTGAAAAGTTGACAAGCATGGTCTTGTGGATATTAACTTCCACCGTCGATATCAAGGATACGAACCATTTGACTTAGCAAGTTAGGCTCAACTAGTTTACTTCACTACTTATCCTAGACGGGGAACAACTAGGTTGGACTGGTGGGCAGTATGCAAGACTAAAGCCCGAAATACCTACGAAGTTGACAAAATAGCTTATTAGAAGGACGAGCTACCTCTCGTAACAAATACAGTTGATGTGGACACAACGGAAGTTCCATATTACACGTCTAATTGTGTAGAAGAGGTAGAAGTATCCGAAGAGGAAAACAAAGTAGATGAAATCGAAGATGAGGAAAAGGAAGAAGAGGACGCAGAGGACGAAGAAGATGAATTTTCAGAAGATGATTAAAAGTAAAATAAAATGCAAAATATCTTCCACATTACACGTCTAATATTGTCATTTTATTTAATCCTTAATTAATCTCTATGTTACCATCAATCTTACCAGGTGGCACCCATGACCCGAGGACGTCGCTTGAGAGAGGTAGTGGCACCTCCTGCTGCTGAGGAGGTTGTGCTTCCTCCTGCGACTGATTCGATAGTGGTACCTACTACAGAGATGATGGTCAAGGAAGAACTTTCTCCTACTATTAATTAGGAAGTGATTCCTAAAGCCGAGATTGCTGTGAAAGAGGAAGTGACACCAGAGTGTAGTTGAACCGGGAGTTCCAGTCATCCATCTCCTCTGGATATTGATCTTGATGGCGTGGATCCTACTTATGCGTAGTGGCTGAGGAGGGAGATCTCACTGCGCCTACGTAGAGGACAGTAGACTTATTTCTGGGTTAGACTTGGCTTTGTTTCTGGATATTGATTTTTGACCGGCTTTGTTTTTGGTAGACTTATTTCTGGGTTAGACTTGGATGTTTCTGGATGTTATTATCTAGACTTGGATGTTTATTTTACTTTCTTGATGTTTATTTTACTTTTTGGATGTTTATTGAGTTTATTATCTAAACTTGGTTATTATCTAGAAATTCAATGGAGGGTTGCTC
Organism: Iris pallida; assembly: GCA_029216955.1. NCBI lineage: Eukaryota > Viridiplantae > Streptophyta > Magnoliopsida > Asparagales > Iridaceae > Iris > Iris pallida. The sequence continues at coordinate 14,999,723 of JANAVB010019799.1, forward strand.
CGGGTCTATTTTTATAAACTGTGATATGTTAAATGCATGTTTATTATCTACAAATTCATCGGAGAGTTGCTCCGGGTCTATCTTTATAACCTATGATATATTAAATACATGATTATTATCTTGTAGATATCTATTTCTATCAGGTATGGCAGGACGCAGAGGATCGTACCCCCATGGCAGCAGAGGAGTATCCTGCGGAGGTAGAGGTTCCACCGGTGGACGGAGTGGTACTTCATTAGTGGATGACGGTGCCGATCCCTCGTCTCACTCCAGTGTACCAGCCACTCGGATCTCCGTCCGTGTCGACGGTACGTGGCAGCACTCCTGGGACGGACAGTTCCAGGCCTGATCCTAGCTCGTCCAGCAGCATTCCTTCTGCTGACGGCATTATAGAGACGGAGGAGCAGGTGGAGGAGGTCGCACCTACGCCGTCTACATATGATCCGAGCGATCCCCCATGCGCCCCTCCGGACGAGACGAGGATGGAGATTTGGTCCGATGGGCCTACAAAGTAAGTTAATTATTTAACATTTATTTATACTTATATCTATATGTTAATGAATTTAATTATCGTTGTGTAGATATCGTCCCCTTCAGATGGCATTGGCGCTATTTCTGAGGTCCAACTACGGCGGGCCTTGGATCAACTACTCGGATGCCTCGGACGAGAGAAAGGTATTCTGGTTTGCCCACTTCAAGGTAACTAAAGTATATTGCTTTTAGTATAAATCATATTTTATGCATATTGTATAGCTAACTAATTTAATTCTTGTAGAAAACATATTTTTATCTACCACATCGGGCTGAGACGATTGAGAAGCAATTTCCTGCCGTTGTCGCCAAGTTGATCCGGGATGCGATTGACGACCAGAAGGCTCGAGACCGTTCCGAAAAAGGGATCCAAGGTTGGATCACGCTCGAGCAGTGGACTGCCATGAAGTCTAGATTCGACGCTCCTAGGTACAAAGAACGGTCGGAGAAGGCGAAGGTAGCTAGGACGAAGGCAGGGAAGCGGTGTGGTGGCTCGATTTCCATGACGAAACATTTTCGTCGTCTGGTACGTATTTTACTGTAATATATTATTTTAATGAAAGTAGTAATAAAATGTTTAATTTCAATGACAAACATTTTATTATAACAGGTAAAGAAGGATGCGAACCCCAACATGGTGACGGTCTTCATGGCTACCCATCGGAAGGACGGAAAGCTCATCGATGATCGGGCCACGCAGAGCTATGTAAGTATTACTTTATTTGTCACTAACTTTATTATAACTTAAGAAATATGCAAATATATCCATAGACGTAGAACAACTAGGTTGGTAGTAAATATTATGCTTTTCGAGATACGTACTTTTCTAGGATGAGTATCTTAGGCTAGAGCGTGAGCTTATTAGCGCATCTGCGGAGGGAGGGGCTGGTACTTCCGTACAGCCCCCTTCGGCTCGGACGATGGATGAGCTCTGGATGACCGCCGTTGGTGGTCTTCAAAGGGGTACGTACTACGGTACGAGATCCTACGACGCCTTTGTGGCAACACAGTCATCCAGAGCCTCCTCTGCCAGTATGTATTCCCTACATCCCTCAGAGGATTCGGTCCGAGTGGGGGAACTCCATCGCCAGCTTACTGAGATGCGTGACGAGCTATTACGGAGGATGGAGCAGCCCCAGTCTCAGCCGCAGATGGATGATACGGCCTTCACCTCACAATTTGATATGCTCGAGAGCACCATTAGGGAGACGGGCGAGAGGACGGATCGTGCCGTTCAGGCGGTACAGGGGACGCAGACGGCCATTGGCGAGCTGGTTTTGAGGCTGGCGGCTGTTATGGCGTCCACCAACTCCAGACTGCTGTCCATGGAGCGGACACTTCCTGGTCATGCATCGACATCCACACCAACTGCAGTGGCTCCACTGCCCCCTCTTCCTCCTACTGATGGGTCGTCACCGGTGATGCTGACCTCGGAGCAGTATAGGTTCCTGGTGTCCCAGGTGTAGACACTGCCTACTCCTCCTCATTCTCCTCATCCTGACCAGGCGTAGTCCTTTATTGGACTTGTTTTCATTTGTTGTGTTGGTGACCCATTGTTGGATCTTTATATATTTGTTGGTTTATGTATTTATTTTATCCCGGGTATGACTATTTGTGTTATGTTATGTTAAATATTATCGGACACACTTTTTATAGCCGTTTGGTAGTGGATTTGTATCCACTAGGCTATTTCTTGTCTTTCTGACCGTTCGATTCTATTTATTTGATTATTGTTAGTGCATTATTATTATTTGTCTCTATATTGGTTTACCGGTGTTGAGTGTTCCACCGAAGGGTTCGGTAAACCCAGGAAATTCTACGGAGGGTTGCTCCGGGTCTATTATTTGCAAACTGAAACTCTAAATGCAGGTATAATATTTTTAGTGTAACTGTTATTTATGTGAAATGCATACTACCTGCTATTTTTTTACAATGTTTTTTGAAATTAGCGACGTTTCGCGATGGTCAGCGATGCACACTTACGTCGCTAGAACGTCGCAAACCTGAGAACCAAATGTCGCTAATCATCGCAGAACATCGCAGACCCGTTGACGTGGCAAACTATACAGGTCAGCTAATCTAATATTTGGACGTCGATATTCAAGTATCGTAACGTCGCTAAACGTCACTAAAATGATGACATGGCAACCAAAAAATTCTTAGATATGGAGTCGGACAACGTCGCTAATCACTAATTTAACGACGCTAAAATCTGAATGGACAACGATAATCAGCAACGAAAGGTTATGTCGCTAATTAGCAACGTTGTTGTCAGTAAAAGTCGCTAATACTAGCGACGTAGTGCGTCATCGATCTACGTCACTTTGGCGACGAATAGCAACATTTTCGCTAATAGCGACCATAAATAACGCGATATGCCCGAAATGTCGCTAAATATGTCACTGTTTTCAGTTAGCCACGTTTGGTGGCTATTTAGCGACGTCATTTGGCATCGCTAATATGAGATATTTTGGTAGTGACAAGCTAATATGGACATTATCTCATGGCTAAGCACTAAAAAGTTGGTAAAAGGACTCCCTGAGATATCATTCAAGAGGGATATGGTATGTGCAGACTGTGAAAAGAACAAAGCACATAGGTCTACATTTAAATCCATCAACGTTGTAAGTACTTCTACACCTTTGCAGTTGATACATATGGATTTATTTGGTCCTAGTAGAGTCGCTAGTCTTGGCGGTAAGCTCTACGCCTTTGTTATTGTTGATGATTTCTCTTGTTTTACATGGGTTTACTTTTTATCAAACAAAAGTGATACAATTTTTGAATTTCAAATATTTTATAAAAAAGGTACAAAACGAAAAAGGCTTCATGATTACTTATATCCAAAGTGATCATGGTGGCGAATTCGTAAATACTGATTTCAAAAAGTTTTATGATAATAGTAGATATTATCATAAGTTTTCTTGTCCTAGAACTCCTCAACGGAATGGTATTGTGGAGCGGAAGAACCGTACTCTAAGCGAGATGGCTAGAGTCATGCTGAATCCGCACAATCTTCCTAAATACTTTTGGGTAGAAGCTGTAAGTACAGCCTGTCATGTTTTAAATATGGTGTTAATTCGACCTATCTCAAAGAAAACACCTTATGAACTTTGGTTTGGAAGAATTTCAAATATTTTATTTTTTAAAGTTTTTGGATGTCGCTGTTTTATCCTGAATACCAAGGACAACTTAGGAAAGTTTGACTCTAAAGCAGATGAAGGAATATTTCTCGGATATGCTGCTAAGAGTAAGGGATATAGAATTTTCAATAAAAGATCTATGATTATTGAAGAATCCATTAACATTACTTTTGATGAGCTCAATAGTCAAAGATCTAGCGACAGTGATGATGAAAATGTACAAGCTAGAACCGATAAAAGTCCTGTGGAAGATCTGACTCTTAGATTCGAGTCATTGAGGTTCTTGCCAGATCATCCAGAGACGTTCATTATAGGTGATATATCAAAAGGTATAAGTACACGCTCTTCATATAGAGATACTAAAATAGCAGCTAATATAGCCTTCATTTCACAAGTAGAACCTAAGAATGTAGCAGATGCTTTTAATGATGAATTTTGGATTGATGCCCTGCAAGAGAAATTAATAAATTTGAGAGAAACCAAGTTTGCAAACTCGTTCCTAAACCTATTGGTCAATCGATAATTAGTACGAAATGGGTGTTCCGAAATAAATTAAGTGAAAATGGACAAGTTCTACGCAACAAAGCACGTCTAGTGGCACAAGGTTATAATCAAGAAGAAGGTATTGATTATGACAAGACATATGCTCCTGTTTCTAGACTAGAAGCTATCTGTATGTTTTGTGTATTTGTATGTTTTAATGATTTCAAATTATTTCAAATGGACGTGAAAAGTGCATTTTTAAACGAATTTTTGAAAGAAGAAGTTTTTGTGAAACAACCCGCTAGTTTTAAAGATTTTCAAAAACCTGATCACGTCTTCAAACTTAAGAAAGCTCTCTATGGACTCAAACAGGCACCTCGTGCTTGGTATGAACACGTAAGTGCCTTCTTACTTGAAAATGGTTTTTTAAAAGGAAGAGTTGATACTACTTTATTTATCAAGTCTTTAGTGTAGTGCCCCGTCCCGCTCAGTCAATCGGAGGAATTGAAACGTCGATGGCGTTCGGACTTAGCCTTGCAACGGCTGCACGAAGAAATCGCTCGGTCGAGGCGACCGCTCGCTCAGGTGGGGTAGTTTCGGTGAACTTGCCTCATCTTAGACTTCACATAATAAATCGTGTGTTTTCAACTTGCACAATAGGTTTGATAATAAAAGAGACGAATCCACATAGCTAAGGGAATAATCCCGACGGGTCGAAATGAGTTAGAACATGGAAAAAGGTCCAACGGTCGGCTTAGAGTTGGTGCACGGCGTGCTTTGAAAATGTCACTCGGTCCTTCGTCCCACGGCTTGGGAGAAGAAAAGTTGGTCTTCGATACAAAACTATGAACTTGCCTAAGTCATAGGCGTCGCCCGCATGAATGCTTCATAAAGTATGCACGGTCCCATCGTCCAAGGCTTGGCATAGCCTTGGCTTGCCATAAGTTAAGTTGCGTTAAGCGGCTTATGACCTAAGTCTAGGCACCCGAGTGACTTGGCCGTTCAAGTTGGATGCGTGCACGGCACGATCCGTTAAGGCGAAGCTTGACGCAGCCTTTGCTCGTTAAGTTGTTGCAAAGTTAATTGGGCATAGTTATGCCGATCGACCTAAGACATTACAAGCACTGTCCTGCTCCTTCGCGGTTTGTCAAGTTAAGTAGTCCCACGATCTCAAGGTCCGTCGACTTGGGTAGGAGTGTCGTGTGGAGCACGATTGGCTTAAGGCACGATACACGGGCTTAGTATTTAAGACAAGGGCTATAAATGATTCAAAGTGAGTTTTGAGAAAGGGATATCAAATAAGCATTCATGAGTTGAACCAAATGATAGGGTAATAAGGAAGGAATGCTCGCGACTGTGGGTCGTCGAGAGGTCTCAAGGAAGGAAATACTCGCGACCGTTGGTCGTCGAGGGGTCTCAAGGATAGAAGCCTTGGTTTTGGTAGAGGAATAACTGTGAGACGTCAGTTTGTGTCGAGTCTTGCATAATCATTTGACAACTTGTCGACAAGGGCGATGAATCCTCGAGCGGCAACCCTTGGTCAAGGGACCGACTCGGCCTAGGAGGAAACAGGGTATAGTCGTGCGTAAGGTTTTGGCACAGGTTAAGCGGAGACTTGCGACGGAGCTAGCTACTTGTGTCGAAAGGATCCCGATTAATAAAACTGTACGTCAAGGTATAGCTTGTGATGCTAGTGGCCAAGTTCATATAGATGTCGGCAAATAGCGACAATCCGCATATATGCCTTTGGATTGAGTTGAGTTGAAGGTGTGTACAGTTAGAACACAAAGTTTGGGCCTAAGATTGGGTTACAACATAGGCGTCGCGCTTCAGCATGAGATGTGGCGTCGAGTCTCAAGTGTTGACATGTGAGTTACAAAATTTGGGTTTGAGTTGTTCAAGTTTAAGTCAGGAACCGCCGCAAGACAAGTTGGTCAAGTGACACTAAGTTCACAAGTCTCGATTTGGTCAGTTGGTGGTCAAAGTAGCAAGGGCCGCTAGGCGACAAGGGCCGCGAGGCGGCAATATGGTTAAGTCTTACTGGGTTGCGAGGCACGGCCTCAGCAAGGGTTTGTAGCACGGTCACACGGAAATGGAGCCTCATCGCGTAGTTGCGCCTCTGATTTTAAGCCGTAAGAAAAACACGACTCGATAGGTTAACGTTGTTGGCATGAGAAGGGTCTTGAGGCAAGGTATGAAGTTAACGTTCTACTTGCAAGCACGAGAAGGTCTTAGACACAAAACAGGCAAGGCATCGGTCATAAAAACTGATCCTAAGGCAAGACTAGAAAGACAATCGATAAGAAGTGACTATATTGCACAAAGTAAATCAAACGTGTTGGATTTGTATGGGTGGGCGAGGAGCTCATTCCACCAGTACAGTTGAGTACTGACACCCACATAGTTTACATGTGCAGGCACAGGTAGAAGCACGTGGCGCGGAGCTCGCTTGGATGCATCGAGGCACGGAGTTTCTTGGCGATTCGAAGCGCGCGGCCGCATGGAGTAAAGACTTATACATGACATAATGTGTGGGCGTCGCCTTCCGAAGCATCCGCTGGCTCAAGACTTGTAACTGAGAGATGAGAGAGAGCTGAGTGACTTGTAATATGAGATGAGTGAGCTTGAGAGACTTGTAAATCTTAGCCTTGCGCCCCAAATGTAACCGTTGTTTCAATATCAATAAAGAGCTTCTTTGTATAACTTGTGTTTTGTTCTAAATTTTGCTGCTATTATTCAATGTCTCTGCTTGGGACTTCTGTGCGACGACCCCGTCGTAACCGCTAAAATCGGCCGTTATGGAACCCGCCTTGTACAAGCGCAATCTAGGCTCGTGCGGTATCACGCCTTAGCGAGGACAATCGCTCCTACGGGAGCGGGACGTGACATTTAGATGATGATATTCTTCTTGTGCAAATATATGTTGATGACATCATATTCGGATCTACTAACGAAAAACTTTGTTAAGAGTTTGCTAAGTGTATGCAGAGTGAATTTGAAATGAGGATGATGGGAGAGCTGAACTTCTTTCTAGGACTTCAGATCAAACAACACTCAAAAGGAACATTCATCAATCAAGCTAAATATACAAAGGACATACTGAAAAAGTACGACTTCGTCAACGTAAAGCCAATCAGAACTCCAATGGCTATATCAACAAAGCTTGACAGTGATGAAAGTGGCAAACCTGTCGACCAGTGTAAGTATCGAGGTACGATTGGTAGTTTATTGTATTTAACTGCTAGTCGCCCTGATATTATGTTTAGTGTCTGCATTTGTGCACGATATCATGCAAATCCTAAGGAATCACACCTATGTGCCATTAAGCGTATCTTTCGATACCTTAAGGGAACTTCAACAGACGGCTTATGGTATCCTCAAAATGTAACTAACTTGATTTGAAATTCTACTTTTAAGAAATTTTTGAATTAAAACTTTAAGATTATAGATTTCTCTCCTTAAATATGAAATTTTGTTTTGATATCAAGTCATTATTTTCGGGATCCTTTTATTGATTTAAACTTAATTCTAATTATCTATTTTTATTCCAGGACTATTTTATTATTTGGTTATTTTACATACAAGTTTTGAGCTCGGAGTGTAGGCATGTGGGTTATGGGCTAGAGAGTTAGTAATTATCTAGTTATGAATCGATCCATGAATTATAGCTAGCCCAAGTTATTTTAACCCTGCTAGCCCAATGACTTAGCTTATGTTCTGTTAGCCTTCGAGAATAACAGAGCATGACACCAACCAAACCTAATCCTCCATACTTGAATCCATTGGTAATCCCGATTCAAATTTGGACAACAATCAATATTTCCTCTCCAATCAACAGTTACTGAAAACTAAGCCCATATTCTCAAATATCCTTTGGGAGCCTAATTGTTTTTGTTAATGAATTAAGAGGTTAGTTACTAGTTAAAAGTTAGTTAGTCATTGTTAGTTAGTCTTTTTCTTTGTCCTCCTATATCTACTACAAATTACAAGTATTGCCATTCATGTCTTGGAGAACACTCCATTCCCTCCTTTAAACTATTGGGACTCCCAATAGTTTATTACACACAAAATTTATTATACTCTACTCTTTCTTACTGTTCCTTCCCGATCAATCTCAGCCTGCACCGATCACCCAAGCCCTCCGCAACTGGCCGAGCTCCGACGACTCCGCCATCGCACCATCGTTCCGGCATCCCAATCACCATCGTCGTCATCAATAGTTCCATTCCTCTCCTGCCCCTCTCTCTCCGGTCCGGCTGCTCCACTCTGATCTTGGCATCACTGACGACCTATTCTACATCACAGCCTCCACCTCCTCATTGCTGCCACCCCGCCATCACGATTCACCACCGCTCATCGGCGTGACCACCACCAAACACCAGATCTTTACTTCCATACCAAATCACCAACGAATACAAAGACCACATAAGCCCTCACCTGAGCCGTATCGTCATGTCCAGATCTCGGCACCTCTCCAATAGTATCGCCGTCCGGACTCGCCACTACGGTGCCTCGCCGAAGATTTCGATCCGTCACCCAGACATGTAGTCGTTTCACAAGGCTCGAGCGACGTCGTTTCCACGGTGATGTGATCCGTCCAGATCTAGAGTAAGGCCGCTGTGAGCCGCTGCGTTGTTGGTCCAGATCTGGCGACTCCTTCAGACCTCGTCGATCTCCTTGGATCCAGTGAGATCCGTCTCTGACGGCGAGTCTCCGTCGTGACAGCTGTACGACCCCATCCCCTGAGCTAGATCTGGTCGATCGGTCTCTTCTTGCCTCGGTCAGATCTACCGGCGCCCTCAGTCGAGAGGAAGTGAAGCCAGTTTCTCTTTCATGTCCGGTGCTCGCCAGACCCTCCACCACCATTCCGTCGCACCGGTGTAGCCATGGTGAGTATCTTCTTCATCTTCTCCCTTTCCTCTCTTCTCTTTCCAGTTCGTGTTGGAGGATTTTTTTCCGAAATGTTGAGGATCTCTCTACAGAAAGAGAGAGCCCTAAGGCTTTAAAGCCTAAAGCTAGTAGGCTTGGGCTTCAAGCCTAAGAGTTATCTTCTGATTTGTATTAAATATATTTATAACTAATAGAGGTCTGGGCCTGGGCTTAAAGCTCAGTAAGATTATTTAACTTCTGGAATATGTTTCTAAGCTTACTACAGTTAATTTCAGTAGGCCTGGGTTTAAGGCCAGATTAGATGTTGGGAAAGTATTGGTATAGTATTTAGTAAGTATCTGTAGGTGCATTATATATGTATACTTCATACTATTTGGTAAAACATATTAATTAATATTATTATTGTATTTAAAATGTTTATGTATTGTACCTATAAATATTATTGTAATGTTTATTATATTTGATGGTTTTCCATAAGCAAATAATTAGTACAATTGGCCAGTGCATATATACATGTAAATTTTTATAAAGATTATTGACTAGGGTTATACCAGTCTAGCTTATTAAAAATTGTTCTTCTATTAAATTATGTTACCAAGTATTTATAGTTAAAATTAACCTACTATAATTATTATTTTGATTAAGAATATTTATAAGTAAAGTGTTGCTAGTATCATTTATCTTCTAGTAGCCATATTATAATAATCCTTAGTGACATATTTTGTAACAAGTATTTAATAGTACTATTGTGTTACTCTAAAATGTTTCTTTTCTAAAAACCTATTTTCCTATGGTGATAGTACTTATAAGATGTTTGGCTACCCATTTGTTATATTATACTGCTAAATTACCTTCTTGATAGCTAGTATGGGTATTTAGTTAACAACTAGCTAGATAATGTTATTGCTAGGTTCTGATTCACTATTGCCCTATTATAGGAGGAGACATTGGATATTGATTTGCAAGAACAAAGACAAGTACACTAACTCGAACCCTTTACTCTGTATTTCTGTCTTGCTTCATGTTCTCATATTGACACGTTGTACACACGATTATTCATTGTTCATCGTTCATTGTTCATCGTCCATCGTTCAGTATTTTTTACTTGTACATTAGGGTGGGGAAATACTACAGATATGTAACCAATCCTATATTAGCTAGGCATTGACTAATAGCTTAGATCTCACATCGTGCACGTAGGACTCTAAGCCGTACCATTATTCATGTGCTCTTATATCCTATACTACCCCAATCGGTCACATATTCTGATAGTTATTTCAAATGCATGTTACACTGATAGTATAGTTCATTGTTCTGGATCTGGTACTATAGTTTCATCGTTATTCATGTACTACAGTTTCATATTTCGGTTCTTGTACCATATTTCATATTGTAGTTCCTTATTCATACATTTCAGTTTACTTTGTTTAGTGCTTCTTGTCGGGGTTATACTTTGCTCCTTTCCTGATTGGATACGTTGTAGGTGTCGGGACTTTCTACCTTAACATTATGGATGGCGGGAGGGGTTGATATTTTAGCTAGCCTGGAGGCTACGAGGAGATCAATGATGGGTTGGGACTTTGTTGTACAGGTTTACCTCTAAATTGGATAACTTTGTATTTAAAGACATGGTGATTTATAATATTATTTAGCACGTGCTTAGATGCTGTGATGTGATTTCATGATGTGACTTGAGATATTAGATACTTAGTACAGCTTACTACGTTGTATCTCCCAACATAGGCTGGACGTGTCCGACTCGTATCCAATTATTCGGGAGCGGGTCGTGACAAAAACCAAATCCTTTAACCTGATAGGTTACTCGGATGCAGATTTTGTAGGATGTAAAGAAGACCGTAAAGTACCAGCGGTACGTGTCATTTCCTAGGAAAAGCCTTAGTCTCATGGTTTAGCAAGAAACAAAATTCTGTAGCACTATCAACTACTGAGGCTGAGTATATCGACGCAGGACGATGTTGTGCTCAAATTTTATGGATGAAGCAAACCTTAGAAGACTACAATCTACATTATATTAAGATTCCTATTTATTGTGACAACACTAGCACTATTAACCTGACTAAGAATCATGTATGTCATTCACGCACAAAGCACATAGAGATTCGTCATCACTTCTTACGTGATCACCAACAACACGGAAATATTTGCTTAGAATTTGTTGACACAGATCATCAACTAGCAGACATTTTCACAAAACCATTAGCTGAAGACTGCTTTAACAATCTGCGTCGAGAGCTCGGCATACTTGAATTTTCAGATTCATAATGTAGTATGATTAGTAAATCAATTTATAACTCAAAACTTTGAACTTTATTAATGGACGTTATTTTGGGTACAAGCCAAAAGGGTCCTTCTGTCATACAGGCGTAAATAGCCTGAAGCGACACGGTGTACTAGTCTTCGAACTATCGCTAGCTGGGATCCGGTCACTACAGCTAACCCAAAGTAAAAGAAATTATTAAATGAAGAAGTGTGCAAGTTATATATTGATTATTATCAATTATACAACATTAATGACATTGGAAATACAAGCAGCCGAACTCGAACAGAACTTGGACCGAGTTCGGACCGTATTCGGATGGTAACTGTGCGAATTTTCAGAACAGAACAGCCGGCCCTAGCCTTTATATACCCCACTTTTACCACCTCTATTCTCATCATCCCACCGAGAATACTCTCCAATACCCTAAGTGAAGGTTCTCCTCCTCCTTTCCCTCTTCAAGTTTTGTGGAGTTTTGAAGTGATCCCCTTCATCTTCTTCTTCCTTCTTCCAAAGGTAATCATCTATCTTCTCTCTTTTCTTTCTATGGCACACAAAGCCCAAAAGAGAAAGATGGATGCCTCCCAAGTAGGATCATCCTCATATGACTATGTCCCGACCAATGTTTTCAGTCCAGCTTGTCCCTCTGATAATGACGACTATGACTCCGGTCTATTTTCTGACAAGGAATTTTCCGATCTTTGGTTTACTTCCTTCTTTGGTCGTAAAATCTGTGTTGGAGCTTGTGTCAACTTTACAATTTTTTCTGAATATGCTCCTACCTTTAACCGACTTAGAATTAGAGACATCTTTGAAATTTCTGATAATATTTATGATAATGTCGTTAGGATGTTTTTCTGCAACTTGCAAGTAAAGATAATGGCAATTTCTATTCTTGTGTTGCTGGACAAAAACTTGAGTTCAATGCTACTGATATTAGTGAATATTTTCACGTTCCTGATATTGGTGAAGCTTTGGTGGATATTAACCACGTCCAGCTTCCAAAAGGTGTCACCCTCGACTCCTTCAAAGAATTGATGTGTTACCCTCGTCCTTTCCTATGTAGGGTGTATTCGAAACACTTGAATCAGCACTTCTATGAATTACATCGCTTTATCTTCTTCGCTTTACTTCCAAAAAAGGGATTGTAACGCCCCAGTCTCAAAATACGTAGGATTAGGAACGTAGACATGCCAGCTGTATACATACGAAGTATACTCCAATATATGGAAACCTTGTATGAATACATAAGCTGTAAAATGTAGTAGAACCATGGCTAATCTCATCCACACAAAAATAAATGAATAAAAGATATCATATAATGATAGTGAATTGTCTTGATACAATATGTTGGACGGAGACAAATCCACTACCAACTATGAAAAGAAATACATAACAAAAGAAAGATTTTGGCGAGTGAAGCGAAGAAAAATCTAGGTGCAATCATCCTCGAAGAAATAGTGACGATCATGGCCACGGCTAGAACTAGAACACCTGCGAAAGACAAGAGCACACACCTGGAGAGATAACCAGGTCCTCAGAGGGACATAACAAGACACATAATATCATGCCATATAAACTGAATAAATATTGCTCAAATAAATAAGCCAATTGAATTATAACATGGTCCAATACACACCTATTGAACTAGCTTACCATCCCCCCAACCAAACAAGGACAGGAGATGGAAAACTAATTCACGGTGACGTATTTTTCCATGCTATAAATCTAATATGGTATTCGGACCCCAACAAGGTTCAATACCTTCTCATCGAAGTAGTAAGCCACACCTACAACCAAACAAGGATAAGGTGTGACGAACTAATCCGCGACAAGTTATTGTTCCAAGCCACGGTCAGATACAAGTACCCAAACCAAAAGTACTCGTATCTAACGGATAAAGGTGCCTAACCGTTCTAAGTGAAATGTAGTTAAGAACAATCCTTCCTACGTATGGGCCCTAGCTAAAAATGGGATCGGCATAGTCCCCCCTTGGGGCACCAGAGGCCCAATCAAAAAGACCATAACGTTCCGCAGAACGCCAGTGGCCGTCAGTAATCATGGGTCATCAACCCCGTATCTCCAGCGGAGCTTCCGGGTCACAAGAGAAAGTGCATCGAAGCCCATACGCTAAGGAATTATCCTCCCCGCCCAATGCCTACTGTGTTGTATCCACAACACAAAACCTCTATTAACCGCTACGTCAAACTAAGCATGCAACCTCTATTAGCGGTTATTCCTATCGTACGGCTTATACGTACCGGTGGCTAGCCAGTCATGCATGTCCGTGTTCTACATACGACACACAACTTCGTGGTACAACGTGTCAAGGCCAATGAATGTAACACACAAGGTGGTCCCTTAAATCTAGGTTTAATGTGTAAGAAAACTAATACATAGCAGGAAATATAAATAAACAGTAAGTTCTAACAGGTTATGCCATGTATCATAGTTTATTTTGCATAAAATAATAATAAATAATACATAAAATATAAGCTAAATAAATAAACAGCAAATGGCAAGGTGTCTTGCCTGGTAGGACGCCTGGTGTGCTGCGATGATCAAGGTGGCACGAACTGCGACTTCGGTGTAACAACTATGCAAGGTGATCTCGGGTGGTGGCACAGACGGTTCCATTGGGTCCAGAAGGGTCAAGTTAGTGAGGATGGACATAAGGTAGTAGAGAATTGGTAAAGGAATAGGAAAGATGGACTGAATCACGAGATGGAGAAAAATCGTAGGAAATCAATTAATATATTTGATTTTAGAAAATATTTTATAATACTTGAAATATAATTTATTAGGCTTTCAATTAAATACTCACAAATCGAAAGTCGTTTTTAAGGCAAAACCTCTAAGTTTGTCTAAATAAGTTTTAGTAGGAAACTATATTTTTTTAGCCAAAATTAATAAACTAGAAATTTATGTATAATTTTGGTGACTACTTTTATTGACCAATATATATTTAAAAATCTAAAAAGAAAACAATAGATAATTAGGGCTATAAATAGATTTGGTCAAAGTACTATTTTTGGTAAAAATCTACCATTGGAATAGTTGGAAAAATAATATTTTTATAGTAATACCTAAATAATAATGTTTGCAAAGAAATGTTTTAGCAATAAGAGAAACATTATCAATAAAAATAAATATGAATAATAATAATACTAATGACAATATTATAACCATATACTAATAATAATAATAGTTTATGTACTAATTATTTATTGTTAATTTAACAGTACCCTAGATTAGTACTGATAATAATAATAATTAACATCAGTTAAAAGTAAAACAAAAATAATAATAATAATAATAATAATAATAATATAATAATAATAATAAACATCGTTAAAAGAAAAACAATAAAATATAATAATATAATAAAATAATATAATAATACTAATACTAATACATCAGTTAAAAGTAGAGAAGAAAAAAAAACCAAACACACACACTCTATAAGAAACCAAGGACACAAATAGAAGAGGAGCAGAGAGAGAGAGAGAGAAAAGAGAGGGGCGAGAGGTCAGTGGGAAAGGGAAGAGCGGGTTTGTCGGTGGGCTCGTCGGCGGACGGGCGCTGTGATCTCCGCGGCTAGGAGGAGGCGAAAGTCGAGAGGAGGGGAAAAGGAGACCGGCGGCGCTACGGTGGGGCGCTCCGCGGAGGGAGGCGGCTGTCAGGCGCGGCACGCCAAGGAGGAGACGGCGGGGTGCGGCGCCGGACAGAGCTCACGGGGGGACGC